>JARQOC010000001.1:33295509-33618009 GCA_033576535.1 Allobates femoralis | reverse complement strand
TTGCCAGCCAGGTACAACTAGGCAGCTGGGAGCTGCCATCCGCCCCCAGCTGACTAGTTGTACCTGGCTGGCAAAGAAAAATGTGGTGAAGACAGATGCCGTTTTTTCATGCAAGCCAGGTACACCTAGGTAGTAGGGGGTGGATGGCAGCCCACAGCTGTCTAGGTCTACCTGGCTGGCAAGAAAAAAAACGGCGTGGGGCTTCGCCACATTTTTCTTTGCCAGCCAGGTACAACTAGGCAGCTAGGAGCTGCCATCCACCCCCAACTACCTAGGTGTACCTGGCTGACAAGAAAAAAAACGGCGTGGGGCTTCGCCGCATTTTTCTTTGCCAGCCAGGTACAACTAGGCAGCTGAGGGCTGGAATCCCCAGCGTAGGGATGCCCAAGCGTTCTGGGCCACCCCCGCTGAGAATTGCAGCTCGCAGCCGCCCCAGAAAATTGCGCATTTATAGAAGCGCAATATTCTGGAGCTGTACCCAGCTCTTCCAGCTGCCCTGTGGCGGTGGCAGACTGGGTAATAAGGGGTTAATGCCACCTTTCTTTTAGCAGCTGGCACTAAGCCCGAGATTTATAATGTCATGCCAATGTTAGACACGGCCATTATGAATCTCTATTTAGTAGTAAAGAAAACACAACACCGAGAAAAATTTTTTTATTACAACAAAAAACACAAACAAGTATTTTGACTCCATCTTTATTACTCCCACATACCCATCCAGGATCCTGGTAGAGGTCCGTCCGTTAGTGAAGATTCCCTAAAAATTATATTTGAAGGCTCGTGCAGTGAAGGGGGAGAGTTCATGGTCTGTGTCACCTGAGGTCGGATAAAGCAATGTGTTTCTCTGACCTCATGTGAAACTTCCCACTTCACAGCGTGACCCACATAGAGTGAGTTTTCTGTTACCGATGTGAACAGGGTGACATCAGTGTAGATCACCTGAGGTCAGGTAGAGTGACGAGGATTAACTCTGACCTCAGGTGAAGTTTACTGCGTCACCCAGGTCCCAGCGTTACACAAAACTCACAGACCCTCTCACCCTCAGTCTCTCTCTCTACAAAATATATATACACATGCACACACACACACACACACAAGTATGTATACACACACATGCACGCACACACACACACACAAGTATGTATACACACACATGCACGCACACACACACACGTAAGTATACACACACATGCACACACACACACGCACACACACAAGTATGTATACACACACACACGTATGTATACACACACATGCACGCACACACACACGTGTATGTATACACACACATGCACACAGACACACGTAAGTATACACACACATGCACACACACACACACACGTGTATGTATACACACACATGCACACAGACACACGTAAGTATACACACACATGCACACACACACACACGTAAGTATACACATGCACACACACACATACACGTATGTATACACATGCACACACACACATACACGTATGTATACACATGCACACACACACACACGTAAGTATACACACACATGCACACACACACACGTAAGTATACACATGCACACACACACACGTAAGTATACACATGCACACACACACATACACGTATGTATACACATGCACACACACACATACACGTATGTATACACATGCACACACACACATACACGTATGTATACACATGCACACACACACATACACGTATGTATACACATGCACACACACACATACACGTATGTATACACATGCACACACACACACACGTAAGTATACACACACATGCACACACACGTAAGTATACACACACATGCACACACACACACACACAAGTATGTATACACACACATGCACACAGACACACGTAAGTATACACACACATGCACACACACACACACGTAAGTATACACATGCACACACACACATACACGTATGTATACACATGCACACACACACACACACGTATGTATACACATGCACACACACACATACACGTATGTATACACATGCACACACACACATACACGTATGTATACACATGCACACACACACACACGTAAGTATACACACACATGCACACACACACGTAAGTATACACACACATGCACACACACACACACAAGTATGTATACACACACATGCACACAGACACACGTAAGTATACACACACATGCACACACACACACACGTAAGTATACACATGCACACACACACATACACGTATGTATACACATGCACACACACACATACACGTATGTATACACATGCACACACACACATACACGTATGTATACACATGCACACACACACATACACGTATGTATACACATGCACACACACACATACACGTATGTATACACATGCACACACACACACGTAAGTATACACACACATGCACACACACACGTAAGTATACACACACATACACAAGTATGTATACACACACATGCACACAGACACACGTAAGTATACACACACATGCACACACACACACACGTAAGTATACACATGCACACACACACATACACGTATGTATACACATGCACACACACACATACACGTATGTATACACATGCACACACACACACACGTAAGTATACACACACATGCACACACACACACGTAAGTATACACATGCACACACACACACACACGTAAGTATACACATGCACACACACACACGTAAGTATACACATGCACACACACACGTATGTATACACACGCACACACACACACACGTAAGTATACACACACATGCACACACACACACGTAAGTATACACACACATGCACACACACACACGTAAGTATACACATGCACACACACACGTATGTATACACACGCACACACACACACACACGTATGTATACACACACACACACAATCTAACTATATATATGTGCATATATATATATATATATATATATAGATGCACATATGAAATGTGCCTAATCAAAGTGAATATATATATATGTGTGTGTAATCCATATGTACATGTGGATTACACACACATATATATGTGCTGGTTTGGGAGGGGGGGAGGGGGCGATACTCACCTTCCGAAGACGCTGCCGATCGTTGCTTAGCGACGCCGGCACTCGGCTTCGCCTTCACCCGGGGCACTACGCATGCGCGGACCGGAAATGACGCGGTTTCCGGTCCGCGTCATGAAGAGCGGGGCGGGATGATTCCACTGGGCTCCCCCGCTCTTCAAATCCACAATGCCGCCCATTAGGGCGTTAGGAAGGGAGCGAGGCGGGGGGAGCGCGGCTCTGGGGACCCCGCCCTACTGTCAGGAACGCCCCACTGGCACTGGTCATGTAAGTTTCTAAAGTGTTTATTTCAGCTTATATAAAGCCATATTAGGTCAGGCAGGGATGGTTAGGGAGCTAGTTAGGGTCTGTAGGGGCAGGTAGTGATAGTTTAGGGGCCATAGATTAGGTGACAGGTTCCCTTTAAGAAGTGGTTACTTCTTCTCCCCAATAGCTTTCCAAGATAGAGACAGATAATCTTTCAAGATGGTGGTGTCACTCCAGGGCAAGGGGACATCTGGGGCATGGGGTACACCAGGGAAGATGTTCAGAGAGTCCCTGCCGATACGGAGGGGGACCACCACCTAACTCACTTGTGGCTGATCCCTGACCTCTCTATTGTCCTTAGGTCCTTCCTCCTGTGCGCGACCACGTGCCTAGGTCCTGGCTGACCCTGGACTTGCACTGACTAGTGAGTAGGCCAGCAAGACACTTGTCTTACTGGTAGTATAAAGACAACATGGGAGATAGACAAGGGGAGCCGATACAACAAAAAGAACTCCAACTCTTCTACAGAGAGGGACTCCACTGCATCCGCTGGAAAGGTGACGTCAGCTTTGGCTGTAACCTTCTGATCCCAGGTTCCCCCGAGGTCTCATCAGTCCACGACACATTTGTGACTGGTGGTGGCCAAGTCCTCTACTGCTCAGGTGTTGAAATCGTTCAGTGCAGGTGTGAATACAAGATGTCCAGAGCTTTCCAAGATGGTGGCATAAAAGTCTTCTACTACATGGATGCTGTAAGCATTTAGCTCAGGCACATAAAACAGGCATCCATAGCTTTCCAAGATGGTGGAAGTTGAGTATTCTATTGTGCAGAAGCTGAAAGCATTCAGTGCAACTCTGGAAGCTAGATGTCTAGATGGCAGCAACTGAAGTCTCTACCGCGCAGGTGCTGAAACGTGCAGTGCAGGAACAGATACAAGGAGTCCATAGCTTTCTCTAATGCGGCAGGAGAGTTTTCTACTGTGCAGATGATGACAGTGTTCACTGCATGTGTGTGACCAAGAGGTCTACAGATTTGCCATCATAAAGGATGAGTTCTCTATTGAGAAATGCCAGAGAAAAGCGACAAATTCTCCTGTATCTGCACAAGCACTAAACACTTTGAGCGCATGCACGGTTAAAAATCAATCGCCATCTTGGGAAACTATGATTGCTGCCATTTTCTTCCATGCACAATTATGGAGACCATGGGAGCTTTACTGTGTGGTCTATGCTAACCCTGAGTATTTCAGTGTTCTTTATTGCATTTCCTTAAAATTAAAGGGTTTGTCCGGGCTTTTTGTATAATTCTATGGTTATCTGCAAAATGTTGACAGTTTGTAATTTACACCCTTTCAACATTTTGTATTGTTACCTAGATATCACAGTTTTGCATCTGCAGGAGACTAAGCAGGAGGTGTGTTTGTTTTGGAGCTTGCATGTAAATGCATAATTGGCTGTTTACACCAGAATCCTACAAACAGGCCCAGGCTCCTACAGTCCCCTTCCCCCAGTCTCAGCAGGCCCACCCTACAGTCTCGGCAGGCCTGGCCACCCCCAGGCCTCTACAGACCCTCCCCAGTCCCAAGCAAGGCTACCCCCCCCACAGTCCCCAATTTGACCACCCACCCCCATTGCACACAGCAGCCACCTCCTCAGCGGTTATTCCTTGCGGATTCAGCACAGTGTGTAAGTGGAGGTGACCGCTGTATGCAATATGGTGTGTGTGCTCACCTCGTCCCCTGTGGCCACGCTGTAAGTGGAGCCGCTTCTCCTCTCCCGCAGCCACCTCTTCTTCCACAGCCACCGGTAGTAGCAAGGCTGCACTGACAGGTAAACGGCAGCTGTGGGAGAAGAGGACGCTCTACTAGAGAGCTGGCAGCTATGGGATGGGAAGATCGGTTCCACTGACAGCGCGGCCACAGGGGAGGAGGTGAGCGCACACACCATATTGCACACAGCAGTCCCCTCCTCCACTGACACAGTGTGCCGAATCTCCTTCACACAGCTGCAGATTTGGCACACTGTGTCAGTGGAGGAGGCGATTGCTGTGTGCAATGGGGGTGGGTGGTCATATTGGGGATTGAGGGGGGCAGCCATGCTTGGGACTGTGGAGGACCTGTAGGAGCCTGGGGGTGGCCAGGCATGCGGAGATGTGAGGGGGGGGCCTGTAGGAATCAGGGGTGTGTTTGTAGGAGACTGGGAAACGACCAGTTATGCATAACATGCAAGCTCCAAAACAAATAGGCCCCTGGTCGGTGGCTGAGGCTGCCCTCCAGATGCAAAAAGTTGATATCTAGGCAAATCTGCAAAATGCTAAAGGGTGTAAATTACAAACTGTCAACATTTTGCAGCCTAGATACACATAGAAATCATAAAAAAAACATCGGCAAGCCCTTTAAGGATTAGGCGGCAAACCCCTTTCACGTCTCCAATACAAATTCAAGACATTATGGGGACGTGCTAGCTAAACAGGTCTCAACAGTGAAGGACCTTGCGACCATGGGGCCCTGGTGCAGCAGCCGATGGTGAGGAGCGGGAGGGGGGTGGGGGGAGTGATAGCAGGCGACGGCGATGAGCGGAGAGGGGTGGCATTGGCCACTGTGCTGCTGCTCCTACCTGCATCGAGGTAGCCGCACAGTCCTGGGAGCCGGGGCAGCAGAGGAAAGGAGGGGTGGGCTCAGCCAGAGGAAAGCAGGAAGCTTCCCTCGGTTAACCCCCTCTCCTCTGGCACACTGGCACAGGGTCATGGGGGTCGGCTGGGGGCCCCCCTGCAGACTTCAGGGGCCCCCTAGCCGGTCAGGGCCCTGGTGCAGCTGCACCAGCTGCACCACGGTAGGTCCGCCCCTGGGTCTCAATTCACATCACAACTACTGGGAGGCCAAATATACATCTCCCGACAGAGTGTCACAATTTTCAAAGCAGCTCATTTTTGGATACGTCAGTCAATTGTGAAGATAAAGGACACATCTGTATTATTAGGGAACAAAGGGCGATCCTACGTGATAGGCGTTTTTCGCTTCACCTCTGCTATTCTGGAAAGTGCCTCTTTACAACACTAGAAGAACACATGTATACAAGTGACCTCAAGTTTTTACAGAACCCGATACTTGTTTATTCCTCTGACACCTATTCACACCTTATATACGGAGTAACACCTGCCTTCATGGTTGTCATACACAATAGGTAACCTGGCAGATATTCAGAAAGAAGGGGAAAGCCCCCCGCACCTATGGATTTCATACAGTCATTTCATGGAGCAGCTGTGACATCTGTAAGAGATATTGCACAGCGAGGACATTATCAAAGGACATGACCCGTTCCACCGCTCGAGTTTTAATTAAGACGCCCTGATCTGTTGCAAACCTCCGCAGATCGTCCTGTGAGCAGACATTGGGGACGCCCTGCACAATGTGGTAATGTGTTTTATTATGCTACACTTCCATTGTGCTAGGATTAGAAAGAAGTGATAGTCTGAGAATCAGGTGCCTGGAATGTGTTAAACATTACCATCCTCGTCCTAAATACATGCATGTGTGCAAGGAAAGCCGCCGCCATCACATACAATCATCTATTGTTCCATAGTCGCTCTTTCTACATTTTGTCTTTATTTCAGATGAATTTGGCCAATAAATATAAAACTCCTTTAATTTGGCTTGAGGTTCTGGTGTATCGAATGTTTTGATTTATGAGAAAACCATAGAAAAACTCAATTAACGACCTACCTGGAACGTCTTAATTTACAGAAATAAAGGGCGGCTGCTGAGTTCCACCCTGATTTAGTCCCTTGGGTTAATGAAGCATTACTGAGCATGTGCGACCACTTGCTACACCTCCTATAGCCAGTGACCAGACAGTGGATCTGCTAGCCGACTAATCCACCGGTCTCCCCGCTATTCCCAAGCTTCTCCTCTCTGTCAATCCCTTCACCGGCGTCTTATTGCCCAAAGACTACATTCAAAACTCTAACAATGACATACAAAGCCATCCACAACCTGTCCCCTTCATACATCTGTGATATGGTCTCCAGGTACTTACCTGTATGCAACCTCTGATTCTCACAAGATCTCCTTCTATCCTCCTGTTTTATCAACTCGCCCACAACCGCATACAAGATTTCTCCTGTGCTTCCCCCATACTCTGGAACTCTCTGCCCAACATTTCAGACTCTCGCCCACCGAGGAAACCTTCTAAAGGAACCTGAGGACCCACCTCTTTTGACAAGCCTACAACCTGCATTGATCCTCAGTCCACTATACAGCTGAGAGACCAGCTCTACTCCCTCCTACTGTACACTCACCCATCCCTTGTAGACTGTGAGCCCTCACGGGCAGGGTCCTCTCTCCTCACCTACTGTATCCTCACCCATCCCTTGAAGACTGTGAGCCCTCACAGGCAGGGTCCTTTCTCCTCGCCTACTGTATCCTAACCCATCCCTTGTAGACTGTAAGCCCTTGTGGGCAGGGTCCTCTCTCCTCACCTACTGTATCCTCACCCATCCCTTGTAGACTGTGAGCCCTTGTGGGCAGGGTCCTCTCTCCTCACCTACTGTATCCTCACCCATCCCTTGTAGACTGTGAGTCCTCGTGGGCAGGGTTCTCTCCACTCACCTACTGTATCATCACCATCCCTTGAAGACTGTGAGCCCTCACGGGCAGGGTCCTCTCTCCTCACCTACTGTATCCTCACCCATCCCTTGTAGACTGTAAGCCCTTGTGGGCAGGGTCCTCTCTCCTCACCTACTGTATCCTCACCCATCCCTTGTAGACTGTAAGCCCTTGTGGGCAGGGTCCTTTCTCCTCACCTACTGTATCCTCACCCATCCCTTGTAGACTGTGAGCCCTCGTGGGCAGGGTTCTCTCCACTCACCTACTGTATCATCACCCATCCATTGAAGACTGTGAGCCCTCGCACACAAGGTGTTCTCTCCACCTCTACCTGTCTACTTGTATTATTCATTAATATTATACATGTCTGTATTGTGTGTACCTCCCTTCACATGTAAAGAGCCATGGGATAAATGGCGCTATAATAATTAATAAATAATAATAATTCACACAGAGGACTTTGATACCCCGCTTCTCGTGATCGTTGGCAATCAAACTCCCACTGATCATATATTCATCAACTATCCTGTAGTAGGTGATATATATTGTTTAAGGGATAACCCCATTAAAGCTTTGTCTTGTCAGGACTTTTGTGCATGTACATCACACAGGGGGCTGCACTCTTGGGCTAGTCGTAATGAAGATCTGTTGAACACAATGGCTCTTGATCTGGACTGAGGACACACATTACACGTCCATCTGTTTCAGCTTTGGAGCAAGTCATGTGATAAAATTACCTTGTCACTATAGTACTTAAAGGGGTTGGGCACCACTTTATATAAATCTTAAAAGGGCCTGTGAAAGAAGAAAATAATAAATAAACCAATAAATGGTAACTTCTCAAGCCCTGCTGTTCCTCAGTATTGCTGTACATGTGCGCTGCTGGTGTACTCACTTCCTTTGCTGGCGGGAAGTCATCATTGCCTGTTGCATACATACAAGGCTACTGGTTGTCAGTGATGTGGCGTTGGGTCATAAGTTATGCACCCTTGTGGTAATGTATATATAACTAAGGGACCAAGTTACTTTCTTGTTGTAGAGATCTGATGCCGACTCTGCCTATATTACTAACTAGAAGGATTGCAGTAGTTGAGCCTTCATGTTCATAGGAAGATGAGGATGGGCGTCTGCCACACAACTTGGTCTACATCGCTTTGTCAGGAGTTGAAATGATGGAATATGGTAAAACACAACACCTCTCGTTGTACCCAGAACAGACTCTGAGTATTCACAACACCCAAGTAGTATTACTCCCCAATCAGTGGTAGTAAGACTTCTTGAATAGACTATACAGAAATGAAGCCAACGGGACCTTACTCTCTTCATCCTGCACACTGGTGGAGTGAGAGAGGTAGATCCTCCAGAGAAAGCCACCTAACACTAAGTACCACAAGGCTATGTAGCATTAAAAACAGCAAGCTGCAATGTTCTCTCTGATACTCTACAGTACCAACAAAGTCATTCAGTGAGATCAGATCAGACAGACAAGACATACTGTATACCAAGAACACCCCTAAAGACCTACCATATACTAGAAACACCCCACAAGATCTTCCAGATACCAGGAACACCCCACAAGACCTTCCATATAGCAGTAACACCCCACAACACCTGCTGCATACAAGTACTACCCCACAAGACCTGCCATATGCAAGGAATACCCCACAAGACCTGTCGTACACAAGGAATACCTCACAAGACCTTCCATATACCGAGAACACCCCACAAGATCTTCCACATACCAGGAACACCCCACAACTCCTGCTGTATACAAGTAATATCCCACAAGAACTGCCGTATGCAAGGAATACCCCCACAATACCTGCTGTATACAAGAAAAATTCTACAGGACCTGCCTTTTATAAGGACATCCCACACAATCTGTCCTATAGAAGGGACACCCCAGAAGACCTGGTGTATATAAGGAACCAGGGTGGTTGAGTAGAAGTTGTGAAGTCAGTGTACACTTTGGTGGAGTCAGATTCAGGGAATCTAATGAGTTGAAGGTTTAACTTACCAACTTCAGAGCCCTGTAAGGAACATCCCACAAGATCGGTAGTATAAAATGAACACCCTACAAGACCTTCCATATACCAGGAACACCCCACAACACCTGCAGTATACAAGTAATACCCCACAACACCTGCTGTATACAAGTAATAACCCCAAGACCTGCTGTATGCAAGGCATACCCACCAGACCTGCTGTATTCAAGGAGAATTGCACAGGACCTGCCATTTACAAGGACATCCCACACAATCTGTCCTATAGAAGGAACATCCCACAAGACCTGAGTCTTGGTATTGCAAGGTCCAGGGTCAGGTATTCCAGGAGAGAATGAAGAGGATACAGGGACTCAACTCAATTGTATTCAAGTCACAATCCATGGGTCAAAATACCAAGAGAGCACAAGAAGCACAAGAAGGGAAATTAAGCAGCAGTCCGGGGTCAGATAACAAAGATCAAAACAAGACAGAAACAGGAATGCAGGCCAATAGCACTACTCAAATAGAATGTACGACTGGCAAGATTCTGGGAGAAGGTGCTCAGTAAAGTATGAGAGCAATCACAGGAAAGATGGAACAACTAAACCACCCAGCACCTCCCAGAACCAGAATGGAAGTCTGCGCTGTCAATTAACTACTGACAGTTCAGGACACCAGATACCAATCACAGCAATAACTCTTATTGCATCTGAGACGCACTGTGCAGACGAATTGTGACACTTTTCACATGGTTCTGGTACTCTATCATTTATGCGATGATTAGATGGCTGAAAGTTGGGGTTCATAGGATGCACCTGTCCAAGAAATTTCCTTTTCCCCATAAACTCTATCATTCTGTACATTTGCAATCTGATAAAATCTGCTAAAATAAACCTAATGCCCATCAGCGTGAATATCCCAGCTGTAACCCTGCCTGATGTAAAGCCTACACTCATCACCTTCAATGTCCAAACCTTATCATTTCTGCGATTTCCAGATGTGGCCAAAACTAAAAAGTTTATACAGAAAGGAGAGGGAGGGAAAAAAAAAAAAGAAAAGATCCGAGCAGCCCGTCCGCGGAACAACATGTCAGTGAGTGCACACACGGCAAGAAAAACAAAAAGCAGAAATAATGGGATAGGACATCTCTCCTTAGAAGATCATGAAACACGAGCTCCCAATAACATGCAAGACACTACCAATTTCCTCCGAAAACGTGTCACCAGGTTCCATTTAGCCAGAAGCGATCCAAGTCCTATCAAATACAGCAGGAACCTTGGCAGGGAAACAGAAGAGGAGTCAGGGACGTAGGCCAACAGGCTCGGCAACGGAAAGAAAAAAGAAGAACGAGCGAGAAAAAAATATATATTAAAGTCGGGAAGAGTTAGAATCAAAATATCGAAATCTGAACGGTACCCGCAAAAAATGTGTTATGCTTTACATCGCACATAGGCTACACAGAAACTACACATAAAAAATATAACATAAAACTAAATAAAAAAAACATAAAAAACACAAAATAATAATAATAATAATAATAATAAAAAAGACCAAACAGAGGTTGTTTACACCGTGAGAAGAAAGCGGGGAGCGGTAGATATTCAGATAGCGGCTGCATTCCGAGGTTTCGATGGAAGAAAAACACGGGGGAAGGTACTTTACATATCAAAGTAGTAGCGCAAAGTTATACCACATTTTCCCAGACGTTAGTAGCAACAAACACAGAATATATACAAAACCATATGAGAGAACAGCGCGGTGGTGATTACACGGAGGGATTTTATCCCCTTCACATCGCCCGTCACATGGGTACAGGGAAGGGGGGATGAATACATTAGCTGCACGGTTTTAGCCTAATAAACAGCAAAGCGGAGAGATACGGCAGGAGTGTGACCCCGCGCTCAGGTCATGTGTTGCCTCCAATAATGTTCCCTCCAACTTGTTGAAAGCCCGATGTCTCCATGGAGCAGAGTAAGGTTGGAGGAGTCGGTAGAGTTGCACGGATTTTAGATATTCTGAACGTGTGTGGAACAAGACATATAAAACTTCAAAATCACTTAAAGGGGTATTCTCAAGTTTGAAGCTACCCCGTATTCGACCACCGTGGCCCCCAGAGATCCTGAGAATGGGGCTCCTGGTTGAATGGAGCGTGGAGGATGATCATGTGTGCTACCGCTGCATTCATTCTAATAGGAATGGTGGAAACTGCAAAACACTGCGCACGGCTGATCTTCAGACCTCCCGTTAGAGTGAATGAAGCAACAGGGCGCGTCATCAACCGCCGCTCCATTCAACCTTTGGTTAAACTTCAGTTTCCACAGAATTGTGGAGACGATTGGAATACACTAGAGGTGCAATTGTATGTAAGGCTGTGGAGTCGGAGTGGGGGAGCCGATGTCCATTTTGGTGGAGTTGGAGTCGGAGTCAAAGTCGGATTCAGGTAAATTGAGGAGTCAGAATCGGATGTTTGGGTTACTGCCTTCACAGCCCTGATTGTATGTCCTGCGAGGCTATGTGCTTCATGTATATGGCCATTTTGGGGTCATCTTTAAAAAGTGTAGTGCTTAATACTGATAAATTCTCACTACTACCAATAGATTTGGCTTGAAACAGAAGCCTGATAGCCACCTAAAGCTACAATGAGTCATGTCGACGTGTCTGTGCCTCACATGTGTTCCACTGACCATAAACTGGAAGTTCATAGTGAGGGATGATACAGACGCGGCCTGAGCAATTATAGAATGGTAAGTTCCATATATATGAGATAATTTAAGACATGTCTCCCTCTTTATGTAATTAATACACAGACATATATATATAAGACTCTCCTATAAATATACCCCTGATGAAATAGGGGGAAATGCGCGTCGAGGCGCCAGGGTGATTAACTTTTACAAGTTGAGTATGATTCCATGGGTCATTTTTTTGAGGTATGTATACATTTATATCCTTTCATTAGACATACTTCTTTTAACAAATACAGGAGGTTTTTGCCCTATGCAAAGTCATTGTTAGCATTTCTGGCTTTTCCAAGCTCTTACGTGTCTCTTCGGCCTTAGTCAACATAGAGTCTGCTTCTTCACCATGTCTATGTGTTTCCTGCCCTTCCTGCTTTTTAAGCTGCAGTCCGACATCCAGGCCTTACTTGAGTATAGTGTTTCTGCTCTAATTTAACTGTGTTTATCTGCATCTTGCTCAACCTCCGGCTATCCCGGGTCAGCTCTGCATGCATCCCTGCCTTGCAATCTTCTGCTCTGCTTAATCTTGGTTATTTGTGACTTGTAAGGGCTCTTTCCTGCTACTAGCTCCATACAGACTACTGTGTCTCACGTAAGCCTTGTTTACTGCAATCTGTTTGTTGGGTATTTGTGCAGTGCATATTTCTGGACAGTTTGGGCTGGTGTTTCTAGCTGCACTGCACTGCTCCGCAAGAGTCAGTGAAGTGTGTTGCAAAGACTCTTCCATTATTGGCCACGCACTGTGTGAACTGTGTGCAAGACTATTCCAGTATCGGCCTCATACTCTATTGAACTGTGTATATCTTGATCATACCTGATGCCGGCCACGCCTAGTTTTGTATCATTTTCAAGAGGATTTGTATATTGCTCTGCTCTTGTAAATGTACAAATACAGACTTGAACTTGACCCTGTCCCTGCCTAGTCATTACCCACAGAAGTACTACAGTAATACATCTATATCTGCACAAGCCCTTTGTATAGTCAGTTTTGATTATAATACTTTATTAGTTGTGTCTAGGGTACACAGAGCATGTGCATTTAAATGGATCACATTTTGTGATCTCCACTTGCTTAATTTTTTCTATCATACCAAATTTTTTGTTATTTTTACTTTATTTTTTATCCTCTCTTTTTTGAGAGTTTTTGCTTGTTTTATGATTTTGTGTTACGTTTTTCAATCACGTTGAAACTATCGTATATTATATTTTTAACCCATTTGGAAACCTTTTAACCCACGGAAGTCTGTATCAGGCTTGCCGATTACTATAAGGTGGATCTGATTTGGGCTTTCTTCGGTCCAATGAAGTTTGTGTATAGTTTTGATTCAGGCTCTTAAGGGGAATTTACTAAGGACTTTGTACAAGATGTAAATGTGGTGTGTACCATATTTTAGGTCCTAATAGCTTTTTTTAAGCTTCGCAGCCATGCTCTAAAGCGGTGAGAACAGTTGGCATTGTAATGTGGGAGTGGGGGGTGTCGCTATTGCTTTGACAAGATTAAGCTTGCTCCAGATTAGACTCGTTTCACACTACCGTTTTATGAATCGGGGGATATGGCAAAACCATAACACTCCCCCCACAATTGATTCCGGCTGAGGGATCCGGCATAATGCCGGTGCGGTAGCATCCAGTTGCGTCAGGCTGTTTATGTTTTTTTGACAGATCCGGTGAAAAATGACACGCCCCTAGTGGATGTCTCAATAAAACTGTCTTCTGGGCATGCTCAATCCAAACTCGTACACCAGATCCGGGTTCCATAGAGCGCTATTTTATTTAGGCTGCATGGCCCCAAATCCGGTTGTCATCAAAACCTATAAAACGTTACAAACTGCTTTTTTGGCTTCTGAGTAAAGCATTCTCAGCCGGATCTGGTGGAGCCGTATACACCTGTATGAGCCTGCGTCCCACTGATATGGGGGAGAAAACGGATGCGGGTGCATGTGGTGCCAGCTGAATTTCACTGGATTCCAATATCGATAGTGTGAATTCAGGCTTAGCAGCACTTTGCTTTCTATATAACATTGCACACCCACCTGGGATGATGAGGAACAGCATTTAGGTGAGGCTCCATCTGAGATCTTCTGCAGATCCCTCCAAGGACCAAATTTAAGAAGTTGTGTAGCAGCTCCCAGGCAGTAGGTGAACTCATCGTGCACAGGGATATGTTCTTCTGACATTTTCCTGCAAGAATTACAGAAAAAAGAAGCTTAACTGGGCATTTTCACATAGGACGTGTGAAGGCAAGTGAATTTTCCATATACATTCATTCAAAATATCAGTCGTTCTTGAAACATTAACACTTAAGCTCATTGTCTAGGAAACTGACCACCGAGCATGCAGTACATGCGCAGTGCTTACAAGCTCTTTTCTATTGAGATGTAAGCACTGTTAGGAGGATAACCCAAATGAATGGAGTGCGCTGTATGTGTATGACGTGCCGCGGTGTCATACCAGGAAAGAGCTGCCCACAGAGATTTGAACGTGGAGTGCGCATGGAAATCAGGTATCAGACCCATCGGGGTGTGATAACCAAGCAGCGAGGGGGAACATGGACCAGGAGAGAACGCCCACATCTAGACGATGCCTCATAACCGGGGGAAATATGTAAGTTATAACGGTTTTTCAACCATTATACTTCACATTTAGGTCAGACAGGGAGGTGTTGGGATGGAATAGGAAGTTGCAAAGGGACAGGTAGTGATAGGTTTGGGGGCATTAAGTAGTTGACAGGTTCCCTTTAAGTGAAAGGGAATTTGTCAGCAGATTTTTGCACTCTAATCCAAGAGTTGCATGATGAAGGGGCAGAAACCCTGATTCCAGTGAATTGTCACTTGCTGTTCTGAACGTTGTCATTTTGATACAATGCAGATCTAGCATAACCCTGCCCACACTAGCTTTCTGTGTACACTGTGCATAGGCAGAAAGCTGCCAGTCAGTGGGGGATATGGATACACAGAGCAGTTGACCAGGAGGCACGAGACACCTAGTCCTAAAGTGATTATCTGCTGCTGATAAAACACTGGTTTTATTGAAATAGCAACATACAGCCTCATCAATGACATATCAGTGGAATCAGGCTGTCAGCCTCAACATCATGCTGCTCTCAGATTGCATAGTAAAACCCTGCTGACAGATTCCCTTCAAAGTTTTCCTGACATTCCTCTTTAGTAAGTCAGGACTAGGAGGCAGAGAGTAGTGACAACCATATATGTGTTGATTAAGAGCTGCAGAGAATCGGTTATTAGAGTATTACTTTTAGTTAACCCAGTTTGGTTCTGGTACGTGGCGCTGCCCAGGTCTGGCTGCTCGATGTCAGTCCCAGTGTAGACAAAGATCAGCACTTCTTCTATCGATACGTGACCAGTTCAATGTTTAGGAAGAGTATCTGATATCATCATCTAGTCCAGTGACCTTCTCTGTCTATGCATCTGTTACACATAGAGGAGGCTGGCTTAGATATTAAAAAGAGCTCGATAGTCAGACCCCTTCACATACTGCATTGGCTTCATGCTGACAGCAGACTCGTCAGGATTTATACTTTCTATACCTTGAAAACCCCTTTGGTCACTAGCTGCTCCACAGAAGATTGGCGTTGCCTATGTGTCACACTGGGGCGTGAGGACAAGCGTGCAGCGCAACACAAGGGTAACAACGGGTATGGAATAGTAAGAAGGTCACCTCCTGACATTGACCTGTGTCTGTAGCTTTTCCTCCCTAACATCCCTATACGGGTCCTTCCCCCCTGTAGCCATCATGTGCCTAGGCCCTTACTGGCCTTGAACTCACCCTGGCTAGTGTGAAGGCCGGCGAGCACATTAGTTTCACCACCGCAGTAATGCAACACAAGATTAGGTAGACAGACAGAGAGACACAAAAAGGAAAGCACTCCAAAATCCTCTAATGCAGCAAAACACCACAACTGCCATTGTCACGACTTCTCAGCTCCTTCCAGAGACAGGCTCCTTTCAAAGTGGTCAGCATAGAAATGGAATCTGTAAGTGATGTCAGACGGTGTGACTTTTTATAGCGAAGGGGAGTGGTCACAAAAGTTATGCACCTGAGATTAAGGCTACAAATAACAGCCAAATAAGAAAGAATCCTTAAGCCCTTCAGCACTGAAAGAAAGTAAATTCACTCCAATAAAAGTTGTTGACTGCAATCAATATGGCACTTACATTCGGCAACAGGAGATAGAAAAGGCAGGTGTTGGAGACAATTGTACTTTTACCTTCAAACACTTGAGTGGCTGCGGTAATTCAGGTATCTGCAAAGTGTTTTGAAGGTAAAAGGTACAATTGTCTCGACACTGCCTTCTGTCTTCCTGTGCCGGTGTAAGTGGCATAAGGCGTTCGACCTTCATATCCCAAATTGCAGAGGTCTCCAGGGGGAGACACCTGTAACAATATAAGTCTCGTTCTCCCACCCAAAAAAACTATTTAGACAAAAAAACAGAAAGGAAATTCAAAACTGAAATTGTATGCAGTTTAGTAAAGGAATAAGATCTCCAGCTCCCGGCACCGATCACTACATCGAACGGAGCCATTCTGTCCAGCTCCATGCACAACCTACATCGGATCAGCTGAGCGATGGGGATGTTACTGACCACCATCAATCGGACATTAATGACCTATCCTAACGGACGGGTCATCATTACTAGACCCCCGGACAATCCCTTTAAGACTCAGGAAGCCCTGCACAGCATTGAATGCCCACAATCATGTCACAAGCTTCCTTCCTCGGCAAAACACCTTACATACTGCTGACATTATTATCCATTGCACCTAAGGGGTTAATTAATCAACAACCATCTTTATTGGTCTTTGGTCATTGCCTGATGCTAAAATTGATTCAGCAGTCTGGACATAGAGATTGTGCAAAAAGAACTTACCACCACCTATAGGAAAAGGGTTGTGTCCACCAACTGTTTGGAGAGACACCTGCCTACGGTTTTCAGGGTCTATATTGATGACCTATCCTTCAATAGGGGCCTAGCTGCACTACAGAGGGTAAGAATCTCTGGTGGTAAAAATCAAATGGGCAGTGGTGGTAAGGGAGCACCCTGGTGATCAGCAGGGGTGCCAGGACTTGAATCCTCTCCGATTTGTTATTAATGATCTTTTATTATTATTTACCGGCCTTCAGCTTGATCTCAAGCCACGGAGACTTGATGGATGAACGCTTTGAAGGAAGATCGATCTTGTTTAGCGTAGATAAATCCACCAGGGTCTTCTCCAAGCTTAGATAAGTCCACCAGGGTCTTCTCCAAGCTAAGCCCACCAGGGTCTTCTCCAAGCATAGATAGGTCCACCAGGTCTTCTCCAAGCATAGATATGTCTACCAGGTCTTCTCCAAGCTTAGATAAGTCCACCAGGGTCTTCTCCAAGCATATATAGGTCCACCAGGTCTTTTACAAGCTTAGATAAGTCCACCAGGGTCTTCTCCAAGCATATATAGGTCCACCAGGTCTTTTCCAAGCTTAGATAAGTCCACCAGGGTCTTCTCCAAGCAAAGATAGGTCCACCAGGTCTTCTCCAAGCATAGATAGGTCTACCAGGTCTCCTCCAAGCTTAGATAAGTCCACCAGGGTCTTCTCCAAGCATATATAGGTCCACCAGGTCTTTTCCAAGCTTAGATAAGTCCACCAGGGTCTTCTCCAAGCATAGATAGGTCCACCAGGTCTTCTCCAAGCTTAGATAAGTCCACCAGGGTCTTCTCCAAGCCTAGATAAGTCCACCAGAGTCTTCTCCACCATTATCTTGACAGATCAAACCATTGGGTTGCCGGTCTTCCTCTTCACCTTGTTCTTCTATTCTTCCCACCATAGTGTCCTTCTCTAGTAATTTCTCTCTTCGTATGATGTGTCGAAAGTAGGCAAGCCGTAGCTTGGTGACCCTTGCTTGTCGAGTGACATGTCTGACTTGATTTCTTCTAGAATTGTTTGTTCTTCTTGCCATCCATGGTATTGATAACATCCAGCTCCACATTTCGAAGGCGTTGATTCTTCGTCTGTCTTGTTCCTTTATCATCCAGGTTCACATCCATATGTTACTACAGAAATCTATGACCTGCTCTATGGAAAGGTTACCAATATTATATATATACGCTGTACTCCAGGAAAACCCCTTTGACATTTTAATGTTATGTTCCTTCAATGCTCCAATGACCAATTCAACGACGACTGTGTGCGCATCAATCGGCCATCACTCCGGAGCCGCGTTTTCCTTGGCTGCCGGCTTTCTTTTACAATTCGCTCAATGTTTTTTCTTTCTCCGGGTTTATGGAGAAGACTTTATCAACCATTAGCTGCCAAACTACATTTTAACACCTGCAGATGTTTTTAACACCTCCGACCCAAATGGTTTAGAAACGTTGATGTTCGAGACCCTAATGAGCGTCACCCGTCAATCACACACCTCTCGCCCGCTGCCTAATGTGGTTTGTTTGTAGAAGTTTTATGGCTCCTTGGTACAGTATTGTAATGTTAGCGTGCTGAATCAGCAGATCAGGGAGCGCTCGGCCCTGCAGACCCCAATTATAGACCTAGGGCTGCTTTCTTTGAAGTATTTTACAATTTTTTTAATATACTAAGTATATTGAAGGCTGTAGAATTTACACATATGGGTACTTGCACTGATTGTCTTTTCTTAAAGGGAATCTGTCAGTAGGTTTTTGCTATGTAAGTGGAGGACAGCATGCTATAGGGGTTAAAAAACAAAAATCAACTGTGCTTATGTTATCAGTCTGAGTGAAATTGTTTACGTCAACTAAAGGCTTTATCACCTAGTGATTACCATCACTGGTCTAGAAAGTGTAGGGGCTATTTCTGCAGCATCGGTCCCCACCTGGTAGGGAGACTGACGTCTACGGTATACTTGTCCCGCACCATCTGTTTGCGCACTACCTGTTCCTGCTCCCAGGGCCTGCGCTTACCTACTCATAGGAAAAGTGATCAATATTACATCAGTGGGTGCTTGACAGATTAACCAGTATAGCCCCGTTTTCCACAGAATGTAGCCAGTGTATAGAGCTGAAGAGCACAGCTCCGTTCACTGAGTAGAGGCCATTCCTGGTTACTGCAGATCATCCCCTATTTACTTTCATAGGACTGTACTCGAGCCTGGAAACTCTGCAGTGCTATGTAAGAGGCAGGGTATCTAGAAGCTCTGCCACGCTCTGTACGGGTCATTTGGTTTGTTGATGTTGTTCAGCACTAGCACTACCTCCGAAAAAAAGATACACGAGCTGGGAAGGGGTCATCCCAATTATCCTTGATTTTTAAGTTACTTTGAGGGCCACTTTACACACACCAACTTATCTGTCCAACTTCTGAACAGCTTACTGGTTGCAGTGAAATCATGGACACATTGTTCCATTTTGTGGCTGTGTACAAATGGAACTATGTGTCCATGATTTCACTGCAACCAGTAAGTTGTTCAGAAGTTGGACAGATAAGTTGGTGTGTGTAAAGTGGCCATTAAGTACAACCAATGATGTGAGATCCATCTGACTATTTAAAGGGTAAATCCTTAAAGGGTTTGTAGCAGATTACAAACAATGGTAAAGTATGGGGATTACAAGGTCAACGCGTTCCACAAAAAACAACAAAAACCCTCACCGTGACCCTGATCCACCTCCGCCTTTATTATTGTAATTCTCTATTAATTGGCCTCCCCCTCACTAGACTCTCCCCTCTCCAGTTCATTCTTAATGCAGGACCCATGAGGCAACAAGGCACATTCTTCTATCAAACCCTTACATTAAATAAATTAAAGACACTTCAGAATGTTGAGGGCTAAACAAATTGGTGGTACTTTATTAAGGTTTACTCATAACTTCACCTCGTAACCAATAAATATAATTAATACTCATTAAGTTCATCTTATAATATTAAAACTGGTCCACCCAGCAACGCTGGGCAACCCCACCTCTAACAAAGTACCATATGATACCAGTATACCATAAAATGATTACCAAACAATGTTCACAGGTGACATCTTCTGACTGGACACCTCAGCCTAGGGACTTTCTTTTATACGCAAAGGTCAGTGCCACGTGACCTCAGATGACCAATCTGTCCCCTAGGATTTTAGGGACGCAGACACCGGTCAGAAGCGGTTATTCTCCCTCACGATACAAACTCAGTTAACCCCTTCTTAACCGCAGTGCCTGTTGCCTCATGATGGCTTCCCATTCTATTAAATGGGGCCATTGTAGGATCACCTATCTGGCTAACTGTTACTCGGATGCCTCCGCTCTGTGCCAGTCATTGCACTGGCTGCCCATACATTATTATAGGATCCAATTCAAATTGCTTGTTCTCACCCACAAATCTTTTCACGGTGCAGCACCTCCCTACCTCTACCCTCATCTCCGTCTATCACCCCACCCATTCTCTTCGACTCTAGAAGCGACTTTAGACTCACTTCTCCATTAATTTGAACCTCCAGTTCCCGACTCCAAGACTTCTCCCGAGCTGCACCAATCCTCTGGAATGCATTACTCCAAGAAATTAGGTCTATCCACAGCTTACACGTTTTTAGGCGCTCCTTAAAAACACATCTTTTAAGGGCGGCCTATCATGCTCCCTAATCAGAGTCATTTATATACAGCCTATTCACTATTTCTCTGAACATAACTCTACACCAAACTCAAAAAACTCTACACAGACTAACTGCAGATGGCTCATGCAACCTTCATCTATCCTCCATTTCCTCTAGATAGCTGGACCATCATTGTAAATAAGCCCTTGTACTTGCCTCATTGTAGATTGTAAGCTCTTATGAGCAGGGCTGTCATTATTCTTGCTTTAATGGAAAATACCAGTGGAAACAACAATGAAGGAGTTGCATTCATTTTTCATCATTTACCCCCAGTAACATTCAAAACTACAACTGTCCCCACGAAACACAAGCCTGTCCCTTGCCATAAATATGCATTTTGTGGTGTAAATGCCGCTGTTCTCCTGAATCCGGCGATGTTTTTCTTTTGTTCCTGCGCCTCTCCTTTCCTAAGTTATGGCCACATCTTCCGTGTGTGTTTTTAGCCAAGTGGGCGTTATCCTTTAAGTAGATACCCACAGACAAAAGTTGATGACCACACCCACTTGGATAAAAACAAAACTAGATTTATATTCAGAAAAGAGGAGACCGTATTTCCAGGACAGAGAGGAGCAGGAACAAAAAAACAATGCCGCAATCAGGAAAACAGCAGGAAAAAAAATGACATATTAATGGTGAGTGACGTAATTTCCATCTTATAGAAAACTTGTCACTTGCCATAATCATGTTTTGTTTTTTCATGGCGTAAATGCCGCTGTTCTCCTGAATCCGGTGATGTTTTCCTTTTCTTCCTGCGCCTTTCCTTTGCTGAGATATGACCACATCTTCCATGTGTATAAATCTAGTGTTTTTAACCAAGTGGGCGTTATCCATTAAGTAGATGACAACACCTACTTGGCTAAAAAAGAACAGATTTATATACAGAAAAGAGAAGACCATATCTCCGGAACAGAGAGGAGCAAGAAAAAAGGAAAAACATTAAAACATTGCTGGATTCAGGAGAACAGCGGCATATACACCATTGAAAAATAAATATTTATGGCAAATGATGTAATTTTCATCTTAAAGGGAACCTGTCACTTGTCATAAATATGTATTTTTCCCGTGGTGTAAATGCCGCTGTTCTCCTGAATCCGGCAATGTTTTTCTTTTGTTCCTGCGCCTCTCCTTTCCTGAGTTATGGCCACATCTTCCATGTGTGTGTGTGTTTATCCAAGTGGGTGTTATCGATTAACTAGACACCCACAGAGAGAAAGCTGATAACCACACCCACTTGGCTAAAAAAAAAGACTAGATTCATATACAGCAAAGAGGAGACTATATCTCCGGTAAGGAGAGGAGCAGGAGCAAAAGAAAAACATCGCTGGATTCAGGAGAACAGCGGCGTTTACAGCACACACAAAAATACATATATATGGCAAATCACAGGTCCTCTTTAAGATGGAAATTACATCACTTGCCATAAATATGTCAGGATAACGCCCACTTGGATAAAAACACACAAGTGGAAGAAGGGGTCATATCTCAGGAAAGGAGAGAGGCAGGAACAAAGGAAAAACATCGCTGGATTCAGGAGCACAGCGGCATTCACACCATGGGAAAAATAGCAAATTTATAGCAAGTGACAGGTCCTCTATAACACCCACTTGGCTAACAACACACATCTGGAATAGTAGGCCATATCTCAGGAACGAAGAGAGACAGGAACAAAGGAAAAACATCGCTGGATTCAGGAGCACAGCGGCATTTACACCACAAACATGGCAAATCACAGGTCCTCTTTAAGATGGAAATGACATCACTTACTATAAATATGTCAGGGTAACGCCCACTTGGATAAAAACACACAATTGGAAGAAGGGGTTATATCTCAGGAAAGGAGAGAGGCAGGAACAAAAGAAAAACATCGCTGGATTCAGGAGAACAGCGGCATCAACACCACGGGAAGAAATAGCAAGTGACAGGTCCTCTATAAGATAGAAATGACATCACTTGCCATAAATATGTAAGGGTAACACCCACTTGGCTAACAACACACATCTGGAATAGTAGGCCATATCTCAGGAACGGAGAGAGGCAGGAACAAAGGAAAAACATCGCTGGATTCAGGAGCACAGCGCATTCACACCACACAAGACAAAACAACAGTTATGGGAAGTGAACAATCCTCTTTATGATGGAAATGACAGTTATCTTATTCCAATAGTTTTTCAAAATCCGACCCAGACCCTGCATTGATGTGGAATAGAAAAATAAAAGGTTTTCCCATGATTCTCCAACACAGGTATCTTTGTGTAGCCGCAGACATTAATCACATCCCGAGGCTGCCGTGTGCATGGCGGAGGTTGTATACAATGCTTACAGGTTGTTTTCACGGAAGGCGAAGCTCATTCTGCGGCCGTTTATCGAGGCCGGTAAATGTCACCCAGATAAATGATGACAAATTTGCCTTCTTTATTTACGGGACCTTTCAACAGGACTGAAAATGGGAACAGGTGTCTATGACATCACCAAACTGATTAAAGAAGAAAAAGAGAGTTGACTTCTTCTGAAGTCTAAGTGATCACATGACCACCTGTAATTATAGACGTGTTGTCATGATTCCAGCCAAGACGTTTGGACGCCGTTCAAGCCCCTCGGAGCCGCTCTACAGCTGCCTGTACATTACCTCTGCACACATTTTTCCAGCTGACGGTGACTTTACCCGGACAAAGCTTCTCTTTATATCGTAATGCCGTTCACCGGCTACAAGACAAACACTGGATGCTAGGATGCACTTACCGTAAATACACGCTGCATCGCTATCAGTAGGGGCGATTATATGTAAGACGAGAAGGATCAAAGGCTCTAAAGGCAAATATGACACATAGTATGGCGGAATACTCCCAAAGAGTGCACCCGATGAATGCAACCGCCAAACAGCTGTATACATCACCCGAAGGCAACAGAAAAACGTTATAACATGTGTTATCTACTGTATATAGAGGTGTTATCAGTCATTGTACAGGAGGAGGAGGTGAGCTGTGATATCACCTATTGTGAATGGTGGATCCTGTGTTATCTACTGTATATAGAGGTGTTATCAGTCATTGTACAGGAGAGGAGGTGAGCTGTGATATCACCTATTGTGAATGGTGGATCTTGTGTTATCTACTGTATATAGATGTGTTATCAGTCATTATACAGGAGGAGGAGGTGAGCTGTGATATCACCTATTGTGAATGGTGGATCCTGTGTATTACTGTATATAAGTGTATCAGTCATTGACTGAGAGTGACTTGATATACTATTGAATGGTGGATCCGTGTTATGACTGTATATAGTACAGTCATCGTAAGGAGGAGGTGAGCTGTGATATCACCTATTGTGAATGGTGGATCCTGTGTTATTACTGTATATAGAGGTTATCAGTCTTTCGTACAGGAGGAGGTGAGCTGTGATATCACCTATTGTGAATGGTGGATCCTGTGTTATCTACTGTATATAGATGTGTTATCAGTCATTATACAGGAGGAGGAGGTGAGCTGTGATATCACCTATTGTGAATGGTGGATCCTGTGTTATCTACTGTATATAGATGTGTTATCAGTCATTATACAGGAGGAGGAGGTGAGCTGTGATATCACCTATTGTGAATGGTGGATCCTGTGTTATCTACTGTATATAGAGGTGTTATCAGTCATTGTACAGGAGGAGGTGAGCTGTGAATCATCTATTGTGAATGGTGGATCCTGTGTTATCTACTGTATATAGAGGTGTTATCAGTCATTGTACAGGAGGAGGAGGTGAGCTGTGACATAATCCTATTGTGAATGGTGGATCCTGTGTTATCTACTGTATATAGAGTTGTTATCAGTCATTGTACAGGAGGAGGAGGTGAGCTGTATATCACCTATTGTGAATGGTGGATCCTGTGTTATCTACTGTATATAGAGGTGTTATCAGTTGTACAGGAGGAGGAGTGAGCTGTGATATCATCTATTGTGAATGGTGGATCCTGTGTTATCTACTGTATATAGAGGTGTTATCAGTCATTGTACAGGAGGAGGTGAGCTGTGATATCACCTATTGTGAATGGTGAATCCTGTGTTATCTACTGTATATAGAGGTGTTATCAGTCATTGTACAGGGGAGGTGAGCTGTGATATCACCTATTGTGAATGGTGGATCCTGTGTATCTACTGTATATAGAGGTGTTATCAGTCATTGTACAGGAGGAGAAGGTGAGCTGTGATATCCCTATTGTGAATGGTGGATTCTGTGTTATCTGCTGTATATAGAGGTGTTATCAGTCATTGTACAGGGGAGGAGGAGGAGGTGAGCTGTGATATCACCTATTGTGAATGGTGGATCCTGTGTTATTATGTATGTAGGGTGTTATCAGTCATTGTATATGAGGAGGAGTGATGCTGTGTATCACCTATGTGAATGGCGAGGATCTGTGTTTTCATACTGTAGATAGAGGTGTTATCATTCATGTACAGGAGTGACTGTGATATCAGTATTGTGAATGGTGATCTTGTGTTATTACTGTATATAGAGGTTTACTTTAGAGGAGTTTTTATCAGTCATTGACTAGGAGGAGGTGAGCGTGATATCACTATTGGAATGGGGGACTTGTTTACTACTGTATATAGATGTTTACAGTCATTGTACAGGAGGAGGAGGTGAGCTGTGATATCACCTATTGTGAATGGTGGATCATGTGTTATCTACTGTATATAGAGGTGTTATCAGTCATTGTACAGGAGGAGGAGGTGAGCTGTGATATCACCTATTGTGAATGGTGGATCTTGTGTTATCTACTGTATACAGGGCTGTTATCAGTCATTGTACAGGAGGAGGAGGTGAGTTGTGATATCTTCTATTGTGAATGGTGGATCTTGTGTTATCTACTGTATATAGAGGTGTTATCAGTCATTGCTGCTACTAAACGACTTGATTATTATTTCTGTGTATCACTGCTGGATAGGATTGTTATTTAGACAACTGTATGGAAGTGTTATTTGTTCGTTATATATTATTTTGTATGATGTAGTGCTTATTTAAAAAAGGAACTTCGGAGAGAAAAAAAAAAATTTGTACAGTCCCTGCCCTCCTACATGATGAAGCAGAGCTGTACACTACAATTCTAGTATCTATAGATCGCTTCTAAATCAATAAAATCATATCTGCTCCTCAGCTCTCACCCCTCCCTTCGGGAACAGAGAAATTCAGTCTCATGCTGCAGCAGTGACAGGAGGAGTGTCGAGGGTGTGGACCCTGGGGGCTCCAGGATCATCTTGTGAAATCTGAACCTCAGCCAATGGAAATATCCATCAATCCCAGCCCCTCATACTTCTGTATGAACAGGAGGTGTGGCAGGGGCGTGGCCACTGGACCCATGGTCACAATACAATCCTGCCCTGATATATCCATCCTATGTAATGTATGAACAGGGGTGTTATCCCTTCAAATCAAGTCGCCAAGCAGATATAATTACACACTGTGATTCTCTGCTGTACAATGATATGAAAGTCCATAATGTGTACTGACATGTATCAGGCTAGGGGTAGAGGCAAAGCACTACATTAATTGATTGATTCACACTGCCATGATTTCCCCTCCCCCCATATCAACTTGGTAGCTTCCTTTCCCTCTTTAGAATATGCATGACTGAATTTCTCTATCTCCAAAGGGATGGGTGAGAGCTGAGGAGCAGATATGATTTTATTGATTTATAAGTGATCTATAGATCATAGAACTGTAGTGCCAGCTCTGCTTCATCATGTAGGAAGGCAGGGACTGTACTAATATTTTTATCTCCCTGGAGTTCCCCTTTAAGGCGGCATCTTCATATTAGACATATATGGCATATGCAAAATGTTTATTGTTGAGCGATATTCGGACCTTGCACAAAAATGGAGAGAGACACATACGCTATCATTCCAACACAGTGCACCAAATTGGTACATTAGGGGGACCAAGTCTGAAGACTGGATCCCTCAATGACTCGAGAATGGGGCAAATAGGTGATACTACGCCATGCCGGATACAAAACCAGCTTGCTCTCAAAGCAAACGGAGGTGAGGGTCTCCACGACCCAGAAGTGACCATGTGATGGTAAAGTACGACGGTCGGGACTCTGGGGACTGGACGCCCTTATTAGCACTCACTTTTAGGTCATTCTTTTCTGTCTCGTGCATTTTCCCTCAATTCTACGGACATTTTTATAACGAGATCTGACAGGCGAGTTGTGTTAACCTTTTTCCACCTGCACACAAACGGCGAGTCACTTTTTCCATTTCTCATTAAACAGTCATTTCTGTGCCAAGACATCCAGATCTTACAGCAGATCGCTGCGGCCGCCGCTCCTCCGAGCTCTGAGATTGGGAATAGCTGTGATGTTTATGGGAATGAGACAGTCGTCCACCGATTGTGGCGTCACGTAACATATCGCCGCATGACGAAAAAAAAGAAAATATGAGCCGCCGTCTAGAAATGTTAAGTGCAAAGTTACAAGTTAGGGGGAAATTAAAAAAAAAATACATATATATATTAATTTAATTAAAGGAGTATATTTATTATACACACCTCAGCTGCTGCAGAACCTCTTTCTGGCTTAGCAGCTGCAAATTAAATTTAGGCCATAAACACAAGATAAACATTCAGTCTGTGCGTATTCCACTTTTCCCTGACCTCAATGGCAATCACAGCCATAGTTCAGATTTCGCAGATCTTTCTGTATAAGGACAATAAATCCATAATGTAGAGAAAAATGAACAGACGTCTTAATTCTGGATACAAATTCAGCTCGGAAACCGGGTTTGGTCGTCGCACGAGGATAAGTTCTGCTAAATGGGGATAAAGATGAGAATGGGTCTACAGCATGTAAAAGGAAATATCCGCCAACGGAACATCACCAAATCGTCCATACATTAAAACCTGTCCCTAAGGGCCACGTCACACCTGGCGACGTTGGCTGCGATTTTTTTGGCGACGCTGGGGCGTGGCCTATCACCGCCGACGTCGCCAATGCGTCGCCCAATGTAAATGGCTGAGGGTGACGTATTTGAGGGCTTGCCTGGCCTCACAGCAGCGCTGTGAAACCAGGTGGCCGATCTGGGGCGATGTGTACACATCGCCCCATGTAAACGGCCGACGGCGATCCGACAGGCAATGAGAGCCATAGGCTCCCATTGTACTGCATCGCCGCTGGGGTTTTGAGCCACTCTGGCGGCGATGCCACCTGTCAGATCGCCGGTGTGTCGCCGGAGGTGTCGCCCCATGTAAATGGGCGACGGCGACGCTGCCGTCGCACCGTGTGACGGTGCCCTTAGAGTCTCCTCATATGGTAAAAATAAAGAACAAGCACAAACACACCTATCAATTCTGCTGCACTCCTCTGTCCCGTTGGCCGTTTTCCCCGCCGGGCTCTTCTTCTCTTCTGACGTGGTTGGTTTTTGAGAGTTGCAACCAATGGCTGAGGCCACATACCGCAGGATGCAACCAATTGTCAAGACCACATGCAAAAATATCAGCAATTGGGTGCAACTTTTGGCATGTGGTCTTAGCAATTGGTTGCAACTCTCAAAAACCGACCACGTTGGAAGAGAAGAAGAAGAGACCGATGGGAGACATAGTCAGTAGGACACCATAACGGCAGAGGATCGATAGGTGAGTATACAAAATGTATTGGTTTATTTTAGCACTATATATATACTTAAGGGGGTTGTCCAGGCAAAATAAAACTCTGCCCAGGGAACGGGATATGTAAAAATGTTACAGATTCAGCCATGCACATGTACTGACATCCTCCTGGAGGTAAACCAAGTTACCATGGGCAGAGGCGAGAGGTGGGGATGTCAACGTTCCAAAAGATGTCAGGAGACTTTTGCAGTACGTCATTGGATGTTTTATGACAAAGTCACCTGACCACTGCAGCAAATCATCTCAGCGGCTAGTGGGACAGTGGTATCACTGCTCCATTACTGTGCACAGATCACAGAGTGGCCTGGGGCTGGATACAGGAGGGTGCCGGTAGGTGAGTAAGAACAAGTTTGTAATTATTTGTTTTATTTTGTCCAGACAACCTCTTTAAAGAAAAGCCCCTAAAGTAAAATACCAGCCTAACCTACTGTGCCAGCCACAATGTATTGAAGTACCACCCATAGATGGATCACAAAAGCTAAGTAGGTTTCCCTCTGCATTAGCCACAATGCTCTGGTGCACTGCACTTGACTGTGAGCCAGAATGCCGCTCCCAGTGCCCGCCAATTGCCAGCCACATGGCCACTCCCAGTGCCAGCCTATCGACAGCAGGAACGCCGCTCCCAGTGTTAGCCAATTGACAGCCACAATTCTACTCACAGAGCCAGCCCATTGTCAGCCACAATGCCACTCCCAGTGCCAGCCTATTAACAGCCACGATGCCACTGCTAGTGCCAGTCCAGCGCAGTACACAAAACAACAAACAGGGAGTCACCAGGGGGACAAAAACAGCGGAGGGCGCTGCTCATACGAAACAGGGAAGAGATGACCTCCTACACTCACCTGCGGCTTTGCCCTGATCTCCATACCGTCCCTTTAAGGGTTCTTTCAACCCGTCACCGAGCAGGATACCTAGTGCTTCGCTGGCCCTGATGTTAGCCCGCAATAGTGAACTACAGTGTTGGCCAAAAGTATTGTCACCCCTGCAATTCTGTCAGATAATACTCAGCTTCTTCCTGAAAATGATTGCAATCACAAATTCTTTGGTATTATTAAATTAATTTAATTTGTCTTCAATGGAAAAAACACAAAAAGAATTGTCCTAAAGCCAAATTGGATATAATTCCACACCAAACATAAAAAAGGGGGTGGACAAAAGTATTGGCACTGTTAGAAAAATCATGTGATGCTTCTCTAATTTGTGTAATTAACAGCACCTGTAACTTACCTGTGGCACCTAACAGGTGTTGGCAATAACTAAATCACACTTGCAGCCAGTTGACATGGATTAAAGTTGACTCAACCTCTGTCCTGTGTCCTTGTGTGTACCACATTGAGCATGGAGACAAGAAAGAAGACCAAAGAACTGTCTGAGGACTTGAGAGACCAAATTGTGAGGAAGCATGAGCAATCTCAAGGCTACAAGTCCATCTCCAATGACCTGAATGTTCCTGTGTCTACCGTGCGCAGTGTCATCAAGAAGTTTAAAGCCCATGGCACTGTGGCTAACCTCCCTAGATGTGGACGGAAAAGAAAAATTGACAAGAGATTTCAACGCAAGATTGTGCGGATGGTGGATGAAGAACCTTAACTAACATCCAAACAAGTTCAAGCTGCCCTGCAGTCCGAGGGTACAACAGTGTCAACCCGTACTATCCATCGGCGTCTGAATGAAAAAAGAATGTATCGTAGGAGACCCAGGAAGACCCCACTTCTTACCCCGAGACATAAAAAGGCCAGGCTGGAGTTTGCCAAAACTTACCTGAGAGAGCCTAAAACGTTTTGGAAGAATGTTCTCTCTTTTTGGGCAAAGGCATCAACATAGAGTTTACAGGAGAAAAAAAGAGGCATTCAAAGAAAAGAACACGGTCCCTACAGTCAAACATGGCGGAGGTTCCCTGATGTTTTGGGGTTGCTTTGCTGCCTCTGGCACTGGACTGCTTGACCGTGTGCATGGCATTATGAAGTCTGAAGACTACCAACAAATTTTGCAGCATAATGTAGGGCCCAGTGTGAGAAAGCTGGGTCTCCCTCAGAGGTCATGGGTCTTCCAGCAGGACAAGGACCCAAAACACACTTCAAAAAGCACTAGAAAATGGTTTGAGAGAAAGCACTGGAGACTTCTAATGTGGCCAGCAATGAGTCAAGACCTGAATCCCATAGAACACCTGTGGAGAGATCTAAAAATGGCAGTTTGGAGAAGGCACCCTTCAAATATCAGGGACCTGGAGCAGTTTGCCAAAGAAGAATGGTCTAAAATTCCAGCAGAGCATTGTAAGAAACTCATTGATGGTTACCAGAAGCGGTTGATCGCAGTTATTTTGGCTAAAGGTTGTGCAACCAAGCATTAGGCTGAGGGTGCCAATACATTTGTCCGGCCCATTTTTGGAGTTTTGTGTGAAATGATCAATGTTTTGCTTTTTGCTTCATTCTCTTTTTGTGTTTTTTCATTGAAGACAAATTAAGTGAAGATAATAATACCAAAGAATGTGTGATTGCAATCATTTTCAGGAAGAAACTGAGTATTATGTGACAGAATTGCAGGGGTGTCAATACTTTTGGCCAACACTGTATTTTCCTGTGACCACATTATATCATTTGCTTACTGGATACAACACCTGACCTGACCTTCTGTCCCCATCTGACCTGGTATTTTAGGGCCAATGTCATTTTTCCATGTCTATGCTTATGTGATATTTTAGTGAGATTTTGCCACTAAAACTACACAAAATACAATAAAAAAGTGATATATGGTTCCAATCACAACTGCAGCTCAAACCCCCGGAAAGTGTAACTTTTAGTAAAGGCAAGAAAAAAGTTTTCTTTAAAGTATAAAGAAAAAATGGTACCGCTGTAATCGTACTGACCTAGTGAGGGAAGATCGAAGGTCATTTTTACTGCGTTGTAAAACAACAAAACCAGAACCACCGTGGCGAAAGTGTGTTTCATTCTCCATTTTCCCAAACACTATGGTAATGTAGAAGTTTGTAGGTTCTCCCTGTGTTGCATGTGTTTCCTTCAGGTCCTCCAGTTTCCTCCCATGCTTCAAAGACATACTGGTCAGGATCGTATCTAGGGGGGCAGGCGGGAATTTACACCAGGCTCAGCCGGCAGGGGGCGTCATTGGGTCCCCTGATGTGGTGGCTTCAGGCGTTCTCCCGGGTAGCTGTATCTTGATGTTCTCCAGAGAGGGATTCGGCAGTCCTCCGAGATGGCTGTCAAACTGACAGCTGGCTCATAGAAGGGGCAGTGTGCCGGCTCCCACTGATCAATTGTATTCATGTCTTTCAGGCGGAAGTACAATTAAAGCCTTGATCCAGTGACATCAGCAGCGTCATCAGGTAAGCTGTTCACACTGCTGACATCACTGCTTGGCACCACATAGATGGCAGATGTTCGGTGTGGTAAGTGCTCCAGTGTACTAAAGACTTATTGTAATTGGGAGAAGAAATTTGGGAACACAGTATGGAGAGAGAGAGGTTGGTGGGGAGTGTATGTGGACACAGTATGGGGAGCAAACAGGGGAAAAGAAATTTGAGGTCACTGTATGGGAAGTGAGGGAGGAAATTGTATGTGGACACAGTTTGGAAAGCAATGGGGGGATGAAGAAATTTTAGAACACAGTATGGGAAGCATAAGCAGAGAATTTGAAAACACTGAATGGAGAGAGAGGGGAGAATACATGTGGACACAGTATGGGGAGTGGGGGGGATGGATGCGAGGTAGTGAGGAGACATTATGAGTAGTGAGGGGGGTGTATGTGGACACAGTATGTGGAGCAAATGGGGGGATACATTTGAGAACAGCATGCAGAGCAAGGGGATGAATTTGAAAACACAGTAAGAGGAGTGAGTGGGTAAATTTGAGGACACAGTATGAGGAGCGAAGGGGGAAATGTATGCGGACACAGTATGAGGGGAAGGTGGATGCAGAGGTAGAGAAGAGACAGTATGGCATTAGAAAAATATGGGCTAGCACTGAATATAGACTCGGTAGTTGTGTTTGGGGGGGCAGTATGGAGACGGGGCAGCAAGGGGGCACAGTGTGGGGCCACAGCAATGAGTAGACATTATGCCGAGGAGGATTGTGATGAGGGGGCACAGTATAGAGACTAGGCAGTATAGGGAGGACACAGTGTAGGAGGACAATATGAAGATGAAGCCTAGTATGAAAAGGAGAGGGCAGTATAGAGGGCATGTACCATAGAGGGACAGTGTGTGAGTCAGATTTGGTGCAGAAAACACAATGAAGATCAATTACAGTGGGTATGGAAAGTATTTTTCCTTGCAACCATTTGGTAAATTCAAAAAAGTTCATTTTTTCTCATTAATGTACACTCTGCACCCCATCTTGACAGAAAAAAAACAGAAATGTACACATTTTTGCAAATTTATTAAAAAAGAAAAACTGAAATATCACATGGCCATAAGTATTCAGACCCTTTGCTCAGATACTCATATTTAAGGCACATACAGTCCATTGCCTTGTGATCCTCCTTGAGATGGTTCTACTCCTTCATTGGAGTCCAGCTGTGTTTAATTAAACTGGTAGGGTTTAATTTGGAAAGGAACACAACTGTCTATATAAGACCTCACAGCTCACAGTGCATGTCAGACCAATGAGAATCATGAGGTCAAAGGAACTGCCAAAGGAGCTCAGAGGCAGAATTGTGACAAGGCACAGATCTGGCCAAGGTTACAAAAGAATTTCTGAAGTACTCAAGGTTCCTAAGAGCACAGTAGCCTCCATAATCCTTAAATGGAAGACGTTTGGGACCACCAGAAGTCTGAGCAATCATGGGAGAAGAGCCTTGGTGAGAGAAGTAAAGAAGAACCCCAAGATCACTGTGGCTGAGCTCCAGAGATGCAGTAGGGAGATGAGAGAAAGTACCACAAAGTCAACTATCACTGCAGCCCACCACCAGTCGGGCCTTTATGGCAGAGTGGCCCAACAGAAGCCTCTCCTCAGTGCAAGATATATAAAAGCCTGCAAAGAGTTTGCAAGAAAACACATGAAGGACTCCCAGACTATGAGAAATAAGATCATCAGGTCTGATGAGACGAAGATAGAACTTTTTGGTGATAATTTTAGCGGTATGTGTGGAGAAAACCAGGCACTGCTCATCACCTGCACAATACAATCCCAACAGTGAAACATGGTGGTGGCAGCATCATGCTATGGGGGTGTTTTTCAGCTGCAGGGACAGGACGACTGGTTGCAATTGAAGGAAACATGAATGCGGCCAAATACAGAGATATCCTGGATGAAAACCTCCTCCAGAGCTCTGGACCTCAGACTTGGCTGAAGCTTCACCTTCCAACAAAACAATGACCCTAAGCACACAGCTAAAATAACAGGAGCGGCTTCACAACAACTCTGTGACCATTCCTGACTGGCCCAGCCAGAGCTCTGACCTAAACCCAATGGAGCATCTCTGGAGACCTTAAAATGGCTCCACCAACATTCACCATCCAACCTGATGGAACTGGAGAGGATCTGCAAGGAAGAATGGCCGAGGATCCCCAAATTCAGGGGGGAAAAGCTTGTTGCATCATTCCCAAAAAGACTCATGGCTGTACTAGCTCAAAAGGTGCAAATACTCAATACTGAGCAAAGGGGCTGAATACTTATGACAATGTGATATTTCAGTTTTCTTTTTTGATACTTTTACAAAAATGTCTACGTTTGTTTTTTTTTCTGTCAAGATGAGGTGCAGAGGATATATTAATGAGAAAAAAATGAACTTTTTTGAATTTAGCAAATGGCTGCAATGAAACAAAGAGTGAAAAATGTAAAGAGGTCTGAATACTTTCCGTACCCACAGTATTTATTCAGGCACTTTCAGGCTCAGAATTTCTTGTGCATTACAAACCGTACACCAAGATGGTATAGGAAGAGAAAAGCCTTAACAGTAAGAAGTACCGTATATACTCGTGTATAAGCCGACCCGTGTATAAGCCGACCCCCCTACTTTTGCCCCCAAAAACTGGGAAAACTTATTGACTCGTGTATAAGCCGAGGGTGGACTCCAGCACAGGTATACAACCCCCAGCAGTGAGGTATACAGCAGCCTCCCCAGTGGTAGTATACAGCAGCAGCCCCAGTGGTAGTATACAGCAGCCCCAGAGGTATATACAGCCCCATATGCAGCCCCAGATGTATATGCAGCCCCAGAGGTATATGCAGCCCCATATGCAGCCCCAGAGGTATATGCAGCCCCATATGCAGCCCCAGAGGTATATGCAGCCCCATATGCAGCCCCAGAGGTATATGCAGCCCCATATGCAGCCCCAGAGGTATATGCAGCCCCATATGCAGCCCCAGAGGTATATGCAGCCCCATATGCAGCCCCAGAGGTATATGCAGCCCCATATGCAGCCCCATAGGTATATGCAGCCCCAGAGGTATATGCAGCCCCATATGCAGCCCCAGAGGTATATGCAGCCCCATATGCAGCCCCAGAGGTATATGCAGCCCCATATGCAGCCCCATAGGTATATGCAGCCCCAGAGGTATATGCAGCCCCATATGCAGCCCCAGAGGTATATGCAGCCCCAGAGGTATATACAGCAGCAGCAGCCCCAGCCCCAGGGCTGTATACAGCAGCAGCCCCAGGGCTGTATACAGCCGCAGCCCCAGGGCTTTATACAGCAGCAGCCCCAGCCTCAGGGCTGTATACAGCAGCAGCCCCAGCCCCAGGGCTGTATACAGCAGCAGCCCCAGGGCTGTATACAGCAGCAGCCCTAGGGCTGTATACAGCCGCAGCCCCAGGGCTGTATACAGCCGCAGCCCCAGGGCTGTATACAGCCGCAGCCCCAAGGCTGTATACAGCCGCAGCCCCAAGGCTGTATACAGCCGCAGCCCCAGGGCTTTATACAGCCGCAGCCCCAGGGCTGTATACAGCCGCAGCCCCGGAGGTATACAGGCCCCCCATCAAGTTCCAGGGCCCCCCCCCACTTGCGCGCCAGCCTGTAAGGTAAATTCATACTTACCGGTGTCCAGTCGCGCCGCCCGCAGCTGCCGACATGACGATTCCGGGCTCCATTCAGCGTCTTCCCGCGGCTTCCTGTAGTCGCGGGCAATGACGTCATTGCCCGCGACTACAGGAAGCCGCGGGAAGACGCTGAATGGAGCCCGGAATCGTCATGTCGGCAGCTGCGGGCGGCGCGACTGGACACCGGTAAGTATGAATTTACCTTACAGGCTGGCGCGCAAGTGGGGGGGGGCCCTGGAACTTGATGGGGGGCCTGTATACCTCCGGGGCTGCGGCTGTATTTTTTTTTTTTTTTCCATATACCGTATATACTCGCGTATAAGCCGAGGGGGGACTTTTCAGCCCAAATTTTGGGCTGAAAAACTCGGCTTATACGCGAGTATATACGGTAGGAGATGGGACACCTTGTGACACTCCTGTGTCTGTCTCTGCACTGTCCTATCACCCTATGTAGGTCCTTCCTCCCATCCCACCATCATGTGCCTAGTCCTTGGCTGTCACGTCTACTAATCCTGGCTAGTGCGTAGGTCACCTCTGTTGTAATGTAAGGCTACCTTCACATTACGATTTTTGAGGGAGCTGATGCTGTCCGATAAAATCATACAGCATCGGCTCCCTTCTGATGCCTGGAATTGGATGTCAAATAGGCATCCGATTCTGGCAAAAAATTGCTCCCTCTGGGCTGATAAAAAAAAAAAAAATATGTATGCTCACCTGTCCCCGAGGCCCCCGTCGTCTCCCACACGGTCCTGGTGTCTCCCGTGTCTGCAGAGGTCTTCTTCTGAAAAAGACCTGTCGTGATGTCACAATCACGTGACTGCCTGCTAACATGGTGTAACAGACGGTCACGTGACTGTGACGTCATGGCAGGTCCTGTTCAGAAGAAGAAGAACCTCTGGAGACACCGGGACCCTGCGGGACTGTGCGGGAGACGACAGGGGCCTCAGGGACAGGTGAGCATACATTTTTTTTTTAACCCCTGCTGGAGCAGTTTCACTGTACTGAGCATGCTCAGTACAGTAAAATCGGGTCCGAGGACACATCAGATGTTTCCTCGGACCCTGGTCCATAGGGCCCCATGTTAAAAACATCGGGTCGGATGTGCACTAAATGGCATCCGATTTGGTCCAATCCGATTTTGTCCGATTTTATTTTTGGTGCAAAAATCGGAGCATGCTCCAATTTTTGCACCGATAAAAAAATCGGACAGAATCAGATTGGACGCCATTTAGTGTACATCCGATTCGGTCCGATGCCCATAGGGCTGCATGAGGGCCAAAATCGTTCCGATGCTGTCCGATTTTTATCGGACAGCATCAGAAATTAAAAATTCGTAGTGTGAAACCAGCCTAACACAGGGAAGGTAGTCAGACTGGGAGACATAAACAGTGAAAGGATACAAAAGTACTTGGTAGCTGCATCCAGAGACCAAAGGCTGCAAACTGCCCGGCTCCAGGCATCAGATTTCCAGCAGCAGATAACACCAGCAACCGCAGCAGACTAAGCACACCGCAATGGTCAGCATAGAAATGAATTTCTATTACCAGCAACAGGTACTGGACCATTTGACTACTGAAAGGGAAGTGGGATTGGTCACAAACTGCTGCAAGTGGAGAAGAAACTGGCCGAGAGCTACCAGCAAGGAAAACTGACATTAACCTTTGCTGGTACAAAATAAATTACCGGTAATCACGTTTAGACCTGTCACAAGTCTCCTACTTACCTGTGACAAGTGCACAGCGTTAGGCAGATATCTTTATTCAGGAGCATTACAATGCTATTTTTAAGGTTCTCGGCCCAGAATGTTCTGCACAAGACCGGAGAAGACAGAAGAAGAACAGAAGAGATCTATAAGGTACCTGGGTGTAAATGATTATTTGTGATACTGACTAATTCTCCTGAGTACTGTGGTCCCTGTAAGGTCCGCTGTCTGATGATGACTGCTGGCAACAACTCCAAGCTTGTCCTAACTATTGTTAAGGATGTACTGGATGGATGTTGTAGGTTCATTTGATACAAATGTTTATGGGTCTGATCTGAACTTACAATTGATGCACCATGTACTGATGGTGGCTTGGGTGACGTATTCCTGTAGTGATGTGGGTTCTTACAATGAATTTCTGTACTGCTAGTGGTTCTGATGAGGTGTTTCTGTACTGATGAGGGTTGTGATTCTGTGTTTCTGTACCTCTGGTGATATATTCTTCTGCTGCTATTAGTTCTCATTCTGTACATATGTAACCTGTAAAATTATATTATACGTGGTGTGAGGTATCCAGGGCCGCACCGTCCATTGGCAGGCGGCAAGAAGGCAGGGGGAGCGGCAGTGCTGAAGGGGGCGGTGCCTGCTGCTCCACTCAGCACACTATGTTTCTATGACCCGCAGCCGCTGACAGCACCCCCCCGCTCCTCACCTGCGGCTGCTGACAGCTCCTCCCCCCATGCCCCCCTCTCCGCGGCTCAGGCGGCAGGGGGCCTTCATGCACCCCTGGAGGTATCGATCGGCAATATTGTAAATGGCCGGTATGCTCATACAGAGATCTGCTGCAATGTAAAACCAGATCATTTTATTGGGAGTTGCAGTACCAGGAATCTTATTTATTGTATTAAGGGCTGGTTTTACAGGTTAATCAGAGAACTGGGTGGGTCTGGCTAACCACATACCTCCCATAGGTGTATCTCATGCATATTATGAGAATGCTAGTATTTTACAGGATCACTGATATCAGACAGGTTCTGCAAACTTTCTGTTTAATCACATGGTGTGGAAACCATGTATGGATGTGGAGCCTGCAAGAGCTCCTTAGAGTCCAGGAAGCAACCAAGGCTCCTGAGGATCGGACCAACAACAGATGCCAATACAAAGCAAGTCCAAGGAACTGGTTGGGAATCCAGTGAGTGACTTCCTGGACGGCGAGAATCCATGTAGCTAGACTGAAGCCTGACAAGCAGCTAAGCAGGTAACCCCAAGAAAATGGGAATATATGTACTGACGGATGTCAGTGAGTGAAGGACTGCTAGATCCTGACTGGATCACACAGGTGGAGCATAGCCAGTGTATGTGGACGTATCCGCAGTTGAAATGAGGACTGTACATATAATTTCTGTTGATGATTTGAAGAGGACTGTACTAAAATTGGTTTATGTCTTTTAAGAATAAACCAAATGAACTATTTATATAGAAACTATTGTCGTGTGCCTTAATATTCCTGCCAAGCGATTTCTCCCCCACACATTCAGTGAGCGCTGCCTCACAATGGCTATGTTAATAAAGTGTGGTGCCATCTGACAAGTTAAATGTTACTATGTTTTATTTATGTTAGGAGTTACTCTATGTGCCTTCAGCCTTCTGAATTCTCACAGTGTGCGCACTGCACACTGTCAGGATTCCTTGGTGCCGGTGGTGAGAATGGAGGTTACAAAACTGCAAGTATGTGATTTGCATACATACAGTCATGTGATGAATAGATATGCGTGGCCTCGCTCAATGAAAAAGAATTGGCCAGATATGTCTAGATGAAAGGTGGTGAGACGTATATAAATCGCATATTTGTGCTCACATGACCGTCAAATCTTTCCACTGGAATAGAACAATCCTGACAGTGTGTAGACCACACACTGTGAGAATTCAGAGGCCTGCAGTCACCTAGAATGACTGCAGACTTTCATCTCAAACCTGAATTAGCCCTTTAATTGTAACATTAAGCAGTGCAGCCCAATCCTAACAGCGTGTAATATACTCACTGTCAGGAGTCAGCTCTCCACTGTGAGAATTCAGAGGCCTGCAGTCACCTAGAATGACTGCAGACTTTCATCTCAAACCTGAATTAGCCCTTTAATTGTAACATTAAGCAGTACAGCCCAATCCTAACAGCGTGTAATATACTCACTGTCAGGAGTCAGCTCTCCACTGTGAGAATTCAGAGGCCTGCAGTCACCTAGAATGACTGCACACTTTCATCTCAAACCTGAATTAGCCCTTTAATTGTAACATTAAGCAGTGCAGCCCAATCCTAACAGCGTGTAATATACTCACTGTCAGGAGTCAGCTCTCCACTGTGAGAATTCAGAGGCCTGCAGTCACCTAGAATGACTGCAGACTTTCATCTCAAACCTGAATTAGCCCTTTAATTGTAACATTAAGCAGTGCAGCCCAATCCTAACAGCGTGTAATATACTCACTGTCAGGAGTCAGCTCTCCACTGTGAGAATTCAGAGGCCTGCAGTCACCGAGAATGACTGCAGACTTTCATCTCAAACCTGGATTAGCCCTTTAATTGTAACATTAAGCACCTTAGCCTGATCCTAACAGCGTGTAATATACTCACTGTCAGGATTCAGCTCTTGCTGGTTCCAGCAGTCATCACATGACCACTCCACTCAAATGCAATTTATATACTATTACATACATTATGGTCATGTGACAGCTTTTCTTCCTGCTTCTCTGTTTTTCACTGTTTCACTGAACATTGAGAGAATTAGGATGAGAAGCTCGTCAGCACATAACTATAAAGGGCCTGTCACACGTGTCAATGTCGTCAGCGATCTGATCGCTGACGACATTGACGGCTGATCGCTGGTGAGCTGTCACACAGACAGACTCACCAGCGATCAATTGACCAGAAACATTGTGGAAACGATTTAAATATCGTTTCCACGATGTCTTGCTCCCGCTGCCAGCCTGCTGGAAGCGGGAGCAGGCTGGTCTCCAAGGTAAACTGCGGGTATCTAGGCAGCGCGCGCTGCCTAGATACCCGACGTGTACCTTAGTTACCAGCCTCCTCCGCTCACCGGCTGGTATCTAAGGTACACAGCGGGTAACTAGGGACCCTAGTTACCCGCTGTGTACCTTAGATACCAGCCGGTGAGCGGAGGAGGCTGGTAACTAAGGTACACGTCGGGTATCTAGGCAGCGCGCGCTGCCTAGATACCTGCAGTTTACCTTGGAGACCAGCTCCCAGCGCTTGTGAGAGGCGCTGGGAGCTGGAATATCGCTACTCCCGGTGTCACACGCAGCGATGCTGCGTGTCCACCGGGCGACAATCGCCAGGTTTTAGGACAGATTCTAAAACCTGGCGATCATCAACCAGCGATTTATCGCTGGTTGATTCACTATGTCACACGCATCAATATCGCTGCAACGTCACGTGCAGCCGATATCGTGCAGGCGATATTGATGCGTGTGACAGGCCCTTAAGTGTGGAAATCAGATATGAATGATTGGTCACATGACTAATCAAACCGCTTGAGGTAGTGGTGGGGGCACCAAGATGGATTCTTAATTTCAGTACTGATGTGGAATGTAGATTATGAGCCCCAATGGGGACAGAGAGGATGATGTCTGTACAGCGCTGCGGAATAGGATGGCGCTATAAAAGCAATGCATGATAATGTACAAGAAATCAAACATCTTATTGCAAAAAAAAAAAAAAAATTAAGGTATTTGTTACGGAAAAAAAGAATAAAGTTATGGTTTTTAGATGACAGGTGAAAAAAAGAGAAAGTTGTGAAAAATGTCTGCAGGAGGATTGAGTTGAATGGGTTCCTTAGCCAATTCATTATGATCTCAGTCAATCAGAAGAGCAGTCGTGACATAATAAAAAGAGTCACGGAAAAAAAATAACTTTATCTAAATACCATGGAGAAGATAAGTTATCCCTGTAACCTCAGCGTAAAGTCCAGTCAGTGATTGCAAGAAGGCGACTGTCAATCAAGTGTCAAATCTAAAATGCCCAAGTATCATGGAGAGAAGAGAGAGGGAATAATGAGGAGCCTAATATGATCTCCGCTGCCCCCCGCTCTCATGGCCTCTGGCCTTGCATCAGATATTTAAAGGAAGAAGTTATCCAGTTCTAAAGTGGGCAGCTTTCTATCTTGTTTTCTTCCCACCGCACCCCTGAGTATTTAGCTGTTTACTTTTTTAAATCCGCCATACGGTTCCAGAGATAAGCTAAATTACTTACCGGTAATGGGTTTTCCCGGAGCCATGACAGCACCACCTGAGAGAGAGGACCGCCCATCCAGGACAGGAAACCCCTGAGAGAGAGGACCGCCCATCCAGGACAGGAAACCCCTGAGAGAGAGGACCGCCCATACAGGACAGGAAACCGCTGAGAGGACCGCCCATCTAGGACAGGAAAACCCTGAGAGGACCGCCCATCCAGGACAGGAAACTCCTGAGAGAGAGGACCGCCCATACAGGACAGGAAACCCCTGAGAGAGAGGACCGCCCATACAGGACAGGAAACCGCTGAGAGGACCGCCCATCCAGGACAGGAAACCCCTGAGAGGGAGGACCGCCCATCCAGGACAGGAAACCCCTGAGAGAGAGGACCGCCCATCCAGGACAGGAAACCCCTGAGAGAGAGGACCGCCCATACAGGACAGGAAACCGCTGAGAGGACCGCCCATCTAGGACAGGAAACCCCTGAGAGAGAGGACCGCCCATGCAGGACAGGAAACTCCTGAGAGAGAGGACTGCCCATACAGGACAGGAAACCCCTGAGAGAGAGGACCGCCCATACAGGACAGGAAACCGCTGAGAGGACCGCCCATCTAGGACAGGAAACCCCTGAGAGAGAGGACCGCCCATCCAGGACAGGAAACCCCTGAGAGAGAGGACCGCCCATACAGGACAGGAAACCCCTGAGAGAGAGGACCGCCCATACAGGACAGGAAACCGCTGAGAGGACCGCCCATCTAGGACAGGAAACCCCTGAGAGAGAGGACCGCCCATGCAGGACAGGAAACTCCTGAGAGAGAGGACCGCCCATACAGGACAGGAAACCGCTGAGAGGACCGCCCATCTAGGACAGGAAACCCCTGAGAGAGAGGACCGCCCATCCAGGACAGGAAACCCCTGAGAGAGAGGACCGCCCATACAGGACAGGAAACCCCTGAGAGAGAGGACCGCCCATCCAGGACAGGAAACCCCTGAGAGAGAGGACCGCCCATCCAGGACAGGAAACCCCTGAGAGAGAGGACCGCCCATCCAGGACAGGAAACCCCTGAGAGAGAGGTTCCGCCATCCAAGACAGGAAACCCCTGAGAGAGAGGACCGCCCATCCAGGACAGGAAACCACTGAGAGAGAGGTTCCGCCATCCAGGACGGGAAACCCCTGAGAGAGAGGACCGCCCATCCAGGTCAGGAAACCCCTGAGAGAGAGGTTCCGCCCATCCAGGACAGGAAACCCCTGAGAGAGAGGACCACCCATCCAGGACAGGAAACCCCTGTGAGAGAGGTTCCGCCATCCAGGACAGGAAACCCCTGAGAGAGAGGTTCTGCCCATCCAGGACAGGAAACCCCTGAGAGAGAGGACCGCCCATCCAGGACAGGAATCCCCTGAGAGAGAGGACCGCCCATCCAGGACAGGAAACCCCTGAGAGAGAGGTTCCGCCATCCAGGACAGGAAACCCCTGAGAGAGAGGACCGCCCATCCAGGACAGGAAACCCCTGAGAGAGAGGTTCCGCCATCCAGGACAGGAAACCCCTGAGAGAGAGGACCGCCCATCCAGGACAGGAAACCCCTGAGAGAGAGGACCGCCCATCCAGGACAGGAAACCGCTGAGAGGACCGCCCATCTAGGACAGGAAACCCCTGAGAGAGAGGATCGCCCATCCAGGACAGGAAACCCCTGAGAGAGAGGACCGCCCATCCAGGACAGGAAACCCCTGAGAGAGAGGACCGCCCATCCAGGACAGGAAACCCCTGAGAGAGAGGACTGCCCATCCAGGACAGGAAACCCCTGAGAGAGAGGAACGCCCATCCAGGACAGGAAACCTCTGAGAGAGAGGACCGCCCATCCAGGACAGGAAATCCCTGAGAGAGAGGACTGCCCATCCAGGACAGGAAACCCCTGAGAGAGAGGTTCCGCCCATCCAGGACAGGAAACCCCTGAGAGAGAGGACCGCCCATCCAGGACAGGAAACCCCTGAGAGAGAGGTTCCGCCCATTCAGGACAGGAAACCCCTGAGAGGACCGCCATCCAGGACAGGAAACCACTGAGAGAGAGGTTCCGCCATCCAGGACAGGAAACCCCTGAGAGAGAGGTTCCGCCATCCAGGACAGGAAACCCCTAAAATAAAAAGGGCGGCGCCTCCTCTCTGCTGGTTACAGAGTATGGAGAGGGCTACCAAAAAACATTAGCACATGCCACCACCAGAAAAGAACAATTCAATAAAACACCCCACATGTGCAAATAACCCTATACAGAAGATAAGGCGGGGAAAGCGGTGGTACTGTCATGGCTCCGGAAAAAAACATTACCGGTAAGTAATTTAGCTTTTTCCATCATCGCCATGACAGCACCACGTGAGAGATTCCAGAGAAAGGAAAACTTAGGGAAGGATCACTGCTTCAAGGACCCGTCTACCGAAGGTCACCTCAGAAGTGGAAGATAAGTCAAGCTGGTAATGGTTGAAAAAAGTATGAGGAGAAGACCAAGTAGCAGCTCTACAAATAAGCTCTAAAAGTTCATCAGCCTGTTCATCCCAAGAAGTGGCTACTGCTCTGGTGGAGTGTGCAGGCTTGACGGGACAGGGACCCCAGAGGAGGAATAAGGCTAAGGCAATGGAGTCCCTTGGGACTTGGGACAGAAGGGTAGGAGAGTCCGGAAGGATCCAAGGATCTGATATAGACATCTTGCACATCTAATAGAACCAGGCTCTCTTTGGCCAAAGAGGAGCAATTAGAATAACCTTGGTCCGATCTTCCCGAATTTTCCACAGGACAGCTGGAATCAGTACTAGTGGTGGGAACGCATATAGCAGACCTGAGTTCTACAGGAACTGGAGTGCATCCACAGTATGGGGTCTTTCTCTGGGATTTCGGGAGCACAACTGAGCTACAGTGTTGGCCAAAAGTATTGACACCCCTGCAATCCTGTCAGATAATCCTCAGTTTCTTCCTGAAAATGATTGCAATCACAAATTCTTTGGTATTATTATCTTCATTTAATTTGTCTTCAATGAAAAAACACAAAAGAGAATGAAGCAAAAAGCAAAACATTGATCATTTCACACAAAACTCCAAAAATGGGCCAGACAAAAGTATTGGCACCCTCAGCCTAATACTTGGTTGCACAACCTTTAGCCAAAATAACTGCGATCAACCACTTCCGGTAACCATCAATGAGTTTCTTACAATGCTCTGCTGGAATTTTAGACCATTCTTCTTTGGCAAACTCCTCCAGGTCCCTGATATTTGAAGGGTGCCTTCTCCAAACTGCCATTTTTAGATCTCTCCACAGGTGTTCTATGGGATTCAGGTCTGGACTCATTGCTGGCCACCTTAGAAGTCTCCAGTGCTTTCTCTCAAACCATTTTCTAGTGCTTTTTGAAGTGTGTTTTGGGTCATTGTCCTGCTGGAAGACCCATGACCTCTGAGGGAGACCCAGCTTTCTCACACTGGGCCCTACATTATGCTGCAAAATTTGTTGGTAGTCTTCAGACTTCATAATGCCATGCACACGGTCAAGCAGTCCAGTGCCAGAGGCAACAAAGCAACCCCAAAACATCAGGGAACCTCCGCCATGTTTGACTGTAGGGACCGTGTTCTTTTCTTTGAATGCCTCTTTTTTTCTCCTGTAAACTCTATGTTGATGCCTTTGCCCAAAAAGAGAGAACTTTCTTCCAAAACGTTGTAGGCTTTCTCAGGTAAGTTTTGGCAAACTCCAGCCTGGCTTTTTTATGTCTCGGGGTAAGAAGTGGGGTCTTCCTGGGTATCCTACCATACAGTCCCTTTTTCATTCAGACGCCGACGGATAGTACGGGTTGACACTGTTGTACCCTCGGACTGCAGGGCAGCTTGAACTTGTTTGGATGTTAGTCGAGGTTCTTTATCCACCATCCGCACAATCTTGCGTTGAAATCTCTTGTCAATTTTTATTTTCTGTCCACATCTAGGGAGGTTAGCCACAGTGCCATGGGCTTTAAACTTCTTGATGACACTGCGCACGGTAGACACAGGAACATTCAGGTCTTTGGAGATGGACTTGTAGCCTTGAGATTGCTCATGCTTCCTCACAATTTGGTTCTCAAGTCCTCAGACAGTTCTTTGGTCTTCTTTCTTTTCTCCATGCTCAATGTGGTACACACAAGACACAGGACAGAGGTTGAGTCAACTTTAATCCATGTCAACTGGCTGCAAGTGTGATTTAGTTACTGCCAACACCTGTTAGATGCCATAGGTAAGTTACAGGTGCTGTTAATTACACAAATTAGGGCCCTTTCACATCAGCGTTTTTTTTAAATCGCGGCAGATGCGGTGAAAAAACCGCATCTGCCGCGATTACCGCATACCGGCTGCACTTGCGGCGCGGTTGCGGTTTTTGCCATACAAAGTATAGGCGGACTTGCGGCAGGTGCGGCAAGTGCGGTTTTGCACTTGCGGCAGGTGCGGCCGCGAAAAAAACGGCGGTCAGCCGCGGTTTTTTTCGCGGCCGCACCTGCCGCAAGTGCAAAACCGCACTTGCCGCACCTGCCGCAAGTCCGCCTATACTTTGCATGGCAAAAACCGCAACCGCGCCGCAAGTGCAGCCGGTATGCGGTAATCGCGGCAGATGCGGTTTTTTCACCGCATCTGCCGCGATTTCAAAAAAACGCTGATGTGAAAGGGCCCTTAGAGAAGCATCACATGATTTTTCTAACAGTGCCAATACCTTTGTCCACCCCCTTTTTTATGTTTGGTGTGGAATTATATCCAATTTGGCTTTAGGACAATTCTTTTTGTGTTTTTTCATTGAAGACAAATTAAATGAAGATAATAATACCAAAGAATTTGTGATTGCAATCATTTTCAGATAGAAACTGAGTATTATCTGACAGAATTGCAGGGGTGTCTATACTTTTGGCCACAACTGTACGAGGATGGCAGATCATATACCAGGATGGGGGATCATATACCAGGATGGCGGATCATATACAAGGATGGCGGATCATATACCAGGATGGCGGATCATATACCAGGATAGGGGATCATATACCAAGATGGCGGATCATAAACCAGGATGGGGGATCATATACCAGGATGGCAGATCATATACCAGGATGGTGGATCATAAATACCAGGATGGCGGACCATATACCAGGATGGCGGATCATATACCAGGATGGCGGATCATATACCAGGATGGCGGATCATATACCAGGATGGGGGATCATATACCAGGATGGGGGATCATATATCAGGATGGGGGATCATATACCAGGATGGCTGATCATATACCAAGATAGATGGCGGATCATATACCAGGATCGCGGACATATACCAGGATGGCGGATCATATACCAGGATGGTGGATCATATACCAGGATGGCGGATCATATACCAGGATGGAGGATCATATACCAGGATGGAGGATCATATACCAGGATGGGGGATCATATACCAAGATGGCGGATCATAATCCAGGATGGGGGATCATATACCAGAATGGCGGATCATATACCAGGATGGCGGATCGTATACCAGGATGGGGGACATATATACCAGGATGTTGTATCATAAATACCAGGATGGTGGATCATAAATACCAGGATGGCGGATCATATACCAGGATGTGGGACATATATACCAGGATGGTGGATCATAAATACCAGGATGGCGGATCATATACCAGGATGGGGGATCATATACCAGGATGACGAATTATATACCAGGATGGGAGATCATATACCAGGATGGCGGATCATATACCAGGATGGCGGATCATATATCAGGATGGGGGATCATATACCAGGATGGGGGATCATATACAAGGATGACGGATCATATACCAGGAAGGCGGATCATATACCAGGATGGGAGACATATATACCAGGATGGGGGATCATATACCAGGATGGCGGATCATATGCCAGGATGGGGGATCATATACCAGGATGGCGGATGATATACCAGGATGGGGGATCATATACCATGATGGGTGATGATATACCAGAATGGCGGATCATATACCAGGATGGAGGAACATATACCAGGATGGGGGATCATATACCAGGATGGGTGAACATGTACCAGGATGGCGGATCATATATACCAGGATGGCGGATCATATACCAGGATGGGGGACATATATACCAGGATGGTGGATCATAAATAACAGGATGGCGGATCATATACCAGGATGGGGGATCATATACCAGGATGGGGGATCATATACCAGGATGGCGGATCATATACCAGGATGGGGGATCATATGCCAGGATGGGAGATCATATACCAGGATGGCGGATCATATACCAGGATGGGGGATCATATACCATGATGGGTGATAATATACCAGAATGGGGGAACATATACCAAGATGGGGGATTATATACCAAGATGGGGGACATATATACCAGGATGGCGCATCATATACCAGGATGGGGGATCATATACCAGGATGGCGCATCATATACCAGGATGGGGGATCATATACCAGGATGGCGGATCATATACCAGGATGGGGGATCATATACCAGGATGGCGCATCATATACCAGGATGGGGGATCATATACCAGGATGGCGCATCATATACCAGGATGGCGGATCATATACCAGGATGGGGGATCATATACCAGGATGGCGGATCATATATCAGGATGGGGGATCATATACCAGGATGGCGCATCATATACCAGGATGGGAGATCATATACCAGGATGGGGGATCATATACCAGGATGGCGCATCATATACCAGGATGGGGGATCATATACCAGGATGGGGGATCATATACCAGGATGGGGGATCATATACCAGGATGGGGGATCATATACCAGGATGGGGGATCATATACCAGGATGGCGCATCATATACCAGGATGGGGGATCATATACCAGGATGGCGCATCATATACCAGGATGGGGGATCATATGCCAGGATGGGAGATCATATACCAGGATGGCGGATCATATACCAGGATGGGGGATCATATACCATGATGGGTGATAATATACCAGAATGGGGGAACATATACCAAGATGGGGGATTATATACCAAGATGGGGGACATATATACCAGGATGGCGCATCATATACCAGGATGGGGGATCATATACCAGGATGGGGGATCATATACCAGGATGGGGGATCATATACCAGGATGGGGGATCATATACCAGGATGGGGGATCATATACCAGGATGGCGCATCATATACCAGGATGGGGGATCATATACCAGGATGGCGCATCATATACCAGGATGGGGGATCATATACCAGGATGGGGGATCATATACCAGGATGGGGGATCATATACCAGGATGGCGGATCATATATCAGGATGGGGGATCATATACCAGGATGGCGCATCATATACCAGGATGGGAGATCATATACCAGGATGGGGGATCATATACCAGGATGGCGCATCATATACCAGGATGGGGGATCATATACCAGGATGGGGGATCATATACCAGGATGGGGGATCATATACCAGGATGGGGGATCATATACCAGGATGGCGCATCATATACCAGGATGGGGGATCATATACCAGGATGGCGCATCATATACCAGGATGGGGGATCATATACCAGGATGGGGGATCATATACCAGGATGGGGGATCATATACCAAGATGGGGGACATAAGTAAGGGGTGGACTGGATTAATAACGTTTCAATTAATTTTAATGGAGAAATGCAATTAGACAGAAGAGCAAATAGAGTTAAGAGCTCGGTGGTGGACTGAATACTCCTAAGTCCCGGTATTACTGTATGAGGATATCTGTATGTATACATACTATGATAGATACACACACATGTGCACATGTGCTGACTCTCAGGTTGTGTATACATGTATGTGTATATATGTGTATATTGTGCTGTATCTGAGCCCCTGTGACAGTTGCCCTCCCCCCGCCATTCCCCCCAGAGCCTCTGTTGCCCTCAGGCTGATCCCTCTCCTCCCTGTCACCCTCCGCTGACAGCTGTCAATCACGAGGAGTGACAGTTCCCCATCACAGCGCAGTGCGGCGGCTGCGGCTCCCTGGCCGGCAGGGCAGAGGGCAGAGGACAGCCGGCAGAGGGCAGTGTGCGGGGACGGGGCTGTACCTCATACAGAACCGCAGCGGCTCCTGTCCGCACTCACACAGCAACACAACCACGAACCGGTCAAGACTCTCCAGGCTCCGCCCCTCGAACCCGACGTCATCACGTCAAGGTGAGAGAGAAACTGAAAGTGTGAGGGGGCGTGGTCTGCGCGCCCAGCGGCGGCCATGTTTGTTACTGGCAGTGCGTGTGACGTCACTTCGTACTTTGCGGCCTGGTAACATTTGCTCCTTCGTTTGAGTAGTTGCTATTGGTGATAGCGCCATTTTCTGCACTCACTAATATTATAGTCAATGGTTCTCCCTCTGTCATGACCAGGAGGCTTTCTTGGTTTTGCTTTGTAGTTTTGTAACCAATCCCAATAAACAAGTGAGGTGAGATAGTAATAAAAGCACGAATGGTTTCTTACATTCCATTTTTATCGCTTTTCTAAAAATGCAGTTAAAAAAAAATTCTAAACCTTTTTAACCCCTTCACCCCAGGGTGATTTTTCAGTTTTTGATTTTCCCTTCCCTTCCTCCAAGAGCCATAACTTTTCATTTTTCCTTCAATATAGAAATATGAGGGTCGTTTTCTTGTTTTTGCTGGGTGAGTTGTACTTTCAGATGCAATCATTCATTTTACCATATAGTGTACAGGGAAATGGTAAAACATTCCAAGGGCACGTTCGTTTTTTGGGTTGTTTATTCCCCATATTCACTATATGGTAACACTGACATGTCGGTATGATGTCTCGGGTCAGTACTATATGGTAACACTGATGTGTTGGTATGATGTCTCGGGTCAGTACTATATGGTAACACTGATGTGTCGGTATGATGTCTGGGGTCAGTATTATATGGTAACACTGGCATGTTGATATGATGTCTGGGGTCAGTACTATATGGTAACACTGACATGTCTTTATGATGTCTGGGGTCAGTACTATATGGTAACACTGACATATCTTTATGATGTCTGGGGTCAGTACTATATGGTAACACTGATATGTCGGTATGATGTCTTGGGTCAGTACTATATGGTAACACTGACGTGTCAGTATGATGTCTGGGGTCAGTACTATATGGTAACACTGATGTGTTGGTATGATGTCTCGGGTCAGTACTATATGGTAACATGATGTGTCGGTATGATGTCTGGGGTCAGTATTATATGGTAACACTGGCATGTTGATATGATGTCTGGGGTCAGTACTATATGGTAACACTGACATGTCTTTATGATGTCTGGGGTCAGTACTATATGGTAACACTGACATATCTTTATGATGTCTGGGGTCAGTACTATATGGTAACACTGATATGTCGGTATGATGTCTTGGGTCAGTACTATATGGTAACACTGACGTGTCAGTATGATGTCTGGGGTCAGTACTATATGGTAACACTGACGTGTCAGTATGATGTCTGGGGTCAGTACTATATGGTAACACTGAGGTGTCGGTATGATGTCTGGGGTCAGTATTATATGGTAACACTGGCATGTCGGTATGATGTCTGGGGTCAGTACTATATGGTAACACTGAGGTGTCGGTATGATGTCTGGGGTCAGTACTATATGGTAACACTGAGGTGTCGGTATGATGTCTGGGGTCAGTACTATATGGTAACACTGACGTGTCAGTATGATGTCTGGGGTCAGTACTATATTGTAACACTGAGGTGTCGGTATGATGTCTGGGGTCAGTACTATATGGTAACACTGAGGTGTCGGTATGATGTCTGGGGTCAGTACTATATGGTAACACTGAGGTGTCAGTATGATGTCTGGGGTCAGTACTATATGGTAACACTGAGGTGTCTGTATGATGTCTGAGGTCAGTATTATATGGTAACACTGACGTGTCGGTATGATGTCTCGTATCAGTACTATATGGTAACACTGATGTGTCAGTATGATGTCATTGGTCAGTTATATATGGTAACACTGATGTGTCAGTATGATGTCATTGGTCAGTTATATATGGTAACACTGATGTGTCGGTATGATGTCTCGGGTCAGTACTGTGAGGCACCGCCGGCATGATCTCCATGGTCGGGGCGCATCACATGCAGGATCAGGGTATGATCCTGTTCACACTGGCCGGTTTGATAGTGGATGACGCTGTGTGAACCTGTTCTGAACACAATGATTTTAAAGTGACTAGTGAGTGGCTCATGAAATCGAGGAATGGGATGTAATGAGTGATTGCTGACAGCCCAGGTGGGTGTGTCAGGTGGGTGTGTCCGGAGGAATAGCAGCCCAGCTGGATGACTCAGTGTGGGTGTGGCCGGCACGATAAGAGCCGCCAGCTGAGTGATTGAGAGAACTGAGAGACCAGAGATTATCAACCAGAGATCAGCCTGAGAGGACGGTGATCTATGAGCAGCCAAAGTGCAGAGCCGTCCAGTCCAGTGCTCTGTGTGTGATGGAATAATGGGAGCATGCTAGCTCTATGCCGGTGCCTAGGTCCGGGGTCATGGCAGCACCTGGAAGGGGAAGCTATGGCTGAATCTGGTGGATACTGATCCGGGCGTGGGGTGAAACACGCCCGGGAAAGGAGCCCGTGGGGATGCCTGGTGGAACCTGTGATACAGGTAGCGAGACCCGGATCCGTGCCCGGTAAGAAAGCAGTTCTCAAATGCTTGTGTGAACTGTGCACCTGGTGTATGAAATGTGCCAGGCGGGCATAGCTGCCCGAGGTCCGACTAGAAAGTCAGTGAGGGACCTGTGTTAACTATGTGTATGAGGGCTTAGGTAATTGCCCTGAATGAGAGACGATGGCCTATATGTAAGAGCCATGTATAAGGATGTGGAGAGAGAGTGACCCAGCTAGTATGGATGATATAGGAGGCGTTCCGTCCCTGGGGGACGAGAGGGAGGCTTGTCCTGCTGCTTGCAGTGGGTACCTGTCCCTCAACCACAGCCTCTAATGGTGTGGGTGTGCCTGTGGTGCCAGACACAGGGGTAATAGGGCTCCTAGAAGGGTAGCCATGGCTGATCCGTTAGGGTGCTACTCAGACGCAGGGTACAGTCGTCGACCTGGAGACCTGCCATGAGATGAGATGGAGGTTTGGTGGCGACTGGTGGCCCGTACCGTGGTGAGTAGGCCATGGTGACGCATGGTTAGCCCGGATTCTAAGGTTTGCCAATCCCTGTAATGGACCATGGAGGAGCCACAGTCCATGGGTGTATTATGATGGGCTGTGAGCGGATGTGTGGATGCATGTGATCCATGGATAGTGTATGATGGATCACATGTGGTATGTAAGGTCCCGGTCAGGCAGGAATCCTGACTACGGGATATATATATGGAGTCATCAGGCTGGGTGACAAAAGCCAGCCGGCAGGTACAGCCATTGTGACCCATATCCCTGTTATGAACCCGGAGGGGTCATCGTTGAAATGTAACTTATGTATTTATGTGTAAAGTGTATATAGGCCGGAGGCCGTAGCTACCACGGGAGCAAGTGTTAGAGCTCCAATGGGGAGAGAGGTGGTTACCGGTCCCGGGTTACAATAATGGTATATGTGCAATGTTATATGTAATATCAATGTATTATGTGACGTGTATGTGTTAAATGTTAAATATACTAACCCGGTTATTGATGCTGTTGAGAAATAAACGGGTAGTAACGTGAAAAATTATACACTTGTGTTGGCGTCATTACGCAGCAAGCGAGTCCCCCGGCTCGCTACCTCACAGTACTATATGGTAACACTGATGTGTCGGTATGATGTCTGGGGTCAGTACTATATGGTAATGTAATGAGGTGTGCAATTCAGACTGTATCATAGAAATGGATATAGAAATGAGCTGTGCACAGTCCGCCACTGCCCCCTTGTGGACAATTGCTGAAATGACTGCAGAGAGAAAAAAAGCATTGATTGCTGCTCCCCTCCCCCAACAGCCATGTGCTGAGGAGGAGAGAGGGCGGGAGATTAGTACAGACACAGAGTTGAACAAGAGAACATCTGCCTGTGGATGTCTGTTGAAAGAGGGCTACTTTGCAACACCTTGCCGGAAAAATCACCCCGCAGAAGCCCCTGTGACTGATCCTGGGCCACTGGACTTTGGTGCTGTGACTCTGGCCGCTCTGCAAAACCTTGCCCGCCGTGCACCCAGAGTGCTTGTGCAGGGGCCGTGACCTACATAAGGGAGCCATTTGTGCTGCTGTGATCTCCCTTCTCCTGATCTGTGTGCCCTGAGACTGGGAGAGACAGACTGTTACCTGCAGAAGGAGACCAAAGAAGAAGAGTGAGGAGATCCCCAGGCCTGCTACGTGGGAGCGACATCTTCTTCTGTGATAGACTGGTACGTGATTTTAGGGAAAGTTAGGGAAAGATACCTTCATTGTTGTGTTTTCTTTTCTTGCTGCGTACCCGGAAGAAGTGAAGATCCAGAGACTCTAATATATACAAGTGCGCATATAGTTCGGTTGATTGTGATATAAATATGTTTTACAGTAAAGAAATGTTACTACCGGTTAAACCTGAGTATGGGGATTCTGTTGAGAAAGATCATACACACACACCCGCGGCCTTACCACCGGTCGCTACATCTGGCGTAGTCGGCAGGATGTGTGATCAACAGAATCTCCTCCCGATAGTAACTTATAACCAGACTTATACTACGGCCTGCAGGTCCATATCCGGTGCTAGCACTCCGAACAGTGACACGGAGGAATTGAAGCAGATAGTAGCAGAGTTGCAGAAACAGATACTGCAGCTACAGCTCAGGCTAGACCAACAGGCGGACAGGCAAGCGAGACAGCAACCCAGTCGGCCTATGGGAAGGTGCTGGACATGCGGCGACCCCCGCCATAGGGCAAACCGTTGTCCGCATCCTCCACCCGTGGTCCGATATACCAGAACCAGCAAGCCATGCCCCACAACAGCAGCCACCTTTAAACTAGACGCCCCCGCCAAAGCGGCTCGCTCGGCAGGGGAGATCAGGGAGAAGGGTGTGAAGAGACAGAGCCAGACCGATAAACAGGTACTGGCCACTCGGGTCCAGGGGACGGTGAAGTGGTTTAATGTCCGCGATGGGTATGGCTTCATCAACAGGAATGACACAAAGGATGACGTGTTTGTACATCAGACTGCCATAAAGTGTAACAATCCTCGTAAGTGCCTCCGCAGCGTTGGTGATGGGGAGGTGGTACAGTTTGATGTTGTGAAGGGAGAGAAGGGTACAGAGGCCGCCGACGTCACCGGTCCCGGGGGTGTTCCCGTTAAAGGAAGCAGATTTGCCCCCAACCGGCGCCGCTACCGCCGGCGATCCTACTCTCCCCGGGTAGAAAACGTGACTGAGTTTATTGGAGATATTGTGAGCCCTGAACAAGGGAGCGAAGGTGAACGGGGGGATGACGGTTTCCCCCGACAGAGGTCCCTACTCAGCCGGAGATCAATCCCTGTGATATCAACGGCCATCACTGCCTTGGAGCCGATGGTTGTTGACAGGGACTGTCAACCTTTAAGTGGGGGGGGTATGTAATGAGGTGTGCAATTCAGACTGTATCATAGAAATGGATATAGAAATGAGCTGTGCACAGTCCGCCACTGCCCCCTTGTGGACAATTGCTGAAATGACTGCAGAGAGAAAAAAAGCATTGATTGCTGCTCCCCTCCCCCAACAGCCATGTGCTGAGGAGGAGAGAGGGTGGGAGATTAGTACAGACACAGAGTTGAACAAGAGAACATCTGCCTGTGGATGTCTGTTGAAAGAGGGCTACTTTGCAACACCTTGCCGGAAAAATCACCCCGCAGAAGCCCCTGTGACTGATCCTGGGCCACTGGACTTTGGTGCTGTGACTCTGGCCGCTCTGCAAAACCTTGCCCGCCGTGCACCCAGAGTGCTTGTGCAGGGGCCGTGACCTACATAAGGGAGCCATTTGTGCTGCTGTGATCTCCCTTCTCCTGATCTGTGTGCCCTGAGACTGGGAGAGACAGACTGTTACCTGCAGAAGGAGACCAAAGAAGAAGAGTGAGGAGATCCCCAGGCCTGCTACGTGGGAGCGACATCTTCTTCTGTGATAGACTGGTACGCGATTTTAGGGAAAGTTAGGGAAAGATACCTTCATTGTTGTGTTTTCTTTTCTTGCTGCGTACCCGGAAGAAGTGAAGATCCAGAGACTCTAATATATACAAGTGCGCATATAGTTCGGTTGATTGTGATATAAATATGTTTTACAGTAAAGAAATGTTACTACCGGTTAAACCTGAGTATGGGGATTCTGTTGAGAAAGATCATACACACACACCCGCGGCCTTACCACCGGTCGCTACAGTAACACTGATGTGTCGGTATAATGTCTGGGGTCAGTACTATATGGTAACACTGATGTGTCGGTATAATGTCTGGGGTCAGTACTATATGGTAACACTGATGTGTCAGTATGATGTCTCGGGTCAGTACTATATGGTAACACTGATGTGTCGGTATGATGTCTGGGGTCAGTACTATATGGTAACACTGATGTGTCGGTATGATGTCTGGGGTCAGTACTATATGGTAACACTGATGTGTCGGTATGATGTCTGGGGTCAATACTATATGGTAACACTGATGTGTCGGTATAATGTCTGGGGTCAGTACTATATGGTAACACTGATGTGTCGGTATGATGTCTGGGGTCAGTACTATATGGTAACACTGACGTGTCAGTATGATGTCTCGGGTCAGCACTATATGGTAACACTGACATGTCGGTATGATATCTAGGGTCAGTACTATATGGTAACACTGACGTGTCAGTATAATGTCTCACATCAGTAATATATGGTAACACTGATGTGTCGGTATGATGTTTTGGGTCAGTACTATATGGTAACACTGATGTGTCGGTATGATGCCTCGGGTCAGTACTATATGGTAACACTGACATGTCTTTATGATGTCTGGGGTCAGTACTATATGGTAACACTGACATATCTTTATGATGTCTAGGGTCAGTACTATATGGTAACACTGATGTGTCGGTATGATGTCTTGGGTCAGTACTATATGGTAACACTGATGTGTCGGTATGATGTCTCGGGTCAGTACTATATGGTAACACTGATGTGCCGGTATGATGTCTGGGGTCAGTACTATATGGTAACACTGATGTGCCGGTATGATGTCTGGGGTCAGTACTATATGGTAACACTGATGTGTCGGTATGATGTCTCAGGTCAGTATTATATAGTATCACTGATGTGTCGCTATGATGTCTTGGGTCAGTACTATATGGTAACACCGATGTATCGGTATGATGTCTCGGATCAGAAATATATAGTAACACTGATGTGTCGCTATGATGTCTCAGGTCAGTATTATATAGTATCACTGATGTGTCAGTATGATGGCTCAGGTCAGTACTATATGGTAACACTGATGTGTCGGTATAATGCCTCGGGTCAGTACTATATGGTAACACTGACATGTCAGTATGATGCCTCAGGTCATTACTATATGGTAAGGTGGCGCCTCAGATGGTCAGGCATCACACCGGGGTATTACACCCATAAAAGCGGTGTAATTTTCCCCAACTGTAGGTGGATGCAGAGGCAGGTGGGAGGGACCCAATTCCAGCACTCCCACACTCAATCCGAGGGTAAGGTTACCCGGGAGGTAGGGTAAAGAGAGTCGGGAGGTCAGAACAGGAAAGTTGCAAACTGCAGCTGAGGGAAGATAAAAGGGGGTCCTGAGGGGACCTTGAGAGAGGGTGCCTGACGCGTGAGTCTTGGCCCAAGAGAGAAAGGGGGAACCCCAGTGCGGAGCGACCATGCTCTGGGGAGCTTCCCCAGTCCACCACAGAAAGCCGGATCCGAGCAAACGCCAGAGTCCAGCTCTGAAGTCGTCAACCAGCTGCTGTGGTTTGTTTACCAGCCACAGCACCCTGCCGTTACGGAGCGGTCCACCCGTGATTCCATAGAGGTCGGGGTTGAAGTTGGAGAGTCAGAAGGGAAAGAGAGGAGCCCCAGGATTACCTCGAGAGAACAGGGAAAGGACTTATCCCAGGCAGGGAACGCAGGACACGGGTTCGTCAACTAAGGTATATCATGGGTACCTCCATACCGCTTTGCATCCACTTGCAGCCACCCGGAAGGCTACCTGTTATACATTTGTACCAAACTGTGAACGCTGTATCAATAGATGCTTGTTTCCAGTAAAGTACCCGAAGAGAGTGAACTTGTCTCTGTGCTACCGCCATTGAACCCCTCTACTTCTACTTAATGCTGCCCCGGAGGCCCAGCTTTACCTGTAGAAAGCTATACCACCTAGCCGCAATACCAACGCCCTCCGGAGGACTGTGGCGGCGCTGGTGATCTCTTGCCAGGTACTATAGGTGGCGTCATGAAATAACTTTTACTTTATCACTTTCAATTTACCCCCCCCCATTAGGAGTCCACCCCAGGGTCATGGGCTCAGGCATCGCCACCAGTGATTGCCCCGGACCTCACGCCTGAAACCCGAGTACCCGGCCCTGGGCGCGACAGTAACACTGATGTGTCACTATGATGTCTTGCGTCAGTACTATATGGTAACACTGATGTGTCGGTATGATGTCTCGGGTCAGTACTATATGGTAACACTGATGTGTCGGTATGATGTCTCTGGTCAGAAATATATGGTAATGCTGATGTGTCGCTATGATGTCTCAGGTCAGTACAAGTTCGTAGATACCAGACATGTATACTTTTACTGTCCTCTAAGTATCGGTAGTGAAAAAAAAATTCAGACGTTTTTAAAGAAAAATAATTGAGCTTTTGCGCCATTTTCCGTGGCCTGCAGCGTTTCTTACTTTTCAGGATCTGGGGCTGTGTGATGGCTTATTTTTTGTGTCTTGAGCTGACGTTTCTAATGATACCATTTTTGGGTTTTTGTGATGTTTTGATCGCCCGTTTATTGCATTTTATTACAATGTTGTGGAGACCAAGAAAACGTAATTTTGGCATTTGGACTTTTGTTTCCGTTACACAGTTTGACAGATCTGATTGACTTCATATTTTGATGTATCGGGAGTTACTGAATGTGGTGATACCAAATACAGTACTGTGCAAATTAATTGTGACAAAGCAAAAAAACACATATTTTTGAATATTTAATAATAAAATGTTATAATGCACTGTTGCATACTAATTTTAAGAAATATCCTCCTTTAGCGGATACGAGATTTTCAATGCGTTTTGGCATTGATTCTACCAAGTTTTTGCATAAATTCTTCATCATGGAGCCACACTTGTATGGCACTGTTTATTATTATGGCATTTATTTATGTTCATTAAGAGTAATAATTCTACACCTCTTCTGTGGAGTAACATCCATTTTTACACGCACGAATCACACTGAGAGAAAAAGTACACTAAACCACTACTCACAGAAACAAGCTCTCAACTGAAGCTGAGGGGGCAGCTAGCTGTTATTTTCTGACTAAAACCAGTCAAAATACATTTTATTACTCAAGGTTGTACACTCACACCTGTTCAAAGCAGATAAAACTGGTTTGAATCACTGACTGGTAACCCCAACTTACGATTTTACTTAAAAAATGCTTTGTCCCAATTAATTAGCACAGCACTGTATGCATATTTTTTTAATAGTTTTATTTTTAATGGGGCAAAAGAGGGTGATCTGAACTTTTATGTGTTTTTTTTCCATATTTTTAAAAACGTATTTTTTTATTCTTTCTTTATTTCACTTTGACCCCTAGAGGGCCTCTGCACTTCACTGTTTGATCGCTTCCCCTGTGTTTGGATGGACTGCTGCACATCTATGCACAGGAGAAATGATCACTTTCTGTGGATGACGGCATTCGCCAGGCGTTCACAGAAAGTGAGTGATGAGAGCATCCGGGGTCATCACAGGAGCCCATGCTGTCATGACAACACAACGAGGCCCCAGATGGCATCACAGAATCTCAGATGCCGGCGCAGTGCACTGCTTTGGATCGCACTGTCAACGATTGACAGCGTAATACAAAAGGTTAACAGTGTTGGGCAGATCACTGATCCGATCAGTTCTATTTGCTACACATGTCAGTTGATCGGATCAGCTGACGTGTGGGAGATGAAGCAGGCTCAGCACGTGAGCTTGCTTCAGAGGGACGGACACGATTAAGGGCGTACTATTACACCCTTGGTCATCAAGATGTTAAAAGAGAATTTGTTTGTGTCAACCATTCCCAAGTCATATATAACTTATTCCATCAATGAAGCTGAGTGGGGTCTTGCTTTGTAGCATGGAGAGCTAATGTTTTATTGATACCAAATGATGTTTTCATCAATTTTTATTACATTTGGAGACTAGCGCTCCTCTTTGCCCTTAGACTGTCTCCTCAGCGCTCTTATCTGCCCTCAGGCCATCTCCTCAGACCTCCTCTCTGTCGTTAAGCTTTCTCCTCAGCGCTCCTCTTTGTCCTCAGGTTGTCTCCTCAGTGCTCTTATCTGCCCTCAGGCCATCTCCTCAGCCCTTCTCTTTGTCATCAAGCCCTCTCCTCAGAATTTTTCTCTGTCTTCAGGCCGTCCTCTCAGCGCTACTCTCTGCCCTCAGGCTGTCCCCTCAGCGCTCCTCTCAGACCTTAGGCTGTCTCCTTAGTGCTGCTTTTTGTCCTCATACTGTCTCCTCAGCGCTCCTCTCTGCCCTCAGTCCATCTCCTCAGCACTTCTATCTGTCCCCAGACCATCTACTCTGGGCGCTTTTCTTTCCTCAGACCATCTCCTCATCGCTCCTCTCTGTCTTCAGGCTATCTCCTCAGCACTTCCCTCTGCCATCTGAGAGTCTTATCAGGGGTCCTCTCTGTCCTCAGTCCATCTTATTGTGGCACCCCAGAGGCACAATACAAAGCTTGGAAGAAAGGGAAGGCACCCACCTCGGGTAAAACACACGCACAACACCTCCCACCTCCAGGCCATAAGGGGGGGCTCTAAAGCCTGGGTTCAGGGCAGGACCCCTATAAATTCTGGTCCGCGAGGGCAGGCAGTTCAGTTCCTAGGAGGATTGTAGAAGACATCCTACGGTCGAATGCTGTGTGAGTCCCATCCAGTCTGAGTGACCTGTGGTGAGGGGCTGAGGGAAGTTGAGGAAATGTGAGAGAAGTGGAGCAGTGCCAGCTCGCCTCAGCACCTAGCGTAGTATGGACACCGGAGTCCGAGGTCTGCAGGGACTTTATGCCCAGCAACCAACACCGGAGGGCAGGTAATTCCAAGTTACTCGCCCACCAGAAATGCCAGGAGACACAGCCGCATCACAGAGCTCAGAAGATGCAGTGAAATAGAGTAACACAAAAAGGGCTCAAGCCGCCTGTCACATGGCCAGAACAGACAAGAGAGAAGAGAGGGTCTTAGCGCAGCGTCAAGCAGCCAGGGCCCACAGTGAACAACACAGCAGGGAGACCTCAGCACTTGCCAGGTGTGGAAAGCCCCAACTTGTTTCCAGGCTCCTCATCCTGGAAGCAAGGACACCACTTGTGAACTGTGCCCTGTATGAACCTACTTCTAACTCATTAAAGGTAAAGGAGACTGTTACCCGAGTGTCTGTCAGTTCTTCCGTACTCTATGTCCTTGCACCCACAACAAGCCTTGCATATCCACAGACTTTTACGGTTGGCCTGGGGAACCGCTCTTCACTTGGAGATCCGAAACATCCCAGCTGCTACTCTCATCATCCCCAGAGGTCCCGACTGCAGCAACGGCTATACCGGCCGCGTCCACGGGTGGCGTCACGACATTCTTTTATTTTTGTTCTATTTTATTTTCATCCATTTTTCCAATCCCTTTTTTAACTGCTCACCCGACGGGGGGGATCACGGACCGGGTCACAACACTGTGACATCCCACAGCCCCAGAAGACGACAAGGGCCCGGTTCCGAGTACCCTACGGTCCCCACCAAGGGTGAGACATTATCATCTCTTTTTTCTGGACTCAGGCTAATTTTTCAGTGTTCCTCTCTGCTCTTGTCTCCTCCTCTCCTCTTTAAGCTCTCGATGACACCCAGTGCTCTTCTCTGCCCTCTGATCGTCTCCTCAGTGCTCTTCTCTGCCCTCAGGCTAATTCCTCAATGCTCTTCCCTGCTCTCAGGCTGATTTCTCAGTGCTTTTCTCTGCCCTCAGGCTGATTCCTCATTGCTCTTCCCTGCTCTTAGGTTCACTCCTCAGTGCTCATCTTTGCCCCCAGGCTGATTCCTCATGCTCTTCCCTGCTCTCGGGTTGATACTTCAGTGCTCATCTCTGCCCTCAGGCTGATTCCTCAGTGCTCTTCTCTGATCTCAGGCTGATTCCTCAGTGCTCTTCTCTGCCCTCAGGCTGATTCCTCATGCTCTTCTCTGCTCTCAGGCTGATTCCTCAGTGCTCTTCTTTGCCCTCAGGCTGATTCCTCAATGTTCTTCCCTGCTCTCAGGTTGATTCATCAGTGCTCATCTCTGCCCTCAGGCTGATTCCTCAATACTTTTCCCTGCTCTCAGGTTGATTCCTCAGTGCTTTCTCTGCACTCAGGCTGATTCCTCAGTGCTCTTCTCTGCTCTCAGGTGATTCCTCAATGCTCTTCTCTGCCCTCAGGCTGATTCCTCAGTGTTCTTCCCTGCCCTCAGGCTGATTCCATAATATGATAGTTACTCTTTAAATTATGCAGTCTCTAATGACCGCAGCATTTAAGGAGTTTAATGGCTAAGAGCAGAAATTTATCTTGGACATTACATTGGAAGACCGGATGTCACAGCGGTAATCCCACTGCTGATGGCGCTGTCCTGACTGTTAAGGTAACTGACAAATATGTACAGGGCAATATCATGAGAATTAGTGGCATGTATTGTGCAGGTGTCTGTCTCTTCACATATACATTTCCGATGCTCGTTGTGAAGTCGGAAGGCCAAGGGGAGATCAGGCTGACGTGTGCTGGTAATCAGTATTCTCCATGATTTCACCCTGACTCAACACCATAGTCAGGAAACATACAATGGATTGGCGGGCGGATGAAGGCATTGTGAAGCACAGGAGAGCAGAACGTCCTGCTGTACGAGGCCGATCCAGCAGCTCCAGCTCCACATCCTCTCTCATGTCACTTTTATTTTATTGCTGGAGGATTTTCATCAGATGTGAAAAATGATTTTGCAAATGGACGTTGTCCGAGAAATATTATCCCTCTGCAGGGAAATGACTGTGCGCGATTGTTTGAGTAGCTTTACTCTATCTATTTATATATATACTTTGCAAGGGATGAAATAACAAATGACATGTACACAGTAGCTATCCAGGACCTCGGCTAAAGAGAGGAAAGTGTTTTACATGCTGTGCTCACAGGAATAAGACTCCAGGGGGATTTTCTACTGACTCGATGTGCAAAAAAGTTTCAAGAATTTAGCACCAAAGTTGCAACTTTTCAAATTTTTGGTCTCTATGAACACTTTTTTAAAAATGGGTGGGACTTGGATAAAGGGGTGTGGCCTGTCAAGACTCAGTCAGGAAGTTTACTATGATTGACGCCAGTGTATTGTGGCACCCTGCGGTTCGGTTGCCACAGTGGTATTGACTCACCGCAGGCCCGCTGATCCGGTTTAGACAGGCTGTAGCTCCTTCCTCCTTGTCACGGGCGGGCCGCGCCTGCCGGTAGTTGGGCACGTTTGAGTGCAGATAAAAAGTTGACGACGTCTTGTAGGAACAGATTAAAGGGGTTAGTTTATTCGTGACGCCACCTATGAGTAGTTCGGTAATCGTTACCGACGCTGCGGAACCTCCGGGGGATGGACAGCAGCAAGATGGAACGCTCCCCACAGGCTGAGCGGTGATCCCCAGAGGCTGGAGCTGCTCAAGATGTTGTGCGGCAGCTGCGGTTACCTTGAGTCCAGACGGATACAATCATAAGGAAGCACGGACACTGAAAGTCTCTGTAACGGGTCTTTACTGTAACCAGCAGGCAGTACATGGCATACAGTTAACGGGTAGTGGACCGGGTGGACTCAGCAGTGATAGGTGTCCCTCAGAGATCCGTAGTGTTCCTCCATTCTAGCTAAGTCTTTGCCATTGTCGCCCAGGAATACCAGGTCGGGTACGGGGAGGCTGCTTCAATGCCCTATCCAAGATGTACGTTATGGATGTTTTGGGGAGCCTTGGATCCCTCGGTGGGTACACCGCTGGTTAGACAACTGGAAGTTGGCTGGTAGTGGGATGCTCCTGTGAAGCTGCTCCTCCACGCTTCTGGTTCGCGTAGCAGAGGTGAACTGCTGCCAGCTTCGGTACCAGTGAACCGGCTGTGAGTTGGGCACGGGGGTATTTTGGAACCCGTGGTTGGTGATGCCCGATCCCGGTGGTTGAGGCCTCAGGTGCTAACACCCGACCGGTGACGGCCCAGGGGCTGCACGGGGTGCAGAGCCCCTGCTCCTACTCCAAGTTCAAGTCTGTGTGTTGTCTCTCCCAGACTCTCTAACTAAGTGTCTGTACTTCTCCTACACTACCCTTACACTCCGCCCACCAGGACCTTGGATTGGCCCTCTATGTTAAGTGATGCATGCAGGGTTTTTGGATCTCTAAGTTAACCCGATGACTGCTGGGTCGGAGAATATTGCGGCTGCATTTATGGCTGCAATACCCTCCTGTGACGCACTCGTTGCGGGGCGCCACACTATCACCTCTCTCAACGGAAGTGGTATCATGCTTGGAAGCAAGAGGAGCTGCCCATGCTAGGTAGCCCCCGCATGCACACAGAAAACCTGATCCATGACCAGAAGGGGAAGCCCATGACACGAGTCCCTGGGGTTGCTGCCTCCTCTGGCTAGGGAAAGGGGTTAGAGTAGTGGAGAGAGAGAAAGGATAGGGAGAGGAAGCAGAAGGTGGAGAGAGACCTCTGGAGTGGAGAGCTTAAAAGTTCACCCCAGGAACGCAGCTGAGAATGCTAGAGTCCTTGGTTACATGAGGGCTGCACGCCCTGTGAACCAAATGTGGAGGAAAGGGGATTTGAAAGTTTCCTGGCCTCAAGCAAGGATCTCACAGCACAATAGTATAACGAGAGCCTAAAGCTGCGAGCAACACAGCAGTTCCCGTTACTGGTCTGCACTAGTTCCCATTACTGATCTGCTAGTCGGGAGATTAATGCAAGGGTGAGAGAGAAGGGCCATAGAATAGCTCACAGGCAGATGGGACCCGAAACTGAAAAGCGTGGAAGGCAGGCCTTCAAACCCACCAGGAAGGGGGACTCTGACTGCTTCCAGGCTGGCTGGACCTCTTGGACCTGGTGAATGGTACCCCAGATTCAACAACCTCTCGCCAGTAAAGGTAAATGACTGAATTCCGCTGTCTTCCTGCGCTTCCTTGCTGCACACTGCACCAACTACTACTACCATCATTCCCATAGACTCTCATACAAAAATCCCAGGGGCCCGCTCCGCCTGTGGGGAGTGTTCCATAGCTGCCTATCCATCAATCCTCTGGGAACCTACACAAACAGAGCTGGTCATCCCTGACCAGATGCCACAGGTAAGAAAAAGAGGGAGAGAAGGGGCGCATGTGTAGGATCACTATAGCTAAGTTAGTATGGCGTTATTACAGGTGGCCACTCACAATTTATACAATTCCCCTAATTCCACATTGAATATTAAAACTGCATATCTATATAAACCAGGGGAATTGTATAAATTGTAGTTTAATTATGTATTTTTTATTGACAATGTTTGTAGAAGTGCATGAGGAGTTAAACATAGTTAATTAGGAACCCAATCAAAGTTTTTTTGTTATTTATATAATGTGATGTCACAGTTCACCCCCTTACACTACCTGAGGAAGACTGCCTTGAGTAGTTGAAACATGTTGTGGATCTGTGAGGGGAAAATAAAGATTGCGGTTTATAAACTTCATCATCCTGGTGCCTGAGCTTTAGTAGCGCTTCTACAAGACCGCTAAATCATTTTCTTGCAGATGCCACAGGTGGCATCACGTTCATCTACAAATCTCCTGTAAATATTCCCCTTAATCTGCTCGGTCAGGGCCTCAGAGCTGGGTGACCGCCACCGTGACTTCCCCAAAAGACCGCCAACCCGGCTACCGAGTACCCAGTCCTAGCAACCGTTACAGTATAATTTATAGCATAAATCTAACTAGTCACATTTTACACTGGTGGATGGATCGTCAACAATGTAAGGTACGCCGACGACACATTACTGATAGCAACAAGCAAGATGATATGAAGGACTTAGACTAGGGTCACACTTAAGGCTGATGCAAGCGCTAAAAAATTTGAAAATCATCTTCAGTGCATAGCGCTAACGCTATGCGGTGCCAGTGCAACGCTGCCCCATAGAAACCCGCCGTTTACCTTAGCAGCGGCCACACACAAAGCTGCAGGACGTGCGCTTTATCACAACGTACAGGAAATGCGGTCTGCAGCGTATTCCTGTGCGCTCAGCTAAAGTGCATGCTTTGCAGCTTTGTGTGTGGCTGCTACTAAGGTAAACAGCGGGTTTCTATGGGGCAGCTTTGCACTGGCAACGCATAGCGTTAATGCTATGCGCTGCTGCTGGATTTCAAAGTTTTTAGCGCTTGCGTCAGCCTTAAGTGTGACCCTAGCATTAGTGACATAAACCAGACAAGGATTTAGTAGGATATGCGTCCCAATGGAGAACACCAAGCAATGGGGAGCTGTGCACACTAGTATGATATCTACTATATAATTGTCTAAGGTTCTCTGTCTGTCACGGAAAACGCTTGCTCCATCCTGCCCCCCGCCTCCATCCTGCCCCCCCACCACCATCCTGTCCCCCCCGCCACCATCCTGCTCCCCTGGCTCTATCCTGCTCCCCCGGCTCCATCCTGCTCCTCCGGCTCCATCCTGCCCCGCTCGCTCTATCCTGCCCTCCGCCACCATCCTGTCCCCCCATCCTAACCCCCCCCCCCCGCCACCATCCTGCTCCTCCGCCTCCATCCTGACCCCCGCCTCCATCCTGCCCCCCCCCCCGTCTCCATCCTGCTTTTCCGGCTCCATCCTGCTCCTCCGGCTCCATCTTGACCCTCTCGCTCCATTCTGCCCCGCTCGCTCCATCCTGCCCACCACTGTTCTTGCTCCCCCGCCTCGATCCTGCCCCCCCGCCTCCATCCTGCCCTCCCGCCTGCATCCTGCCCTGCCAGCTCCATCCTGCCCTGCCGGCTCCATCCTGCCCCGCTAGCTCCATCCTACCCCGCCCCCCCACCATCCTGCCCACCCGCCACCATCCTGCTCCTCCGGCTCCATCCTGCCCTGCTCGCTCCATCCTGCCCCCCCGCCTCCATCTTGCCCTCCTTCCGGCTCCATCCTGCCCCCTTCCGGCTCCAACCTGCAACCCTACCGGCTCCATCCTGCCCCCCTTCCCGCTCCATCCTGCCACCCTTCCCGCTCCATCCTGCCCCGCTCGGTCCATCCTGCCCCTTCCCGCTCCATCCTGCCCCCCTTCCCACTCCATCCTGCCCCGCTCGCTCCATCCTGCCCCGCTCACTTTATCCCCCTCCGTCACTATCCTGCCCCCCTTCTCCATCCTGCCCCCCCCCCCCGGCAGTTAGCGGTCACGTGACCGATCAGCTGATCGGTTTCCCAGGCAATAACAGGTCCTAAAGGCCTGTAGGACCTAGAAGACGGAGGTGGAGCGAGGCGGCGGACAGGTGAGTATCCTCACTGAGGATTTTTTTATTTTTACATTTACTGTGGAGGAGCGGGGCCAGGAGGAGCGGGGGGCCGCGGGGAGCGGAGTATCGCCATTATACCATAGTGCTGCTATACATGGGCTATAATGTACCGCCATATACCATTGCGCTGCTATACATGTGCTGTAATGTACCGCCATATACCATAGCGCTGCTATATATACAGTATATAAATATATATATATATATGTAGTTCACTCACGTTGACTAAACAAGTTTTGTCAGTCACAGTATGTCAACTACATACATATTCTAGAATACCCGATGCGTTAGAATCAGGCCACCATCTAGTATCTAATGATCTTCTTTATTCACAAGAATATAAGGATTTTTAATTCTATTGTGTACTCCTTGTTGCCTAAATGACCCGTTGCCTCGACACATTTTTAGAGGTGGCTGGTTTCCTTGGCATGAAGCGTCTTTGCATGCTCTTTCCTATAGAGTTTGCAAGCACTGCTCCGAAGCTGTCTGTATTAGGCAATGAGTGAATTGAACTTTAAATTTCAGTGATCATGCCGAACACAAATTTCAGTGTTCAGGTTCAAAGTTTGGGTACTTTATGTATGCAAATACTGGAGCATAACCACTCAGGTACACTCGGTGCTCATCGACTGTCTGAGTGGCTCATACTGAGTTAAAATCAGCGTTATCAGAAGTGGTGTAAAAAAAAGAATTACAAAACCCTGCCATCCCTCTCCCAGAAGTGCTTTGCTTATGGCTGGCTCTATGTGGGTGGAGAGCCAAACTACTCGATCAGTAATTTCCAATGAAGTTTGGATCCAGAACAGAATTTTATATAAAATCCGACTGAACTCCCAGAGCCCAAACTTCCACAGGTCTGCTCATCTCTACTGAGCACTTCTAAGGGCAAAGATTAATCTTCTTGCGGAATGGGAGGTTGCACTATTCGGACCAGGGTGTGACTATATCGCTTATCTAGACTGTTAGTGTGGCGCCACAGATAGTCAGGTCACCCATAAAAGCGGTGTAATTTTTTCCAACTGTAAGTGGATGCAGAGGCAGGCGGGAGGGACCCAAACCCAGCACTCCCACACCGATTTAGGACATGGAAGGGGCACATAACCTAGGAGGGAGGAGAGTTGGGAGGACAAAACAGGAAAGTTGTAGACTGCACCTGAGAGAAGATGAAAGGGGGTCCTGTGATAACTCACACTGGACTGTGCTGGACAATATGTTACCGCCAGACCCGCACAGTTGGTACCGGTCACCGTTGGGCTGATGTGGACTCTAAAGTTGAATATAAGTAAACCGTTAACCGGAGAGTAAGGGCCCTTTCACATCAGCGTTTTTCGTAATTCGCGGCAGATGCGGTGAAAAAACCGCATCTGCCGCGTTTGCCGCATAACCGTTCCACTTGCGGTACGGTTGCGGTTTTTTCCATAGGAAGTATAGGGGGACTTGCGGCAGATGCGGCAAGTGCGGTTTTGCACTTGCGGCAGGTGCGGCAGCGAAAAAAACCGCGGCTGACCGCGGTTTTTTTCGCTGCCGCACCTGCCGCAAGTGCAAAACCGCACTTGCCGCATCTGCCGCAAGTCCCCCTATACTTCCTATGGGAAAAAACCGCAACCGTGCCGCAAGTGGAACGGTTATGCGGCAAACGCGGCAGATGCGGTTTTTTCACCGCATCTGCCGCGAATTACGAAAACCGCTGATGTGAAAGGGCCCTTAGATCTTGACTAATGGGTAACCTGAAGGCCGTTGGATCTAACGTAATAACTGCTGAGTGTTAGTAAGGGTACCTTTACACGCCGCTACTAGAGGATGGATACAACCAGCTTCTTCACGTGCACGAGCACGCACAAACGGTTACAAACGGTAAACGCACCATCTTTACACGCCGCCACAAGCTACGCTACGCTACGTGATATCTATCTCTGGATACACCGCCGGGTGCCTCAAGTCACCTTCTGTAGCTCATCTTACCTCATTTACACACCGCTACAACCAGCTAATATGGGCGGACCTGGTGCAGCAGGGACAGCACATAGGTGCGCCACAATTGTGGATTACGAGAAGTCCGTACGCTGATAGGACAAAGCAATAACATCATGATTGGCCAGGCATCGCAGGAGGCTGATTAATACATGACGCTCGAGCAATTGTGTAGTGTGACTGGTCAGCTCCTTAAATATGCCTCCCTATGCAGCGACTACCAATCGTAACGCAGGAGCTTCCACCAATGATCGCTGAAGGGGGGCGGTATCCCGGAGCCTGTGTCACGCCCCAGCTACATACCAGGAACATTGCCTGGTGTCGACACATCCCTTCTGTTGCTTCTTTACACGCCGATACAGCTAGCTACAATCGCCTGTGTAGCCACCTGTTTCCGGGCAGTGCTCGGAAACAGATGTATCTGTTGCCGGGTGCCTCCTACCGTCTTTACACGCCGCTACTACGGGGTATTTTGCCGCTACAAGCTACATTTGTAGCCTGTAGCTGGTTGTATCCATCCTCTAGTAGCGGCGTGTAAAGGTACCCTAACGTTTAAAGATAATGTACCTCCTGGTGGCAGGAAGAAGACTAAATATGCTTGATTGTATATAGTTTACCGTTGTTTATGATTGAAAAAAGTAAACTTTTCTCTCCCTGGATTTTAGGTGCCTATACTCGCAGACGAGTATGTTTCATCAGGGGGTATGTGGCGCCCCAGACGGTCAGGCGTCAAACCGGGGTATTACACCCATAAAAGCAGTGTAATTTTCCCCAACTGTAGGTGTATGCAGAGGCAGGTGGGGGGGACCCAATTCCAGCACTCCCACACTCCCGATCCCAGCACTCCCGAAGTGGTCTTGGATGAGAAGGACAGAGTGGAGAAGGAGCCTTTGTACCCAGCAGCATGGTGGCACCCCGTTGGGGTGACATAGTGCGTGAGGTCGGGGAGCAGACCAGAATCACACGTGGGGACCCGGCAGCGGCCTCCCTCTTGACATTGGAGGGCGATGCCGACTTTTGGAGAGTCATTTTTGTCCGGCTCCGCCAAGATATAAAGGTAGCTTTGGAGTGGGTGTGCCGACAGTGGAGTGCCAAACGGGCCTGCGATCTGAGGAGCATGCAGGAAAACAGAGAAGCAAGAGAGTCAGCCATTGCAGTGCAAGCGATTGTGGAATACCGTGTCTCCTTACCACCTGTACCGCCATCCATCCAAATCCGGAATGCAGGGTCCCAAACTGAAGCCCAGCTGAATCACTGTCCCAATCCTGCAACTGTTCCCAGATACAGCTAGCGCAACTGTCCCCAGCAGAGCCTGACGTTGTGGTAGAAGCTGAGGAAGAGGGAGACGAGACTGACTTTGAGGACCCGGAAGACGGCGACAGAGCCTCAGGAAGGAGCACCCCGGAGGCCGCATGGTGGACTGTATCGCAGCAACAGCGGCGAGGTGTCTCCATCTTCGTGGGCGCTGCAGAAACCAAAGCAACGCCACGAGTCCCAACCGGCAACTTGCCCCCACCTGAGTACCAGTCCCCCCTGGACCAGCGTAACCAACAGGCACAGCAACGACGAAGGGAAGAATGGTGGCAAAGAGAACATGCTACCCGGCGGCTCCGCGATGAAGCACGTGCACAGCCCCCGTTTCCTTTGGAGTTATGCAGACAAGGAACAGTCGTAACCTCATACTAGGACAAAGGATGGGGATTTATCCGAGAGCCCGGATCAAAAGAAGATGTATTTTTTGCCAGGAGAGATGTAGAGTCCTATCTGCGGCGCGGTCATCTGGACCGTGATCTCTACCGAGGTGAGCAAGTGACATTTGAAAGGCATGCAGGACCAATGGGCTGGTTTGCCATTCGTGTGTCCCATTTTGACTAGACTTTTGTATAAAGACTCAATATGCACATTGCCCCTTTTATTTCTGCAAGATGAACATTGCCCTTTTTGTTTTGAACAACGAGTAACCATAGACTCTTTTGTGTCGTTATAATAATGCATAGTGGTACAGCGGTGATAATTCAACTGGACTGTGCTGGACAATATGTTACTGCCGGACCCCCACAGTTGGTACCGGTCCCCGCTGGGCCGATGTGGACTCTAAAGTTGAATATATGCAGAACGTTAACCTGAGAGTAAGATCTTGACCAATGGGTGACCCGACGGCCATGGGGTCTAACATAATAACTGCTGTGTGTTAGTAATGTTTAAAGATAATGTGCCTCCTGGTAGAAGGAAGAAAATTAAATATGCTTGATTGTACTTAAGGAGGGGGTGTTCACTCATTATTCTAGGGCTGGCAAAAAGAGAAAAATCTAAGTTAAAAGGGTCATAGTTTCTGGAAAGGGGGGAGCTATATACAATGCAACGTCTCAACATGGGAGTCTCTTGCAATTACAATGTCTCTTGAGGGGTCTATGGCTTTAATGGTGGTTATCTGCACAACGTGAGATCCGTATTGGCGAACCGGCCTACGAGCCTGGGTATCGCTCGTACGTGACCTGCTCACCTCTATATAAGTCTCGCCTTGGGTGTCCTTTGCCAGATATGACTTCACATCTCGCCGAGAGAAAAACACGTCATCCAAAAGTCCGGGTTCCTGTAAGAGTCCCCAACCGTCTTCCTGGTAGATCGGAGACGACAGTTCCTTAGCGACGTAGTTCTAATGGAAGCGGGGGCTGGGCTCTTGCTTCCTCTCGGAGTCGTCTTGTTGACTGTTCACGTTGGTACCATTCTTGTCTTCTTCTTTGCCTCGCCACTTGGTCTCTCTCGTCCAAAGCTGGCGGAGAACACTGTAGTGACTGGTACTGTGGAGGTGGTGAGTTGCCGGTTGGGACTCGCGGTACAACTGTGTCTCCGCCGAGCTCAATATGGCGGGGGCTCCTCGCTGCTGCCGCTGCCACGCGGTCCACCATGCAGCTTCTGGGGTGCTCCCTCCTGAGGCTCCCTCTGCGTCCTCCGGTTCCTCATTGGTGTCGTCATCATACTCCTCTTCAACCTCAACTTCTGGTGCAGTGGGGGATGTCCGGCTGCTTCCAGACGGAGACAACTGTGGACCAGGACGGTGGTGAAGTCGGGGGCTCAGTTTGAACCCCCATGTCCCAGGTCTTGATGGGTGGTGCAACGGGTGGCAGAGAGGCGCAATACTCCACAACTGCGCGTTCGGCTATTGCTTCCTCTCGTGTGCCTCCCAGGTCGTTCTCATGGAGGACAGTTCAAATGTTCACTCTGTGCTCCACCGTCGGCACACCCAGGTCAGGGCCTCCTCCATCTCTTGGTGGAGCCGTCCAAAAGCATCCCGCCAGTAGTCAGCATCCCCCTTTAAGGTTAAGAGGGACGCCGCTGACGGGTCTCCTTGTGTGGCTCGAGTCTGCTCATCAAGCTGGCGTACGATGTCTCTCCACTGGGGTGCGCCATGCTGCCAGGTATGAAGGAGCCTAGTTGTTTCTGTCCTTCTCTTCCAGTTTGTCTTGTTATCAGCAGCCACTCCCGCGGAACTTCCTGTGGGCCACCCCCCAGATTGATTGATGGCAATTGGGGCAGCCACACTTTTTGGCGCCTCTGTCTTGACCCTCCTTCTTCTAGGCGCTGAGGCACACTCCTAGGCCTGCACATGGCGTTTTAGTACATGGCTACGGCGCCATCTTGGGTCCTCCTGCAGTAATGGCGGGAACCCATTTTTGGCGCCAAGCAATGGCGGAAAAAGTTTGTTTTAAGCACTAGTCCAAGTTCAAGGCGCACAGTACCCGGTGGTACCGGGCACGGTATCCTGTTCGTGATGCCAGGAAAGGTGTGTCAAGCCCCAGGGTGTGGGGTACTCGGGTAGCGGGCCGCAAGGGTTAACACTCCTGCTGTCACAGGGAGTGGTGGCCCGCTTGATTGTAAAGACATACTGATAGGATGTTTAGATTGTGAGCTCCAAGAGAGACAGCATTACTGATGTATGTAAAGTGCTATGGAATCAATAGCGCTATATAAATGAATAAATATTATTATTATAAATAAATATCCTGTGTCCTGGGGGACTATTCTTTGAAAAGGGGATTGATATGTACAGGGGATTATATACAAAGTTTGTCGTCGTGACGCCACCTGTAGTTTCTGGTGATTTGCACCAGCGCCGCCACTGTCTGCTGGAGGTGGATGGTATCGCGCCTGGGATGGTGAAGTTCTCCACAGGTAGGATGGGAACCTCCGGGACAGTGTTACTGTAAAGGAATAAGTTCTTGTAAAACAAAGGCAGGCTAAGTCCAAAGTCACTGTTCCTCCAGGTACTTTACTGGCAATTTTATTAGTTGCATACAAAAGTTACAGTGCAGTATTCCTGATGGTGTGAGGACAGGTAGCTGAACAGGTGGCTGCAGGCAGATCTTAGGTGGTATGGTGGATCCTCGGTGTGTGCCTTCGTGCTCTATTCCCGTATGTTCCATTCCTGCTTCCCAGTGGTGGTGAAGTGGGTTCCATAAAGCCAACCTGACCTCCTGTTTTCTCTCTCCTTTGCTCCCGTTGGGTTACCCTCTGCTGGCTGACCACTAACCATCAAGCGGTGCCTGGTACCCTCTTCTGGTCGCTCAAGAGCTCGGAAGAAGTATATACTCCACAGTTCTGCAGATTTTCTGTGGTCCTGAAGTATCCCACAGGTGCGGGCTCCGGTGCCCGGTAACTTTCTGCGCCTGGGGAGCTTCCTTCCTTAAAGGGATCCTGTCACCTCCAAAACGCCTCATAAGCTAGCAAAACATGTCCCTGCAGCATCCCATCACTAATCTCACACTTCTTTTGTCTCCTAAAAGCATCCTGTGAAAGTGCATAAAAACGTTTTAATACTTACTCATTAGTGATTATAATTAGCAGGGGCTATATTCTTTAGTCATCAGGCCATGTTGTTTTGCAGCCTTAAGGATCCACCCTCTCTCTGTCTGTGCTGCTGTGATGTGCAGCTGAAGGCAGGGCTAATGATTTGCATTTTGTGAGTGATAGAGAGGGGGGAGGTAAAGCCTGTACAGATAGAGCAAACAGACAGAGAGAGGGTGGATCCTGGAGCCTGCAAAACAACACGCCCTGGGTACTAAAGAATATAGTCCTGCTAATTATAATCACTAATGAGTGAGTATTAAAATGTTTTTATGCACTTTCACAGGATGCTGTTAGGAGACAAAAGGAGTGTGAGATTAGTGATGGGATGCTGCAAGGACATGTTTTGCTAGCTTAGGAGGCGTTCTGGAGGTGACAGGATCCCTTTAACTCCTCTCTACTTCTCCGAGGTAAAAGACCAAAAGGACCCAACAGGCCTCCAGCCAAAGGACCTAAGGTCAAAGACTTCCCTGTTCCCCCTGGAGGTGGTTTTATTCCCACCCAGGTACCCTTCCTCCGTGTAATCTAATGTGCGGAGTGCTGGTTTGTGAGTTCCAACTACCATTCTATGATCCACCTGCAGCTGGAGTATCTGCACCTTTTTTGCGGGTGCAGTACCCCTCTGTGACGCCTGCATAGCGGGGGCACCATAGACGCAGTGTGAAACCAGCCTAAGAACACTCCTGTACCATCCTCTTTTGTAAAGTTTGTGACTTGAGCTATTACCTTTGTATGAACTGTCTCTAAATGGCCACTGAGATTTAACGTTCCGGCCAAAACAAACATTCAGTCACTTTCCCTGAAGGGTTTTCTCGCAAAAGGACCTTGGTACAAAATGTAAAAGTATAAGCCTGGGAGATTTATTTATTTTCGAGAATTGTTTATTTTTCTTCGAACTTGTTGAAGCTGCGGCGGGGAGCGGTTTCTGGTGCCATGCTCTTTTGCAAACGATCAGGAAATGATTTAAGTTTGGCACGGGCAGCTGAGAATTGAAAGCCACGTCTCTAGGTGAGCTCTCGGGGGCACAGCATTTGGAGTTTATAAGTGGACCTAATGTGAGCAAACATTAGCAGGGGATGTGGTTGGTTTTTTTATGCAGGTGTGAAAGCTTGGATCATACCCTGTGTTCCTGGAAACGCTCTTAAAATAGAGCGGCCCCTTTTGTTGGTATACAGATGTATCAGTGCAGAGTCTGTTTACCACATTCTTCTGGCTGCAGACCTGATGCAAAGGAAGAATCGCCGCCAAAGTAATAGGATGTTGTGCGCGATTTCAAGCTTCCTCTCCACCCTCAAAGACACATTTTACTATTATCAATATTATTAATATTATACATCATTATTACAGCTGACAGATGATCTGGTTCCAGAGGCATCAACACACTATGAATCTTAGCATTAACTCAGTCCCGAGAAAGCAAACTTTCATCTTTGTTCTTTAGTTTTTACCTCTCCTTTGCCAAGGAGCTGTAACCTTTTCGCCAAACGAGGGCTTGTTTTATGCCATACAAGTTGTCGTTTTGAATGACACCATTTATTCTATCATATGTTGTTCTACAGTTCAGGTAAAAAAAATTAAAGTGCTGCGAAATGGTGAAAAAAAAAAGTAATACGACCATTGCTCTTGGGTTTTTGTGTTTCAGCGCTCATTGTGCGGTATAAATGACCCAGGAACAGGAATCGTCGGGTCCGTGCGATTATACAGATAACCAACTTGCATTTATATTTTGTATTTTTAGTGGTTAAAAAATCAGAAATTTGTTAAAAAAAAATTATTTTCAATATTTTAAAGGACCTGCGTGCTTTCATTTTTATTTATTCAATTTCAGGATGCCAACATTTTAATTGCTTTTTATTCCGTTATTTTCAGACGCGAGATGGCCACTAAATGCTAATTCAGGCACTTCAAGTTTTTATGCCGTAATTTCATGTTTATTGACGTAGGTAAAATATATACCGTATATACTCGTGTATAAGCCGACCCGTGTATAAGCCGACCCCCTACTTTTGCCCCCAAAACCTGGGAAAACCTATTGACTCGTGTATAAGCCGAGGGTGGACCCCAGCACAGGTATACAGCCCCCAGCAATGTGGTATACAGGCCTCCCCAGTGGTAGTATACAGCAGCCTCCCCAGTGGTATGCAGGCCCCAGCAGTATATACAGCAGCCCCAGTGGTATACAGCAGCCCTTAGGTAGTACACAGCAGCACCAGAGGTATACACAGCAGCCCCAGGGGTGTACACATCAGCCCCAGGGGTGTACACAGCAGCCCCAGGGGTGTACACAGCAGCCCCAGGGGTGTACACAGCAGCCCCAGGGGTGTGCACAGCAGCCCCAGGGGTGTACACAGCAGCCCCAGGGGTGTACACAGCAGCCCCAGGGGTGTACACAGCAGCCCCAGGGGTGTACACAGCAGCCGCAGGGGTAGTACACAGCAGCCCCAGGGGTAGTACACAGCAGCCTCAGGGGTAATACACAGCAGCCCCAGGGGTAGTACACAGCAGCCCCAGGGGTAGTACACAGCAGCCTCAGGGGTAATACACAGCAGCCCCAGGGGTAGTACACAGCAGCCCCAGGGGTAGTACACAGCAGCCCCAGGGGTAATACACAGCAGCCCCAGGGGTAGTACACAGCAGCCCCAGGGGTAGTACACAGCAGCCCCAGGGGTAGTACACAGCAGCCCCAGGGGTATATACAGCAGCCCCAGGGGTATATACAGCAGCCCCAGGGGTAATACACAGCAGCCCCAGGGGTAGTACACAGCAGCCCCAGAGGTAATACACAGCAACCCCAGGGGTAATACACAGCAGCCCCAGGGGTAGTACACAGCAGCCCCAGGGGTAGTACACAGCAGCCCCAGGGGTAATACACAGCAGCCCCAGGGGTAATACACAGCAGCCCCAGGGGTAGTACACAGCAGCCCCAGGGGTAGTACACAGCAGCCCCAGGGGTAGTACACAGCAGCCCCAGGGGTAATACACAGCAGCCCCAGGGGTAGTACACAGCAGCCCCAGGGGTAGTACACAGCAGCCCCAGGGGTAGTACACAGCAGCCCCAGGGGTATATACAGCAGCCCCAGGGGTAATACACAGCAGCCCCAGGGGTAGTACACAGCAGCCCCAGGGGTAATACACAGCAACCCCAGGGGTAATACACAGCAGCCCCAGGGGTAGTACACAGCAGCCCCAGGGGTAATACACAGCAGCCCCAGGGGTAGTACACAGCAGCCCCAGGAGTAGTACACAGCAGCCCCAGGGGTAGTACACAGCAGCCCCAGGGGTATATACAGCAGCCCCAGGGGTATATACAGCAGCCCCAGGGGTAATACACAGCAGCCCCAGGGGTAGTACACAGCAGCCCCAGGGGTAATACACAGCAACCCCAGGGGTAATACACAGCAGCCCCAGGGGTAGTACACAGCAGCCCCAGGGGTAATACACAGCAGCCCCAGGGGTAGTACACAGCAGCCCCAGGGGTAGTACACAGCAGCCCCAGGGGTAGTACACAGCAGCCCCAGGGGTAGTACACAGCAGCCCCAAGGGTAGTACACAGCAGCCCCAGGGGTAATACACAGCAGCCCCAGGGGTAGTACACAGCAGCCCCAGGGGTAATACACAGCAGCCCCAGGGGTAATACACAGCAGCCCCAGGGGTAATACACAGCAGCCCCAGGGGTAGTACACAGCAGCCCCAGGGGTAGTACACAGCAGCCCCAGGGGTGTATACAGCAGCCCCAGGGGTAGTACACAGCAGTCCCAGGGGTATTTACAGCAGCCCCAGGGGTAGTACACAGCAGCTCCAGGCCCCCTCACTTTTTGGCGCCCCCACCTCAGGATGCCCCCCCCCCCGCACGCAGCGCTGCGCTCATACATTACCAGCCTGTCAGCTGTCATCCTCCGGTGGCGGATCGCGGCTCCCGGCTCCGGCTTCCATCTTCTTCTGTGTCTTCCTGCATTGTGACCGGGGCTCATAGCGATGACGTCATCGCGACGCCGGCCGGTCATGTGACATGCAGGAAGACACAGAAGAAGATGGAAGCCGGAGCCGGGAGCCGCGATCTGCCACCGGAGGATGACAGCTGACAGGCTGGTAATGTATGAGCGCAGCGCTGCGTGCAGGAGGGGGGCATCCTGAGGTGGGGGCGCCAAAAAGTGAGGGGGGCCTGGGGCTGCTGTGTACTACCCTCGAGATTTTTTTTTTTTTTATATACTACCGTATATACTCGCGTATAAGCCGAAGGGAGACTTTTCAGCCCAATTTTTGGGCTGAAAAACTCGGCTTATACGCGAGTATATACGGTAGTTTTCCAGACGCACTGATACCACATACGGTATGTTTATTTTTATTTCCTTTATTTTTTAAATTGTAAAAGGAAGGTGGTGATTCTAACTTTTGTATATACTTTTTTTTTTTTCATATTTTTCTTTTAAAATCCCCCATATTTGTGTTATGCAGGTATAACTAGTATTATCATTATTATTTACCGGCCTTCAGCTCGATCTCGAGCCAAGGTGACTTGATGGATGAAGGCTCTGTAGGAAGATCGATCTTGGGCAGCCTAGATAGGACCATCAGGATCTTCTCCAAGTCTAAATAGGTCCACCAGGGTCTTTTCCAAGCCTAGAGAAGAGTACGTTTTAGGGATCCAGGCAGCTGGGGAGAGATCGGACCCATCTTTTCTGTCTTTTCTGGTCACTCTGTCTTTTCTGATCTTGACTGCTCGGCACTCGCCTACTCGCTAACTTCTTCCTGTTTCTCCTTTTTATACTGGTTCATTACCATGACTATGCCTCACCCACTTATAACTGGCCCTACTACCCTTGCCTGCCTATAGTCCCAGGCTCCGGGTTGGGTCCTATGTCAGTGGATGTATGTTTTGGAGGTGTTTGTTATACAAACTGTCACTATCTTCCTGCCTGGCTGCAGTTCCTACCTGTGGCCACCCTGGTCGCAGGGGCGCCACATATACAAAACCAAGAACCAACAGCATGCACAACATAGAGGTATGGGCTATTTACAAATTGTGAACATTGGAAGATAGGATAGTAGTATTAATACCAAACACTTACTCCCACAGATAGAAGTATTAACACAGTGAAGAGCAGAACAAAGAGAAAATCCATAAAGAAAAAGAAAAACCCATCAGCACATGTAGGAAAAGGGAGAAGGTAATAAATATAAAAATATATCATTGCAATCCCATAAAAAATAGCAGAGAAGCGCTAACATATTGCAGACAGCCACATCAAAAAGCACTGACAAGTGGAAAAAGGCAATTAATTGAAAGCACCACCAGATAAGGTAGGTAGCTAATTTAGAGTAACAAGAAACTTAAATATGGGAATAGAAGGTATTAATTATAGATCCATATTTCTATTTATAGTTACGGAATACAGAAAAAGCAGCAAGCATCTACCATCAATAACGGTGTCCAATATGAAAAGGCTGTAGAAGTGCTGAGAGTTACAGTCGTATGATATATATTTATATAATTTTAACACATTTTTTAGCAAAATTTGTATATCAAAAATTGATTGAATTTTAGGAGTGTTTAAAATGTTAATTTTAATTATTGTGAGTGTGGAGTGTGAAATAAAATAATTTGTAGTACATAAAAACGTAGTTTGATCAATTTAAAGTGCTTAATAACAGTAGTGCTATAATCCCTACAGACATCAAATTAATCTGTAAACACTAAGGGGAGGGATAGGTACGGTACCTCCTGGTGGGGTAGCAGTAACTGGTGTACTGGAGAACTAGCACATAGATCTCAAGTATATTGAAGTAAGCCAGCTCCAGTTTATTCAAATTAAGATACTATTCCTAACTTTATCCATAACCTTCGCTCTAGCTCCATATCTAGTCTTAGTTTTAACCCTAACCCAGAATCTAGCCCTAACACAATTTCTAGCTCTAGTCCTAAACCCAGCCCTATATCTAGCCCTGTTCCCATATTCAGCCCTAACCTTAGCCTTAACCCTAGCCCCAAATCTAGCTCTAACTCTATTCCTAACTGTAACATAACCTTGGCCCTAACCCCATATCTACCCCTAACCTTGGTTTTAACTCTAGCCTAGAATCTAGTGCTAGCACAATTTCTAACTCTAGCTCTTACCTTATTATCACTAGGCCCTTATCTAACCCTAAATGTAGTCTTAACCCTAGCCCAGAATCTAGCTCTAACACAATTCCTAATTCTAGCTCTTACCCTAGCCCTATCCTTAGGCCCATATCTAGCCCTATTATTCAAATCTAGCCCTAACCTAATTCCTAACTCTGGCTCTAAGTCTATCCCTGAATTTAGCCCTAAACCTAGCCTCATATCTAGCCCTGATCTTAGCTTTAATGCTAGCCCCAAATCCAGCCCTAACTCTATTCCAAACTTTATCCATAACCTTAGCCCTAGCCTCATATCTAGCCCTAGCCTTAGTTTTAACCCAAACCCAGAATCTAGCCCTAACACAATTTCTAGCTCTAGCCCTAAACCCAGCCCTATATCTAGCCCTATCCCCATATTCAGCCCTAACCTTAGCCTTAACCCTAGCCCCAAATCTAGCTCTAACTCTATTCCTAACTGTAACATAACCTTGGCCCTAACCTCATATCTACCCCTAACCTTGGTTTTAACCCTAGCCCAGAATCTAGAGCTAGCATAATTCCTAACTCTAACTCTTACCTTAGTCTTATCACTAGGCCCATTTCTAACCCTAAATGTAGTCTTAATGCTAGCCCAGAATCTAGCTCTGACACAATTCCTAATTCTAGCTCTTACCTTAGCCCTATCCTTAGGTCCATATCTAGCCCTATCCTCTTCAAATCTAGCCCTAACCTAATTCCTAACTCTGGCTCTAACTCTGTTCCTGAATTTAGCACTAGCCTTAGCCTCATATCTAGCCCTAACCTTAGCCCCAAATCCAGCCCTAACTCTATCCCTAACTCTATCCATAACCTTAGCCCTAGCCCCATATCTAGCCCTAACCTTAATTTTAACCCTAGCCCAGAAACTAGCCCTTATACAATTCCTACCTCTAACACCAACCCCAGCCCTATATCTAGCCCTAATAAATAATTAAAAAATGACTGACATCGCCAAGACGTGTAGGCGCAAGCAGAAAAAAAAATGAATTCAAGAAAAAGAAAAATGCCAGTCATTTTTGAATTATTTATTAGTATACTTTTTCTGACTGTGCTCCCTTCCCCTGCCCTGTAGACAGCTGAGACCTCTATCTTGTTGTAGCCCAGGTCCAGGACATACCTTACATTGCAGGTTTTAATTGCAAACAGAAGCATATAATCTTATCCCTATCCCCATATTTTGCCCTAAAATTAGTCTTAACCCTAGCCCCTAGCTCTATTTCTAACTCTAGCTCTAACCTTAGCAATAACCCTAGCCCCATTACTAGCCCTGACCAGGGCCGTATTTTCCACTAGGCATGGGAGGGCACGTGCCTAGGTCACTGGACTGTAGGGGGTGGCACCACCACAAGCAAATTTTTTTTTAATATTTATTTTCTTTAACTTCCTCCCTTAGACAATACAGGAAATCTGTTGTCTTTTAGGAGGGGGGTTGGGGTCAGGAGGGAGCAGGGGCAGGGTGCACCTCCATATTCAGCTCGGTTGCAGGGAGCTGACTGACCCAGGTCAGAGAAGTCCCTGCATCGGAGCTGCAGTAGCGTCTATGCATGTGAGGAGAATGAGATTCTCTCCCAAACTCCCACTGCAGATGGCACAGTACGGGAGGAAGACACAGGAACAGGTGAGAGCTGGTAGAGCTGAAGAGGGGGAAGAGGCTGTGCTATATACTGCTGAGAGGAGGCTGGTGACACAGGAGGCTGGTGACACAGGAGCTGGGACAGGGTGGTGTGACAGAGAGCGTAAAAGAGGCTGGTGACAGAGGAGGCTGGTAACAGAGGAGCCTGGTGACAGAGGAGGCTGGTGACAGAGAAGGCTGGTGACAGAGGAGGCTGGTGACAGAAGAGGCTGGTGACAGAGGAGGCTGGTGACAGAAGAGGCTGGTGACAGAAGAGGCTGGTAACAGAGGAGGCTGGTGACAGAGGACGCTGGTGACAGAAGAGGCTGGTGACAGAGGAGGCTTCTGACAAAAAATGCTGGTGACAGACGAGGCTGGTGACAGAGAAGGCTGGTGACAGAGGAGGCTGGTGACAGAGGAGGCTGGTGAAAGAAGAAGCTGGTGACAGGGCAGGTAGGTGACAGAAGAGGCTGATGACAGAGGAGGCTGGTGACAGAGGAGGCTGGTGACAGAAGAGGCTGGTGACAGAGGAGGCTGGTGACAGAAGAGGCTGGTGACAGAGGAGGCTGGTGACAGAGGAGGCTGGTGACAGAAGAGGCTGGTGACAGAGGAGGCTGATGATAGAAGAGGCTGGTGACAGAGGAGGCTGGTGACAGAAGAGGCTGGTGACAGAGGAGGCTGGTAACATTGGAGGTTGGTGACAAGGGAGGCTGTGCTGTATACTGGTGACAGAGGAGGCTGGTGATAAATGAGGCTGGTTACAAGGGAGGCTGTGCTATATTCTGGTGAGGAGGCTGGTGACCGAGGAGGCTACTGACAAGGGAGGCTGTGCTGTATACTGGTGAGAAGAGGCTGGTGACAGAGAAGGCTGTTGACAATGGAGGCTGTGCTGTATACTGGTGACAGAGGAGGCTGGTGAAAGGGAGGCTGGTGACAGAAGAGGCTGGTGACAGGAGGCTGGTGACAGAAGAGGCTGGTGACAGAAGAGGCTGGTGACAGAGGAGGCTGGTGACAATGGACGCTGTGCTGTATACTGGTGACAGAGGAGGCTGGTGACAAGGGAGGCTGTGTTGTATACTGGTGGGAGGAGGCTGGTGAGAGGAGGCTGGTGACATGGGAGGCTGTGCTGTATACTGGTGGCAGGAGAGGCTAGTGACAGAGGAGGCTGGTGACAGAAGAGGCTGGTGACAGGAGGCTGGTGACAGGAGGCTGGTGACAGAAGAGGCTGGTGACAGAAGAGGCTGGTGACAGAGGAGGCTGGTGACAGAGGAGCCTGGTGACAATGGACGCTGTACTGTATACTGGTGAGAGGAGGCTGGTGACAGGAGGCTGGTGACATGGGAGGCTGTGCTGTATACTGGTGACAGGGGAGGCTAGTGACAGAGGAGGCTGATGACAAGAGGCTGGTGACAGGAAACTGGTGACAGAAGAGGCTGGTGACAGAGGAGGCTGGTGACAATGGATGCTGTGCTGTATACTGGTGACAGAGGAGGCTGGTGACAAGTGAGGCTGTGCTGCATACTGGTGACAGAAGAGGCTGGTGAAAAGGGAGGCTGTGCTGTATACTAGTGAGAGGAGGCTGGTGACAGAGGAGACTGGTGACAAGGGAGGCTGGGCTGTATACTGTTGAGAGGAGGCAGGTGATAGAGGAGGCTGGTGACAAGGGAGGCTGTGCTGTAAATTGGTGAGAGGAGGCTGGTGACATGGGAGGCTGTGCTGTGTACTGGTGACAGGGGAAGCTGTGCTGTATCCTTTTGAACAGGGGAGGCTGCTGCTATATACTGGTGAACAGTGAACAGGGGAGGCTGCTGCTTCTACATACTGGTGAACAGAAGAGGCTGGTGACAGAGGAGGCTGGTGACAGAAAAGGCTGGTAACAGAGGAGGCTGGTGACAGAGGATGCTGGTGACAGAAGAGGCTGGTGCTGCTATATTCAGGGGAGGCTGGTGCTATATACTAGTGACAGGGGAGACTGGTGGTGCTGTGTACTGGTGAACATGGGAGACTGGAGATGCTGTATACTGGTGAACAGGGAATCTGGTGCTGGTGTATACTGGTGAACAGAGGAGGCTGTGGCTGCTGTATACTGGTGAACAGTGGAGGCTGGGGCTGCAGTATTACTAGTGAACAGGGGAGGCTGATGCTATGCAGGCTAGGGATTTGGGGGCATATTACTATAGAATAGTTTTTATTGGTGCTATGAAGTAAAATCTACTTTATTTAATATGCAAATGAGGGAGCTTCGCAGCACTCTCATATTTGTATACTAAAGCTTGTCTTTATTGTCAGCGCTCTTTTTGTAATAGTGAGTGCTCTCTAATATCAGCCAGCAAGTCTGTGCTTACTCACTGAGGCTGGTTTCACACTTGTGTTTTTTTTTTTTAAATCAGGCAAAATCAGGTTTTTCAGCCAAATCCTGAGCCTTTCAGGATCCAGTTTTTTTGTCCATTCACTTTAATGGTGTCAGGAAGCAAGCTGAAGGGGCCTTTCACATCAGCGGTTCTCGCTGATGTGCGGCAGATCCAGCAGATTTACTGAATTCGCCGCATGACGGCCGCACTTGCGGCACCGTTCTGGCAAGACACATTCATTCTCTATGAAACCATCAACACTAGATGAGTGCAGCAGCAGCTCCAAGTGTCAGTGTGGGTGCAAACAATGTGGCTGCAGGCTCACTCTAACGCCTGGTACCTGTCTGCTCTTGGTTTCTTTCGCACCCGGGCCCTCTCGTCATTCTGTGGGGGGAAATGTCACGGAGACATGACCCAGCTCCGTATGCCCAGGTGGGGCAATAAAAGGGGATATAAAGTTTATGGAATTAGTTTGTGACGCCACCCATGGTTTGTGGCCAGTGTGGGCCACCACTGCCATGCACACCTCTGGGGATGATGATGACGGTGGCAGCCTGTATGTTAAGCCCTTAACGGGTAGGGCTGGGGTCCCCAGGGCAGGTGTGGAAACAAGGTATCCAGACGTTACACGACATCCTTCCAGGCGATTGCTCCCGCACCTGGAACAGTCAGTGTGCGGCTTTGCAGGTGAGCCTCCGCTGTGGCCGCAGAAATAACAGTCTCACACCAGCAGTGTCAGGCTTAACCGGGTACTTTACTCAGGAAGCTCAACAGGTTACACGACACAGTTCATGCTGTTTCTCACTCTCTTGCAGCTGCGACCTATCGGGCACTACACCTCCCCTCTCGTACCTTTCCGGGCCTCTCTCTCTCGGTTCCAAATGCTAGCTCCGGGCTAGCGGTCGCGGGTCTCTTCCCGGGAGATCTCAGCCTGTCTCCCCGACTTTATTTGACTGCCTTTACTTCGCTGCACTGGAGGGTAGGTATCGGGCATGAAGTCCCTTCACTTCGCCGGTTAGTTTACAGTTAGAGCATAAAGTGTCCTGTTTCTACAGGGCCGGTACCCTGGCTGTGGCCCGGTCCTTCGCTGTCCCCATTGCCCTGGGTGCACCATGGACTCCTTCTTTCCTTCCTATGGGAGGTTGCCTGGGACTGGCCATACAGTGGCACAAGCCGCCGGGTCCGTGTTCTTCCACTGTAGGCTACACTCTAGCAATCTTACGGGTGTCTCGGCTTAGGGGTATCTTTTCTCACCCTCTCACTCTCGCCAGGAACGTTAACCAGAACTCTCTCTGAGCTCCCCTAACTTTGTGTTCCTTGGTTTTATCTAGTTCCTCCACCCTTTCCCTAGCTTTTTTCTTTCCCTCCACCCTCCTCTCGGTTCCCCTCCTATCCCCTGCCTGACATAGAGTAACTAAGACTAGAGATTCAGGGAATGTGTCGTGTGTTTGTGCGAAGTGTCCTGCCTATATGTCCCAGCTGCAGTACCTTACTGTGGCTGCCAATCCGCAGGCGCGCCACACTCTCCCGGAGCAAAGCTCGGCATGTTCGCGTGCCAAGACCCGGTACAGGTAATACACAAGCTGAAAAGATTTTGTTATGCAGTAAACCAAAACATTTTCAACATATTTACATTTGTTTTTTTCCCGCCTGGGAGGCACAATGCTTAAACGTTACTCAACAAAAAGTCTTCTACCGGCTATAAAAGTAGAAAAATATAAAAAGTGCAAAAATAATAAACAGTTACAGTTCCGCAAATGTCTCTGTACTGCAGCCTTGATGGCTTTGTTAACACACTACAAGAAAAACCCGGTAACTGCCCAGGGCGCGGCAACAGGGACTGCAATGACTGATTCTTTGGCCGCACCAGTAGGTTTTTGAGCGGTGCGATCTTAAAGGGAACCTAACCCCACAAACTGTCCCCCCGTATCTTTAGACCTGTCCCTGCACCCCCTCTTATCATTTCTAGCCATCCCTTTTGCAGAAAAAAATCGATTTTGTAAAGTAGAGATAAGTTTATATTCACCTCCGTCCTGTGTGGGTTCTCTGTTTCTGAATTAGTCTCAAAGGCAGGCCTGTCTGCTGCAGCCTTGTAATTATGCACGCCCCTCTCTGCTTACTAAGAGCCTGGCCGCGTCATGAAAGGGGCGGGGCTAAATCATGTCGTGCCGTTAGCCCCGGGGGTGCAGGGACAGGTCTAAAGATGCGGGGGGGGGGGTCAATTTGTGGGGTTAGGTTCCCTTTAACTGTACAACGTTCTTATTCTTACACAGTTCACATGATATAAACAGTCATAAAACCAACAAGGTGTACGCCGGGGTACACAACTACAGTCACAGCCAAAAGTTTTGAGAATAACACCAAAATGATATTTTCACATGATCTGCTGCCCTCTGGTTTTTATTTGTGTTTGTCTGATGTTTATATCACATACAGAAATATAATTGCAATCATATTATGATACCAAAAGGTTATATTGACAGTTAGAATGAGTTAATGCAGCAAGTCAATATTTGCAGTGTTGACCCTTCTTCTTCAGGACCTCTGCAATTCTCCCTGGCTGCTCTCAATCAACTTCTGGACCAAATCCTGACTGATAGCCGTCCATTCTTGCATAATCAATGCTTGCATTTTGCCAGAAATTGTTGATTTTTGTTTGTCCACCTGTCTCTTGATGATTGACCACAAGTTCTCAATGGGATTAAGATCTGGGGAGTTTCCAGGCCATGGACCCAAAATCTCTATGTTTTGTTCCCTGAGCCATTTAGTTATCACCTTTGCTTTATGGCAAGGTGCCCCATCATGCTGGAAAAGGCATTGTTGGGCGCCAAACTGCTCTTGGACGGTTGGGAGAAGTTGCTCTTGGAGGACATTCTGGTACCATTCTTTATTCATGGCTGTGTTTTTAGGCAAGACTGTGAGTGAGCCGATTCCCTTGGCTGAGAAGCAACCCCACACATGAATGGTTTCAGGATGCTTTACAGTTGGCATGAGACAAGACTGGTGGTAGCGCTCACCTCTTCTTCTCCGAATAAGCTGTTTTCCAGATGTCCCAAACAATCGAAAAGGGGATTCATCAGCGAAAATGACTTTACCCCAGTCCTCAGCAGTTCACTCCCTGCGCAATGATGGCTGCACGTGTTTCTTTAAGATAACCATGGTTAACTGAAGAGAAACAATGATACCAAGCACCAGCCTCCTTTTAAAGTGTCCAGTGGTGTCATTCTTACTTAATCATGACTGATTGTTCGCCAGCCCTGTCCTCATCAACACCCACACCTGTGTTAATGGAACAATCACTAAAACGATGTTAGCTGCTCCTTTTAAGGCAGGACTGCAATGATGTTGAAATGTGTTTTGGGGGTTAAAGTTCATTGTCTAGGCAAATATTGACTTACATCACAAAGCACCCACTGACCTTGTGGAGACCAGTGGAAGATAACACTGCGGGCACCAGTTAAAGCACTCAAACACAGTCAAACCCAAAGTGCATTGCTCCCTAGAATTTGAATATGCAGATGAAGTCCATGGAGCCTCGGTTAAGAGTCTACAACATGGACACCAGCCAGTTATCCCACCCAGCCAGAATCCTGCGCCACACTGATGAGGGGCAACAACCCGAAACAGCTGTCTGTGGTTGGATACCTAGTCCATGGTAATTCCTTGGCCATATCTTCAAGCTCGGAAGGGCTGGATAGTGACTTAAGGGCTACTAATACCCTGGGCTAGGTCCTTCCCTGGTGGGATAACTGGCTGGTGTCCATGTTGTAGACTCTTAACCGAGGCTCCATGGACTTCATCTGCATATTCAAATTCTAGGGAGCAATGCACTTTGGGTTTGACTGTGTTTGAGTGCTTTAACTGGTGCCCGCAGTGTTATCCTCCACTGGTCTCCACAAGGTCAGTGGGTGCTTTGTGATGTCTGTCTATCAAGCATTGCTCCCACCCAGCCAGAATCCTGCGCCACACTGATGAGGGGCAACAACCCCGAAACAGCTGTCTGTGGTTGGATACCTAGTCCATGGTAATTCCCTGGCCATATCTTCAAGCTCGCAAGGGCTGGATAGTGACTTAAGGGCTACTAATACCCTGGGCTAGGTCCTTCCCTGGTGGGATAACTGGCTGGTGTCCATGTTGTAGACTCTTAACCGAGGCTCCATGGACTTCATCTGCATATTCAAATTCTAGGGAGCAATGCACTTTGGGTTTGACTGTGTTTGAAATATTGACTTAGCAAGTAATTGCTGTTAAGCTGATCACTCTTTATGACATTCTGGAGTATATGCAAATTGCCATTAGAAAAACTGAAGCAGTAGACTTTGTTAAAATTAATATTTGCATCATTCTCAGAACTTTTGGCCATGACTGTATATACAAGAAAGTTCTGATTACGCATTGTCCGTAGTCATAATGTCCTTTCCATAATGGGGGAAACAATCACACTCACACAGGGAAAGCATTGGGGAAACTAGGGAAGTTGCAGAGTAAAATGCATTCACACTCACAGTTTAAAAACCCTTCCGGGGTTCATGGCTTCCTTCACCAGATGAGTAGAGCTGGTCCTGGGCAATCTCGACCCAGATGCCTGACGCGAGCACAACAGCAGCAAATTGGCTGTCCATCGGCATCAAAGCGGTCCGTCGTCTTTCCCTTCCTTCAGGGACCATCACTTCATCTCGGCGACGGGGCATCTTCAGGTGTCGAGGCGCCTGAAGGAGCAGTGGTTAGGGTCTGCACAATTGCAGTCAACGCCGTTATACTCTTGTGTAGATCCCAGAGTACATTTATCAGTTCTGTGGGAGGCGTCTGTGCCCAGCCAACGGTTGAGTAGTATTCCCAACCTGACATTTCCCAATAGTCATCCACGCCGAAGGGCAAGCATGACTCTGGCACAGGCTCCGGCGCTACTTTCTCCAGCTCCCAGACTGGAGAAAAAGGGTACGTCACCGGTCCCGGTGCTGCAGCACATGCTACCAGTACCTCCCACCATCGCACGATGGTGTCGAGGTGAGTATGTGCCAATCGTTCAGTCAGGAAAGCACTTCAGCCAACCATACAAGGTCTACCCCCGACATCGTATCCTCTCTTGTGGAATCAGGGCAGTCACCACACTTCCTGCTCTCCGCCATACCTGGGCCATCACGGGCAGACACCTTGCTGCCACCATGCACCGTGCTCGAGATCTTGTCCTTTTTTGCCTCCTCCCTTCATGGGTGTCGCCGATTCTGCTCATTGTCGGCCATTGCGCCCAGTGGTGGAGTTATGTCGTGGCTGGAGCCGTCCTCTCCCGGAGAGAATGGCAGGGCTGGATATTGGTTTCCCGCTCTGGGCTGGCCTGGCCCATGATGAGAAGCGTTGGCGTGCCCCTTTGCCAGCACATGGCGTTAGTCTTTTTGAACCGCCATTACCAAGGCCCAAAAAATTAAGTCCAAACAAACAGTCTTTTAGGGCACAAGACCCTGATTTACCAGGCCGGTGATCCTATTTGTGATGCCAAATTTGTCATACCCCGAGGCAGGGGTACTCGGAACCGGGCCCTCTTGTCAGTTTTCGAGGGGGATGTCACGGCCACGTTACTCGGCTCCGTATGCCCAGGTGGGGCAATAAAAGCGGATACAAAGGTTTATGGAATTCGGTTGTGACGCCACCCGTGGTTTGTGGCCTGTCTGGGCCAACACTACCATGCAGACCTCTGGGGATGGTGATGATGGTGGCAGCCTGAATGTTAAGACCTCCACGGGAAGGGCTGGGGTCCCCAGGGCAGGTGTGGAAACTACCGTATATACTCATGTATAAGCCGAGTTTTTCAGCCCAAAATTGGCTGAAAAGTCCCCCCCTCAGCTTATACATGGGTCAATACGGTACATGGTGTGGTGGGGGCTGTGTCCGGGGCTGGGGAGGCTGGAGGAGGTGGGGGGGAGGCTGCTGTATGAGCGCCCTGTCACGTAGGGCCGCTCATTATATATGCACTGCTTCCCCCTGTCAATCAGCGGCAGGGGGAAGCAGTGCATATCTAAATATATGGCCCCCAAATGCTGGCACTCGCCCCCTCCGTTGTAAGGCCACCCCCTGCTGCTTAACTCACCATCCCTGGTCTTCTGCACCGCGCCGGTCTTCCGTGCTCCGTCCTCCATGCTCCCGTCCTCGGCAGGTCGCATAACGTCATCATTACTGCGATGGCCGGGGACCCGGATGCAGCCGAGGACGGGAGCATGGAGGACGGAGCACGGAAGACCGGCGCGATGCAGAAGACCAGGGATGGTAAGTTAAGCAGCAGAGGGGGGCCTTACAACGGAGGGGGGCGAGTGCCAGCATTTGGGGGCCTGTATACCACTGGGGCTGATATATACCACTGGGCCTGCAATATACCACTGGGGCTGCTGTATACCACACCACTGGGGCTGCTGTATACCACTGGGGCTGCTGTATACCACTGGGGCTGCTATATACCACTGGGGCTGCTATATACCACTGGGGCTGCTGTATACCACACCACTGGGGCTGCTGTATACCACTGGGGCTGCTGTATACCACTGGGGCTGCTATTATACCACACCACTGAGGCTGCTGTATACCACTGGGGCTGCTGTATACCACTGGGGCTGCTGTATACCACACCACTGGGGCTGCTGTATACCACACCACTGGGGCTGCTGTATACCACTGGGGCTGCTGTATACCACTGGGGTTGCTGTATACCACACCACTGGGGCTGCTGTATACCACTGGGGTTGCTGTATACCACTGGGGCTGCTATATACCACTGGGGCTGCTATATACCACACCACTGGGGCTGCTGTATTACCACTGGGCCTGCAATATACCACTGGGGCTGCTGTATACCACACCACTGGGGCTGCTGTATACCCCTGGGGCTGCTGTATACCACTGGGGCTGTTATATACCACTGGGGCTGCTATATACCACTGGGGCTGCTGTATACCACACCACTGGGGCTGCTGTATACCACTGGGGCTGCTGTATACCACTGGGGCTGCTATATACCACTGGAGCTGCTCTATACCACACCACTGGGGCTGCTGTATACCACTGGGGCTGCTGTATACCACTGGGGCTGCTGTATACCACTGGGGCTGCTATTTACCACTGGGGCTGCTGTATACCACACCACTGGGGCTGCTGTATACCACTGGAGCTACTGTATACCACTGGGGCTACTATATACCACACCACTGGGGCTGCTGTATACCACACCACTGGGGCTGCTGTATACCACTGGGGCTGCTGTATACCACACCACTGGTGCTGCTGTATACCATACCACTGGGGCTGCTGTATATGACACCACTGGGGCTGCTGTGTACCACTGGGGCTGCTGTATACCACTGGGGCTGCTGTATACCACACCACTGGGGCTGCTGTATACCACTGGGGCTGCTGTATACCACACCACTAGGGCTGCTGTATACCACACCACTGGTGATGCTGTATACCACTGGGGCTGCTGTATACCACTGGTGCTGCTGTATACTACTGGGGCTGCTGTATACCACTGGGGCTGCTGTATACCACACCACTGGGGCCGCTGTATACCACTGGGGCTGCTGTATACCACTGGGACTACTGTATACCACTGGGGCTGCTGTATACCACTGGGGCGCTGCTGTATATACTGCTGGGGCCTGTATACCACTGCTGTATTCCACTGGGGCTGCTGTATATACTGCTGGGGCCTGTATACCACTGGGGCCTGTATACCACTGCTGTATACCACTGGGGCTGCTGTATAACACTGGTGCTGCTGTATACTACTGGGGCTGCTGTATACCACTGGGGCTGCTGTATACCACACCACTGGGGCCGCTGTTATACCACTGGGGCTGCTGTATACCACTGGGACTACTGTATACCACTGGGGCTGCTGTATACCACTGGGGCTGCTGTATATACTGCTGGGGCCTGTATACCACTGCTGTATACCACTGGGGCTGCTGTATATACTGCTGGGGCCTGTATACCACTGGGGCCTGTATACCACTGCTGTATACCACTGGGGCTGCTGTATATACTGCTGGGGCCTGTATATACCACTGGGGAGGCTGCTGTATACCACTGGGGCTGCTGTATATATTGCTGGGGCCTGTATATACCACTGGGGAGGCTGCTGTATACCACTGGGGCCTGTATATACCACTGGGGAGGCTGCTGTATACTACCACTGGGGCTGGTGTATACCACTGGGGCTGCTATTTACCACTGGGGCTGCTGTATACCACACCACTGGGGCTGCTGTATACCACACCACTGGGGCTGCTGTATACCACTGGGGCTACTGTATACCACTGGGGCTACTATATACCACACCACTGGGGCTGCTGTATACCACACCACTGGGGCTGCTGTATACCATTGGGGCTGCTGTATACCACACAACTGGGGCTGCTGTATACCACACCACTGGTGCTGCTGTATACCATACCACTGGGGCTGCTGTATACGACACCACTGGGGCTGCTGTGTACCACTGGGGCTGCTGTATACCACTGGGGCTGCTGTATACCACACCACTGGGGCTGCTGTATACCACTGGGGCTGCTGTATACCACACCACTAGGGCTGCTGTATACCACACAACTGGTGATGCTGTATACCACTGGGGCTGCTGTATACCACTGGTGCTGCTGTATACTACTGCGGCTGCTGTATACCACTGGGGCTGCTGTATACCACACCACTGGGGCCGCTGTATACCACTGGGGCTGCTGTATACCACTGGGACTACTGTATACCACTGGGGCTGCTGTATACCACTGGGGCTGCTGTATATACTGCTGGGGCCTGTATACCACTGCTGTATACCACTGGGGCTGCTGTATATACTGCTGGGGCCTGTATACCACTGGGGCCTGTATACCACTGCTGTATACCACTGGGGCTGCTGTATATACTGCTGGGGCCTGTATATACCACTGGGGAGGCTGCTGTATACCACTGGGGCTGCTGTATATATTGCTGGGGCCTGTATATACCACTGGGGAGGCTGCTGTATACCACTGGGGCCTGTATATACCACTGGGGAGGCTGCTGTATACTACCACTGGGGAGGCTGCTGTATACCACTGGGGCTGCTGTATATACTGCTGGGGCCTATATATACCACTGGCGAGGCTGCTATAATACTGCTGGGGCCTGTATATATCACTGGGGAGGCTGCTGTATACCACTGGGGCTGCTGTAATACTGCTAGGGCCTGTATATACCACTGGGGAGGCTGCTGTATACCACTGGGGCTGCTGTATATACCACTGGGGAGGCTGCTGTAATACTGCTGGGGCCTGTATATACCACTGGGGAGGCTGCTGTATACTACCACTGGGGAGACTGCTGTATATACCACTGGGGAGGCTGCTGTATACCACTGGGACTGCTGTATATACCACTGGGGAGGCTGCTGTAATACTGCTGGGGCGTGTATATACCACTGGGGAGGCTGCTGTATACTACCACTGGGGAGGCTGCTGTATACTACCACTGGGGAAGCCTGTATACCACACTGCTGGGGGCTGTATACCTGTGCTGGGGTCCACCCTCGGCTTATACACGAGTCAATAGGTTTTCCCAGGTTTTGGGGGCAAAAGTAGGGGGGTCGGCTTATACACGGGTCGGCTTATACACGAGTATATACGGTAGGTATCCAGACGTTACGTGCCGTCCCTCCAGACGATCGTTCACATGGCTGGAACAGTCAGTGTGCGGCTCCGCAGGTGAGCCTCCCCTGCGGCCGCAGAAATAACAGTCTCACACCAGCAGCATCAGGCTTAACTGGGTACTTTACTCAGGAGGCTCAACAGCTTACACAACACAATTCATGCTGTTTAAGGCTAGGGTCACACATCCGTTTTTTTTTTTTTTTAAAAACCTGATCCGGTTTTGAGCTTTTAAAAAGCTCAAAACCGGATCAGGAAACGCTTCTCATAGGAGCCTATGCTTCACAAGCAATCCGGTTTCCATCTCCGTGAAAAATCATGCAGACTGCAGTTTTCGGAGCGGTTCTGTTATCTGCAATGGGGGAACCGGATTGCTCAGGATGTGTATGTGCCGCCGGGATAAGCAAAGTGTTCTGTGCATGTGTAAAATTGTAATTTAATAAATAAATGTTCCTATAATGTCTCTAGGGTGTGCCCACTCCCCCTAGAGACCTTACACCCACTCAGGTGGGCATATAATGCTATAATCACCTCTGTACAGCAGCCGCCTCCAGTCAGCTGCTGTACAGTTTTATGAATGAAAGCTCCGGGCTCCTCTGAGAGCGGCGCGCATACTATAGCTATTGCTATAGTATGTGCGTCGCTGTCCGAGGTCCTGAAGCCATTTACAGTAGATCTATGGGCAAACTATCCGGTAACTGGATTGCTCAGGATTACACATCCTGAGCAATCCAGTTACCGGATTGCGGCTTCAGCTATCCGGTTACCGGATTGCTGAATGTCAGAATGTCTCTCGCGGTTCCAGATGCTAGCTCCGGGCCAGCGGTCGCGGGTCTCTCCCCGGGTGATCTCAGCCTGTCTCCCTGACCCTATTTAAGGCTGGGGTCACAGTACCATTTTTCACATGCATTTTTGGAGACCTGCGTTTTCAAAAACGCATGTAAAAAAGGCACCCATAGGCCCCCATGTTAAAAAACGCATGCCCTAATAGCCAAAAAGCATGTGTGACTGTCCCATGCGTTTTTGGAGCATATCCAAAAACGCATGCGTTTTTTAATAAGGGGCCTTATGGAAAACGCATGCAAAAACGCATGTACAATTAGTGCCATTCAAAAACGCATGCGTTTCCCATAGGAGCCCATGTTAAAAAAAACGCATGCGTTTCCGCAAACGCATGCGTTTTTTTAACATGGGCTCCTGTGGGAAACGCATGCGTTTTTGAATGGCACTAAAAGGTACTAATTGTACATGCGTTTTTGCATGCGTTTCCCATAGGAACCCATGTTATAAAAACGCATGCGTTTTTCAAAACGCTCAAAAAAATACTACAAGCACTATTTTTATGTGCAGATTCAAAAACGCAGCCAAAAACGCAGGGAGCCATCAGAGACCTTAAAAAAACTCATGCTGACATGAAAAACGCATGTAAAAAAGCATGCGTTTTTAAAAGGCACTAAAAAAACTGTGACCACAGCCTAACGGCCTTTTCTTCGCTCCACTGGAGGGTAGGTTCCGGACATGAAGTCCCTTCACCTCGATGTGTTGGGTGTTTGTGCGAAGTCCTGCCTACATGTCCCAGCTGCAGTACCTTACTGTGGCTGCCACACTTCCCTTTGAACACCTTCGGTAAAGAGTAGGGGTAATGAGCAGACAGCATGTCTCCAAATCACTAGGCCTCTCCTCATTGAATCAATGGTTAGGTCACCCATTTTAATCTCTTGATAACTTTGAAAAGCTGAAGGTGTCAAAGAAACGCTCAAAAGACTGAACCTGTGCGCAGCGAGTGCAGACCGTCATTCTTTTAGTCTTTAATTACCACTTTTTAAAACGTTTTACGTGGTAGATCTGCCTTAAATAGATGTCATGTGCACATTCTCATAGTGTGACCTCAGTACCGGGCGCGACCACGAAAATTGCCTAGGGCAGCATGAGGGCCAAATACAGCCCTGGCCCTAACCATAGCTCTAACTCTAGACCCAAATCCAGCACTAACCCCTAGTTAGAGTTAAAAAAGTGCAAGATTTTATTATCTATTAATATGTATGCTGGTGTTTTATTTGTTTTTTTCTTACACTTTTTTTGCAGTTTAAGACAAAATAGTTAAAAAAAATAAGTGAACGGAGATGCAGAAAACTGTGGGAGAGTACAGTGCTAGACATGTGCAGCCCACGTGACTCCATACTGCTTCGCTCAACATCAGTCATCACGGTCATGCCCTATGTGGATGACATCTTGACTGCTGTGCTCTGCATGGGAATTGGCTGCTTTGTCTGATTTAACTGGTCCATGTGAAGGGGTTCAAAATGTTGCTCCTTTATAGTATTTGGCTGCTTGGGTACAGCCCCCACATGCTACGCCACTAATGGCCACTTTACACATCCCGATATCGGCGTCCAACTCCGATAAAAAGTCACGTGGTTCGTGTTTCGGCCCCGATATCGTTCGTTCGTTGTATGGTATAAATGTCCAATATGATGCACGAAGGATGACAAAACGATATCGGGGATCAAATGAACCTGCTCTCCAACGGCCCAATATCGGATGGAGGTTGGAGCCGGATCGTGTTGTGTAAAAGCCCAACAACGATTTGGAGTTCAACTTCACCTATCCTCTCCCATGTTAAATGGTCATTCCTGGGTCGGCCGTACAAGGGGGCGTACACATCACTGTTGCGTTGGCTGCCGATATCGCACTGTGAAACATCTCCTATGTGATCTTGGAATTATGCCCAGAAAAAGCGCGCTCTCGTGGTGTTGGATCCAATATCGGACCGATGTTGGGACGTGTAAAGTGGCCATAATTTGAAGACGTTTCCAGGAGCAGCATCAGGCTTGTACATAGGCTGCGCATAGTACTACAGCTCAGTTGCATACGAGTGAACAAGTATGAACTGCAATTCTCAATGCTGCCTAAAGCCAAGGGTGGCGCTGTATCTCAGAAAAAAATTTCTTTTTACTCATTTTGCAAAAATGAGCAGAACAGATGCTCCCAGGCCGACCACAATCACCTAATAATTAGGGAAGAAGGAGACCTCAGTGCTCCATGTTATGCTGTGGTTTGTCATTGTAGCTGACCCCCAGTACCCGGTTCACACCGTGGATAACACTGTGTGACCCCAGTCTTGCAGATACATGAACTTTGTATTATATGCCTTAGAGAAGTGGCTTATTCATCACTGGCAGCTTTGCACACAATTACTGTTGGCCGTAGAGCACTGACTAATGCAGAGTTTATGTAGTACAGAAGCTGTGGTTACTTCATGTACCGCTCGCTGCAGGTGTCCTGGAAGCTGCGGTTATTGCATGTATCAGGGGAAATACTGTTGTCCTGATTTCATTTTTCCGAGGCCTTTTCATGCCTTTTGACATCTCACTGACTAATGTTCAACATGACTGTTAGTTCTCTTAATTAAACTTGGGAATTGAACCTTAAAGCGGATGTTGAGTTCTGGATTTAATAATTCCCTATGGCTGGGTCATGATTTTACTAGTTATTCCCAGTGACTCCAACATAGCTGCCCTATTTAATGGAGGCTAGGGTAGTCTGAAATCCACTTTGTGTATTGTAGACTTGGTGGCACTCTGCTTTACACTGCAGCTCTGCTTGCTCACATTGATAGACTGAAAAGGGTAAATGCAGGATTAATTAAACTTACTGCATTCTTGCAAAAACGCCACCCTTGTCTACAGGTTGTATGTGGTATGACAGCATAGGCTCATTCACTTAGACCGGCTTCACACCACGGTGTCATCGGGTCCAAGGATGTCTGATGTGATTCGGACAGCCTCAGACCCGATTTGCAAATAGAACTGGAGGGCAAATATGCCCTCTGGTCCGGTTTGTAGCCAGATGCCGCTGATAGCAGCCGCAGCTGCTGCAATTTCAAGATCGCGGCTAGTGGGGAGCCTGAAATCACAGTAGGGGACAGCCGGTCGTGCTGAAGTTTAGCAGCACTTGCTGCTACACTTCAGCCGCTGGTGTCTGGTTCCCGGATCCTCCGGATCTGGGCAATCCGGCACTGTAGACTCTCATGTCAGGGAGAGCCAGATCTGAGAGGATCCAGGAAGATCTGGGAGGATCCGATTTGGGCAGATTTTGCAAGCAATGTTTTTGTGTCCGGGAGGGAAATCCAAATTCACCCGGATCCTCCCGGACAGATGGGGTAGGGTCACATTGCTAAGCTAAATTGCATTCACCGCATCCGGATCCGGATGCGGTGAATGCAATTCCGGTCACACACATTTTTTGTCAAAAATGTGTGGTGAATACCGCACTGCGGTCACCGGATGGCTCAGGATGTGTAATCCTGAGCCATCCGGTAACTGCATAGTTTGCGGATCCCGGCTATTGCCGGGATCAGCAAACTGTCCTCTGCCTATTCAAGAGTTAAATTTAGTAAGTAAAGTACTGTTTGAGGTCTGTAGGGGGGGCTAAGACCCCCCTACAGACCAGCCGCCCACTCCGGTGGGCTTCTACTACAATTTCCTATGGCTCGGGGCTCGGATGAGCCCCGTGCATGTCTCCAAACCTCCCGCCCCCCGTATCACTATACAGGGGTGCCTGCACCCCTCTTGTATAGCGATTCCTGCATGTGGCCCTAAAGTTAGAATACAGAACACATGTAAGCTCATACTTACATGTCATCGTCGGCAGTGTAGTGTGAAATCCCTGGGCGGGGCTGTTTGCTGCAGCCTCCGCCCCCTCATTCCTTATGGCCGCCCCCTCTGTGCCTCATCCAGTGATGTGAGGGCGGCCACGTCATGAAAGGGGCTGGGGCTAAATATGTGCCGCGGTTAGCCCCGCCCCTTTCATGACGTGCCGCCCTCACATCACTGGATGAGGCACAGAGGGGGCGGCCATAAGGAATGAGGGGGCGGAGGCTGCAGCAAACAGCCCCGCCCAGGGATTTCACACTACACTGCCGACGATGACATGTAAGTATGAGCTTACATGTGTTCTGTATTCTAACTTTAGGGCCACATGCAGAAATCGCTATACAAGAGGGGTGCAGGCACCCCTGTATAGTGATACGGGGGGGCGGGAGGTTTGGAGACATGCACGGGGCTCATCCGAGCCCCGAGCCATAGGAAATTGTAGTAGAAGCCCACCGGAGTGGGCGGCTGGTCTGTAGGGGGGTCTTAGCCCCCCTACAGACCTCAAACAGTACTTTACTTACTAAATTTAACTCTTGAATAGGCAGAGGACAGTTTGCTGATCCCGGCAATAGCCGGGATCCGCAAACTATGCAGTTACCGGATGGCTCAGGATTACACATCCTGAGCCATCCGGTGACCGCAGTGCGGTCCCAGAAACGCTGCGAAAACTGCTGCCTGCATGATTTAAAACGCAGGCAGCAGTGCCGGATCCGGCCACCGGATGGCTTGTGAAGCCATCCGGTGTTTTGCATAGGCTCCTATGAGGAGCGTTTCCTGGTCCGGTTTGGAGCTTTTTGAAAGCTCCAAACCGGATCAGGATTTATAAAACAAAACGCAGATGTGACCCTAGCCATGGAAACCGGATGGCAGATAGCTGCCATCCGGCTCCTTCTGGCCCCATAAGGGCTGCATTACAGCAAAATCATGTCCCGGGCTGTCAGGTTTACACTGGACAGCCCCGGACCTGATTCTGCTGTGTGTAAATATCAGACAGAACCTGAAGACAGCGGTGGTGCTGTTTTTGAAAGAAATTAGACATGTTTACAGAACTGTTTTGCTGTATTCCTGATTTTGGACCTTACCTAGAACTGATGTGTTCTGTCTCCTTCTTGTTTTTTTAATTTCTTTCAGATTATTCCTTGCTTTACACCGCAGCTCTGCTTATTCACATTGATTAATAGGGTATTCAAAAGAGAATCTCAATTTAAAAAAGAAAGAAGGAGAGAGTTTTGGTCTACTCCCACTTTGGGACCATACATAAAACAGTTAAAGGACCTGTGACTCACCCAGGCAAGGGGACTCAGATTTCAGGCGCAGTGTGGAGGTCACGGGTGGCGGTGCCTGAGGCTGTGGCCCTGGTAGTCAATGAACAAGGGAAAAATAAAAGAAATTTGTTTGTGACGCCACCTGTAGGTCCCGGTGATGGCACCGGCGCTGCTGGAACATCCAGGGTGATAGGCAGCAGCAAGATGGAGTACCTCCCTACAGGAGGAGCAGGGTCCCCGGGGTGTTGGAAATAGTAATGGATGGTGGAGTATGGCAGCGCAGTCACTATGGAGCAAGGCAGGTAAATTACAGTTCAAGGAAGAAATCACTGACACGTTGCTCACTCTGAACGGGTATTTTACTCCGGTATTCTGCAGGCATACAAGGTAATGCAATTCTCTTTGCAGAGTTGTGGACCGGGTGGTTCTGGCAATGAGCAGTGTCCCTCTGAAACTCCACTGGTGTTCCTTCTCTATCACGCTCACTGTCCCTTGCTCTGCTGCCCTGCACGGATCCCGCTTGTTAGACCAGGCCTGTTGAGATATATGAGATCCCCTCATCTCTCCAAGGAGACCCCAAGTCTGTTTGGTGCTTCTGGTGAGGACCGTGCTGGTTGAAGGGTGGTTGGGTCGTGCTCGACCACTCCGGGTTTGTGGTTCAGGGATGTAGCCGGCTGGACCACTTCGGAGCCGGTACTCCGGGTTTGGACTGGGCTAGGGCATTCAATTACCTGTTCTATTCTTGGCCCCTTTCTCTTCTGGGTCACCAGGTTGAGGTGCCCTCCCCGTTAGCTTCTCTCTGCTAATCTGTAGCTTCTCCAACTCTGCTTCATCTGCTGCACTGATCTTTTGCAGCTAACTTCTGACTGAACTCTTCTGAACTTGAACTCTTCACCTGGTCTCCTCCTCCTCTAACTCCTTGCTGCTTTCCCCACTGCTTTATAACCTAGCCTCTCCTCCCACCAGGACCAGTTACCCTAGTAACAGGTATCTAATTGGTCCTCTAACACTAAGTGTTGCATGTGGTGCTGGAGCTTCAGGCTTATTCTACCCATTACCAAAACAAAGAATACGGCACTTTCAGTCAGGGGTGCAGTACCCTTTTGTGATGCACTCTTAGTGGGGCACCACACCTGTCACCCCCCCTTTCAAGGATATCAATCTAAATGCAGTACTGAATGCAGCATGTATGCCGCATTCAGGCAAGGGATCCCCCGTGTGTGTAATGTTTGTACCCCTAAATACCGCCTTCTGAAAATGTATAGTAAAATGTCAGGAGGGCATTACCAGCTCCAGGAGTCAGCTCCTTTCCGGGGGCTATTCCCTCCCCTGCTTCTCTCTTCCTCCCTCCTCCCTCTCTTTGCCGCCTCCTTGATATCTTGTCAGCTATCCTCGCTCTGTGCCTGCACCTCCTTGTACTACCTCACGCAGGCATAGAGCAAGGTCTTGCTACTATCAGCCCCGCGCTCCTGCTCCCGCCTCCTGCCCTGACGTCAGCACTTGTTCTCGCCCTGCTCCATGTATAACACTGAGCAGGGCTGGAACAAGTGCTGACATCAGGGCAGGAGGCGGGACAGGATCATGGGACGTCAGCACTTGTTCCCGCCCTGCTCAGTGTTATACATGGAGCAGGGCAGGAACAAGTGCTGACGTCAGGGCGGGAGGTGGGACAGTAGCGGGGCCTCAGCATTTGTTCCCACCCTGCTCAGTGTTATACATGGAGCAGGGTGGGAACAAGTGCTGATGTCGGGGCGGGAGGCGGGAGCAGGAGCGAGAGGCCGACAGTAGCAACACCTCGCTCTGCGCCTGCATGAAGTAGCACATGGAGGCGCAGGCGCAAAGCAAGGATGGCTGACAAGGCATCAAGGAGGCGGCAAGGAGGGGGAGGAGGGAGGAACAGAGAAAGAGGGGGTGGGAATAGCCCCCGGGAAGGAGCTGACTTTTGAAGCTGGTAATGCCCTCCTGACATTTTACTATGTGGTACCCCAGGGGTTAATGCGCCACAGTAACATCATACGGGTTCACTCCCCACACAACACTGGACACTACACTAGCACCTCTGGGCCAGGAGGGGGAGCTAAAGCAGCTCCCTTATATACTCTGGGTCAAGAGGAAGTAGTGAGTTCAGTACGTAGGAGTACTGTGAAGAGTTGAGTTCCTGGGAGAACTGAGAGAGAGACTGTAGTTTAAAGAGGCTGCCTCAGGCATCTCTACAGTCTGCTCCTTGATTCCAGGCCTAGCCAGGGTCTGAGGGAAGGAGCACAAGGAACAGAGGAACACACCTGGGAGACTGAGTGACTTCACAACTCGCCCTGGAGGAGTGTACAGACCGGGTACCGGATCCAAAACTGTGACTGACTCACACAGCACAGTAAACACCGGGATAGTGGAGATTGTAGATCTACACTTTACTTCAGCAAAGCAACATGGCGGGGTCAGAAGCACACGGAAGACTCAAGTTGCCTAGCAAAGGGGGTACGTGGGAGGAGAGACAGTGCCAGCAGATCAGCTAAAAGCAGCAGCAGGGCCACACACACAGCGCAGCAGTGGTAAGCCAAGGACCTGGACAGGGTGGGAGCAACCGGCCCCATTACAGACTCCGTGGACAGTACTTGCTGAACAACAACTACAGTAAAGCTTTGGAGAAATACAAAACCATGAGTCTGTGTGTTAATTGCACCCTTTGCCCTATATTCAACAGCAGAGATCCCCATCTGCAGAGCCGAACACTGCTTTCACCACAAGCTGAGGGACAAGGCTGCAGGAAAGTAAGTGAATTGCACCTATTACAATACCTCATCCAGCACCAAGACAACCAGTGCTGCAACTGCAAAGTAAGTGCCTGTGTCAACTACAACCCCCATTATAATCCTTGCAAACCCTGCTCTCCCTCACAACTCCCTCACAAACTGTTCCTATCATCTCCACTATCATCCCTATCCTGCAGCATCTATAGCATCCATCATAGACTTTAACTATCACTGCCCCGGGGAACCCAGCTCTACCCACGGAGAGTTATTACATCTCCAGCTGCCAAGCATCATCCCCGGAGGTTCTGCAGCAGCGGAGGTCACCCTGACCACAAACCGTGGGTGGCATCACGACAAACTCTCCTGTAAATATCCCCCCATTTACTTGCGGAACCCGGGACATGGTCCGGACCAGGACCTCCGTGACATCCCCAGCAGTACCCCGGTCAGGTACTGAGTACCCCGTCCCAGTGGGCTCCACAACTTTGCGTCACGAACAGGATCTACCGTGCCCGGTAAAACGGGCATTGTGTGGCGGGATTTATGTGGAAAACTGTTTTTTAAGCTGCGCCATATGAACTGTAATTTTGAAAATCCGCCATTGTAAAGCGAGCGATGCTCGGGAAGAAAGGGGGCGGTAACCTGCTGAAGTGCGAATCCAGCCTCCTCCCTGGTGCTGACGACATCCGGCGGGGAAGAGAATCCCTGGTGCACCGCGGAACCTTTGTGAGACATCCGAACGGAAGAGGAAGACAGGAGGGTCGACCTTAACTAAGGGGGCACAGGATGTCACAACCGGGAGAGCCAGTGGCGCCAAGCAGCAGCAGAGCAGCCGGCAGAGCTGCAGCGCCGGATAACAGAGAAGCACTCGGCGGTGCAGCAGCGCAAGGAGCAGCACCTATCATGCCGTTCCTGATGCCGTATTCTCCGGGGGCAATGTGGCTGCCACAATACTCAGGTAAGCCTAACACTCTAAATGACTTTATTACCAAGATAAAAGCTTACTGTGTGGTGTACCCCCTGACTGAAGCCCAGCGTGTTGGAATGATTAGTGGACAGTTAACTGGCAATGCGCAGCGGGAAGTAGCGTCCTGGCTGGACACAGACAAGGACACAGTAGAGCATCTTATAGCTGGACTAAAAGCAGCATTTGAGTCTAGTGCTGATACCCGGGCTAAAATGAGGTTCTTTGCATGTCAACAAAAGCCCAAAGAGAGTGCCAGAAACTATGCCTTAAACTTGCAGCACTTAAACTGGCAGAACTTGCCTTAGCCCCAGGAGATGATAAAATGGTAATTGACCAGTTTATAGAGGGCCTCCTATCCCCTTCTCACAGAGGGCAGCTGAGTATGATGATTATTCAGAATCCTGAAATGACTTTTGCTGAGTTAAATGATAGAGCCATCCATCTGCAGCAGATAGAGGAGCCCCGGGATCTGAACTTCACCCAAGGTCCCACAGCAGCACCTCAGCAGCCAGGAGCAACAGCAACATCGGTTATGTCAGAGACTGCTGCTGAGCACAGAGAGCCTATCTCTAATGATGCCCTCAATCAAAAGCTAGATGCCCTGACAGACACCATTATCTCCATGGCTAAAATCATCAAGGAGCTGTGAGGATCCAAGCCTGCACCCAAGATCGAGTTGGCGACCAGTAAAGAGGATGTCCCGTGGATGAGGCCCAGGAGGTACCAAGCGACGAGAGGACGACCCAATGACTGCTATCAACCGGATGGACAGCCCATTTGCTACCATTGTCAGAAACCAGGTCACTTTGCCCGGGAATGTGCTTTAAACAAGGATTCCCTGGGCAGGCGGGCCTCTGCTCAGGAGTAAACTCTCAAGGTCCTTCAGCCTGGTATGACAGATTCATGGGATGACGCCCGGTCATCCCTATCTTGTTAGATGGCATCCCTTTTAGTGCCTTGTTGGATACCGGGTCCCAGATAACATCAATTCCACATGTCCTATACAAAAGGTACTTGGCTGATTCAGACATTGATAGTGGTCCATCTGACATTATAATGAACGTATGGGCTAGTAATGGACAACTAATACCACAGGTTGGGTTCAGAGAAATGACCATTCAGATTGGGAAGGTAGAATTGCAGAACCAGGGTATTATTATTATCTATGTTAACTGGCGAGATAGTGAACCAGTAATGTTACTAGGAATGAATGTAATTGAAAAATGTTTTTCCGAGGTAATTACTGTCTTGCAGCAGATCGCCGAGACTGCCGGAACCGGACAGCAGAGGCTTCTGCACATAGAGATCAAAGCCCTGATCATGAAACAACAGGTAGAAATATCCGGAGGTGAAATCTGCAGTGTACGAGTAAGTGATCCAATATGCATTGTAATACCTCCCAAAACTGAAATGTTGGTCTGGTGTAGAGCCGCAATAGGCATTAAAGGCAAGACTATCAAGCCCTGGTAGAACCCGTGTACTCAGATAGTAGACCCACCATACTGACAGCCAGAGGGGTAGTTGAGGTACACCGGGGAAGCGTGCCATTACGCCTTTTGAATTGCGGGGAAGATGAGGTCACATTACCAAAGTATGCTACCATGGCTAAATTATTCACTGTTGATAACAATGCCATCACAGCCGTCGAGCCCTTGAACCCGTCAAGTCAAAGCTACATGTGGGTACCAGTTCTACATCTCCCCACCAAAAGCATGGAGTATACCGGGTAATGAAAGAATATGAGCAGATATTCAGCAAACACCCGTTAGACTTTGGGCAAATTAAAGGGGTAGAGCACACTATACCCACAGGTAACCATCAGCCTATAAAAGAGAGGTATAGACCATTACCACCCGCTCAATACCAAACCACCAAAGACATGCTCAAAGAGATGAAAACTGCAGGGGTAATAGACAGTTGTAGCCCTTGGGCAGCACCGTTAGTGTTGGTAAGAAAGAAGGAGGTGACCATGAGAATGTGCATAGATTACCGGCAGATCAACTGCATCACACATAAGGACGCATACCTGTCAAGATTACCTTAGTCAGAACCTGCAGCTCTCTGGCGCCCCCTTAGCCTGCTGGCCAAATCCGGTATTGCAAGAGGATGAGAAAGGAGCCTAGCTGCCCTAATTTATGTTGTCTACTGCGGCACGTGATGTGACAGGATGTATATATACCACCAGTTCCGGCTAGGAACATATATATACCTCGATCCAGTCACCCTCAGGCCCACAATATCACATAAATACAAAAAACGTTATGCTGCCACCACCGATCTTCAAGGTAGACCGGGTACCTGTATGATAGCGTACAAAACGAACAGTGAGGTCGTGAGAGCTCGTTCATAGGACAAGGAGATCGAGACTAGTAAATTATAATATTTTACTCCACAAAAGATGGACAGTGCTTATAAAAGATTTACAGAATATTACATAAGAGACAATTTACATGTATGCATCAACAGTTATAAAAATAAAAGGAATAAAAGAGAACTTGCCAGACCTAGTCACACATGGGTAAACTTAGTTCGGTTAGGGGGCCTCTCCCCTGAAAGGTAGGATTCCGTCAGACAGCTAGTATGTTGTTAGCTATGTCGGCCCAGGATGGAATGACCCAAAAATGCCTTCTTTGCTTTTATTAAAGCAGGGGTATCTGTGACCCCCCCTTGCAGAGGACCATCCCAGCGGGGAGGGATCACTCTGAGACCTCCTCTTTCACCATGCTTAATAAATCCCCATCCTTCATATCTGGGGATGGGGTGGGCTCACAATTATGATCTATAACTCATATTTAATGTCAGGTAATTCTGAGAAGTTTGATACCAAATATCACCTGCTTATGATGTCCAGAATGGCAGAAATGATTCGCCAGGTTCCTGAGCACTTCATCACTGTACAAAACATATCATTAAATGCGCTAACTGATTAATAATCTAAAAATATGAATTATGTGTTTGTGGCATGAAAAGATCTTCTTAAATTTGATATATAAACTGTAGGTTTTAACAAAGGATCCTTAGCAGAGACAGAACTGGTTCAAACCTGTGCACATCTCTACTCCCCTCAGCCCAGGTATTTATTAGGGTCTTAAATGGCTTAGGCTGGGGGTTGCATGAAGAGGATCTATGGGTCATTCCATGTCAAGTGAACCAATGATTATTACCTCTATATTTTTAATTCTTTTGAGATTTTGTTATTTGATAATAGCATGTCAGACAATGCAAAATGTGAAGAGAAAAATTTTTTAAAAAATTTATTTTTTTTTAAAATGATTTTCAAAGTTCGGAAAAAGTGTGAATTTCGCTGTTGCCTGCCTTTACGTTTCTCCTCATAACTAAGGCTAGGAATAAGATAGAGAGACAAAATAAACACCATTCTACTCAGAACTATACAGGCTTTCACCAGATATGTCACAAGAGGATCTTTGTTAATATTTTACCCATGTGATCGCAAGCGCAAAACTTTAAAACGTATTTCCGAAAAATCGGCGCGCTTTAAATATTTCAAAAACTGCCCATGTGTCTTCTTTGCGCTTAGCCACATCTGTACCAAATTTCAAGTTGGGATCGCAATGGGATCATATTTTAACATATTTTACTATTAATAGCGTCAATGGGTCATTCCATATCAAGTGATCTAAATATTAATTTTTTTTTTTACCTGACGTCTTTAGATTTTTTTTTTTTTTTTCCTTTATGAAGTACTACTTTAGTTAATTACAAATTAAAAGTTTGGAATTTTTTTCTTCATCAGTTAATTTTTTACAGATTTTTAAAGTTTAAAAAAAGGGTGAATTTTGGCCTGGTACGACTTTAAAATTTTTTATCTCGGGCTAGAAATAAGATAGAGAAACAAAATAAACACCATTCTACTCAGAACTGTCCAGGCTTTCACCAGATATGTCACAAGAGTATATTTGTTAATTTTAATTTTTTACCTATGCGAATGCAAACGCAACATTTTGAAACGCATTTCCGAAAAAAACTTTTTAATAAAAATTTTCCAAAACTGTCCATGTGTCTTTTATGCTCTTAGCCACATCTGTACCAAATTTCAAGTTGGGATCGTGATGGGATCATATTTTAAAATATTTAACTATGGTTAATCTCATTTTTATTAAATTTTGAAAAAACATATGAAAGACATACATTCAATCTTTTAACAAAATCTTGAGACATATAAAATATACAAAAAGAGAATTCACAAAGTTATTAGTAACTTTAAGATAAGCTGCAAATTTACTTTTGCGCTTATCTCTGGTGCAATATATACTACAATCTAAATATAATTCCAAACACTCAAGTATACAACCTTTCTCAGGGTTTTGAGATGTTCTGATGTCAAGGGGACAAGCAGCCCCAGCAGAATGATTTTTATTACTTGGCCCCTTCTAACAGGTTGACCACGTAAGTGGGTCATTACCCGTTGAGGCCTAGTTGGAATAGTCTATCGACTGGTGTACCGGAAAGGAAGGCCGAAATATTAATGATCTACTCACAGCTCAGAGTTTTCGATACCTGTCTAATGTTCACTAGAATTCTGAAGGTATAGGCGTAGAAAGGAAATACCTAGACTGAATGTATCAGATGGGAAGAAAAGAGAGATAGAAAAGAAGAGAGAGAGAGAAGAGAAACAAAAACCATTAGAAAAAGTTATACTGGGAAAGAAAAGCCACGTAAGAAAAAAAGAAAAAAAGGAGGGGGGGGGACGGGTGAGGTATGGGAAGGAGAAAGGGTACTCATCCCACTGGCTCCCCATCAGCCAGAGGTCGAGCCATATTATCTGCGCTGGAAAAGATACTCCTAAATTCTGCAGAGTCGTGAAAAAGAATCCATTCAACCCAAATCCCTAAGAATTTGTTCCGAGATCCCGACACATCAGCTGCGAGCTCCTCCATTCGATATGTGTCCATCAATTCTTTGAACCAATCAAGTAGAGATGGAACCCGGCTTGATTTCCAGAACCTCGGGATCACAGCACGAGCAGCCGAGATGCAAAAGCGGAGAATATCCCTCTTCTGTAGCCCAATAGGACCTGGAAAAATGGATAACATTGCCGATTCTGGGCAGCATTCGGCTTCTTTACCTGTTATCCGGGCGTATGCATTGAAAACCTCAGACCAGAACCGCCGGATTTCCCCACAACTCCACCAAATATGTATCATTGTACCCTTCTCTTCCCCACAGCGCCAGCAGGTATCAGGGGTTCCAGGGAACATGTTCCGGAGTGTCGTCGGGCACAAGTACCATCTAGTGAGCAGCTTATAGCTTCTTTCTTGTGCAGAACAAGCGCTAGCTAGTGAGTGAGTAAATATAAAGCATTTCTGCCAATTAGCTTCTGAAATGCTACACCCCAATTCCCTCTCCCAAGCACGTTGGAAGTAAAGGGTGCCCTGCTCTCTCATGGACCCTAAGGCCTGGTATAGAAATGATATTTTGCGCCTCGGTGGAGCCTCCAGTTGGAATAACCTCTCCAATACGTTGGGCGTCAATCTTACCCTGCAAGAGTGGTCAGCTGAATATAATTATGCTCTGTATTGGAGAAATTCGAATCACTTAAGAGGTCTCGTAGGTTCTTTGAGTTGTAGCTCTGCCATCGGGGGCAAACCACCACTGGACAGAGTCTGTCCTACTCGGGTGTCATCCACAATCCGCCAACATAAAAATCTCTGCCTGTCAAATCTGGGTGGGAAAGATGGGTTGGAAAAAAGGGAGTCAAAGGGCTAAGTCTGTCGTTTAAGTGGAGGGTTTTCGTCACTAGGTGCCATACCTTCAAGGTGTTTCTGGTCATGTCTGTCAAAGGTACTAGGTCTGTGGAGTCTTTAGGGGAAATCCAAAGCAGGTGTTTCAGCGGAATCCCCAAACCCTCTTGCTCCACCCCTACCCATTTCTTGGAGGACGCATGATAATGCCAATCTAGAGCTCTAACAAGAGAGGAAGCCTCAAAGTACGCTCGTATGTTGGGTAGTCCAACCCCTCCTCTGGTCTCGGGCAAGGATAGGATATTCATTCGCAATCTGGACCTCTTGCCCCCCAGACAAATCTAAGGATCATAGATTGCATTTTGGAGAGGAAACCTCTATCCAATAGAACAGGAACTGTCTGAAAAGTATATAAGAGTCGGGGCAAGACATCCATCTTGACTACGTTTATTCTCCCGAACCAGGATAGCTTTAATTGTCTATAGGAGGTAAATGCCGATTCCGCGTTAGTCAAAAGGGGTTGATAATTTAAATTGAATATTTGTTTAAGATCTTTTGGTATAAGGACTCCCAAGTACTTAATGGCTTCTACTTTCCATTTAAATGGGAACTGTTTAGATAGATGAGAAACCAATTCTCCAGGCAAAGAAATATTGAGTGCCTCGGTTTTGGAGCAATTCACTTTAAAGTTGCTCAATTGTCCGAACCGTTCAAACTCCATTAAGACCGAAGGGATGGAGACCAGGGGCTGGGAGATGTAAAGTAGCAGGTCATCTGCAAATAAGGCTAATTTGTGATGACTCTGTCCCAGCTTGACCCCATGGACGCATTCATTGGACCTAAGTGCAAAATATTTAACTATTATAGTGTCAATTCAAAAGTCACCAAGAACACAATCAGTCATTTTTTCACAATTGCCCGTCAATAGTTTGAATTTGATATAAAGAAACATAGTCTTGTAACATCTCAAATGAAAGCTGTTACCGTTCTGAGTAAAATGATGCCTCTCCCACTTCATTATCTTATTTCTAGCCTGAGATAAAAAAAATTTAAAGTCGTACCAGGCCAAAATTCACCCTTTTTTTAAACTTTAAAAATCTGTAAAAAATTAACTGATGAAGAAAAAAATTCCAAACTTTTAATTTGTAATTAACTAAAGTAGTACTTCATAAAGGAAAAAAAAAAAAAAATCTAAAGACGTCAGGTAAAAAAAAATATTCATATTTAGATCACTTGATATGGAATGACCCATTGACGCTCTTACTAGTAAAATATGTTAAAATATGATCCCATTGCGATCCCAACTTGAAATTTGGTACAGATGTGGCAAAGAGCACAGCAGACACATGGGCAGTTTTTGAAATATTTAAAGCGCGCCGATTTTTCGGAAATGCGTTTTAAAGTTTTGCGCTTGCGATCACATGGGTAAAATATTAACAAATATCCTCTTGTGACATATCTGATGAAAGCCTGGACAGTTCTGAGTAGATTGGTGTTTATTTTGTTTCTCTATCTTATTTCTAGCCCGAGATATGATAGAAAATGTAAAGCCATACCAGGCCAAAATTCGCACTTTTTTAAAACTTTAAAAATCTGTAAAAAATTAACAGATAAAGAAAAAAATTCAAAACTTTTTTTTTGTAATTAGATAAAGTTGTTCTTCAGATAGAAAAATTTTTTTAAAAATCTGAGGACGTCAGGGAAAAAAAATATTCATTTTTGGATCACTTGACATGGAATGACCCCTATGTAAACTACACACAAACCAAAAAAGGGAGGGGAGATGGGCGAGCTAGATTTGGTCTTAAAAATCATGAGCAATATCATCCATTCATGACACCTCCCCCTTTTTGATGACGCTATGGAAGAGAGATCTCTGAGCTTTCTGCCATGCGTCAATTGGTGATCTCTCCTTATACCTGGATCCCATAGGACCTTCTTCGGTTCTGGTTCAGAGACAGAGGTCTCTGCGGGGCCTTCCAGCACCTCAGGACGGTCATTTGCTGGTATGACCGTCTGAATCCCCTGGCTAGAGGTAGCCAGAAGGGGAGCGGAAGCCCCGACCTCACAGGAACCATCTTGGACCTGTTCTGGGTCGGCAGGTGGTCTGGTTATTTCTCTACAGTCCGAGGACCCAGAATGCAGTGCGGTCTCTGCCTTCCCAGTACTGAGTCTGCAGGCGAGAGCACCTCGGAAGACCATCTCCCCTGGAAATAACGCCACTCTCTCAGTTGCCTGGCTGGCCAGCGACCCAGCTTTCTCATCACCCTGACAAGCTGTGGACTGGGACTGTCCCTTAACTTGACAGGCTGTTGTGACTGCCATTGCGCCCTTCCTGCCCTGAGGAAGCTGCACCCTGGCAACGATACGCGTGGGGCCTGGGTGCCCTGCAGTCACCTCGCTTCATACCTCGGACTGACACTTCGGACAATTTACGGACTGGTAATATGCACTTTATTTTCCACTGTAAGTGGACACGGTGACCTACACTGTTTGACTATATATAAACAATAGGGGGTACCCAATATATATGGGTGGTCTTTGTATCAATTATACGGTTAGTTAGCTCATGGTTAAGACCTTTGTTATCATCCATATGTGACCACCCCTAGGGACCACTGTGTTTGGGACTACTAAACGACTCCTAGCATTACTCATTGGATGATTTGCGGAATCTTGGGTAAACTTATAATATGTGAAATTTTCTCTATAATTGTCTGTGTCTCTGCAGACTTCACTTGCATGAGATATTGGTATCTGTCTCACTTATAAACATTGTTTATTCCAGCTGCTGAGGCCAGTATTAAATCATATTTAACACTCCCAGCACTACCAATCATTCTGTGGCCCTGTGATTTGTGCTTCATAATAGGTCCGTTGACATAGATGTGGTTACCCATAACACTGTACACCCTATATTGGGCTAACAAGCGTATTTATGTAAAATATTGTGGTGAAGGAGCACTAGTACTTCTCGTACCTGCCCTCATCCCCCACCCTCGGGTCTCTCCCTACAACTCAATCCTGTATTTTGTCTAACCTGTTGTGATCACCGATATTGTGTCATATCCTGCTCATGTTTTGTCAGCATTGTATTCTGTACATATGTTCAGCGTTGTGTTCTGCATTGGCACCCTATGGTTTTAATTGTTTTTAATCTCGTTTGGTCTATTGCACTAATAAAGTTATAATTTTCACTATTCTACTACTCGTGTGTGTTGCTCCCTCAATGTGCCATGTCTTCTCTCCGCCATGCACTTCTGACAGGAGAGGGGGTTTGCTCTTCCATCTCCCTGGCAGACCAAGCGTACCAGTCTCCCATCCGGACAAGCCAGGGGTACCTCTTTCCCATGGTCCTGAATGGCAGGGAGGCCAGTTTTCCAATCAGTCGGATAAACAAGGGCCCGATCTCCCCATCGTCTAGGCCGACGGTGGAGTGCGGTCTTTCGCTACTCTGACAGGATATGGAGGCTGCTCCTCCATCGCCCTGGCAGGTAGTGAACCCAGCTTTCCCACCAACCGGACAGATTATGGGCTCTGTGTTCCCATCCTCGTGCCCAGTTGGAGAAAGCACATTTCCCTCTTCTGGTGATCCCTCGGGATCCCTGCTAAGGATGGAGCAGCTCGCACCCGCCATGTCACAGTCTGTTGTAACACTGGCAGGTGGCATGTAACCACTGCTCTTGTGGTTACCATGCCCGCCTCCGTCTCCCTTAGCAACGAGGTCTACTACCTGGACGGGACTCTCAGCGATGCCAGCTCGTGGTGTGGCATGGCTAAGTCCTCCTCCACCATGAGGCCCATCACGATGTGATGCCTCAGGACCAGCACCTACCATGGGGCAGCTACCACGTCAGTGTCACAGTCCATCGTGACCCTGGCACGCTGCATGAGGCCATGTTCCCCAGGGTCCTCATGCCTGCCACCATCTACCTTAGCAACCAATGTTGCACTGTGGAGGACACCCTCGGCGATGCCAGCTCGTGGCGTGACATCACTGAGTTCTCCTTCACCACGAGGTCCATCACGCTGTGATGCCTCCGGATCAGCACTTGTCATGGAGCAGCTAGCACCCACCATGTCACAGTCCGTCGTGACCTTGGCAGGTGGCACACAACCACCGCTCTTGTGGTTGCCATGCCTGCCTCCATGTACCTTAGCAACCAAGGTTGCACCGTGGAGGAAACCCTCGGCGATGCCAGCTCGTGGCGTGACATCACTGAGTTCTCCTCCACCACGAGGTCCATCACGCTGTGATGCCTCCGGATCAGCACTTGTCATGGAGCAGCTAGCACCCGCCATGTCACAGCCCGTTGTGACCTTGGTAGGTGGCACACAACCACCGCTCTTGTTGTTGCCATGCCTGCCTCCATCTACCTTAGTGCTGATTCCTGCCACTTTCCTGGGATCTTCAGTAATACCACCCTGCGTCGTGATATGACCGAGTTCCCTAACATCAAGATTCACTTTATTAACAGGCAACACATTGACATTTCCCTGCCCATCATCAACATCATCATCAACAGTATTACCATTCCCCTTATCAACATTGACCCTTCCCTGCACATCATCAACATTGACATTACCCTTCACGTTATCAACATTGACATTACCCTTCACGTTTTCCACATTGACATTACCCTTCACATGATCAACCTGGACATTACCTGACATGTCATACCTGGGAGGGTTATCAGGAACATAATGTGCAACCAACCGCCCCAAATCTATTCCCAATAACACATTGGCGGGGAGATTCTTGGTTATCCCAACCTCCCTCCACCCTCTTCCCACACCCCAGTCCAGGTAAACTCGGGCCATGGGCAAATATCGGCGCTCACACCCCGATACCGGTGACAGTCAGTGTCTTTCCAGGGATGAGTTCATGAGGATACACGTATTCGGGGCGGATGAGAGTTCGTTCTGCGCCAGAGTCCCTGAGCCCCACAGTGATGGTGTTACCCACCGTGACTGACTACAAGTTCTCCCGGAAACTCCCACCCGTACCACCCACCAAATAAATAGCAGCACTAGGCCCTGGGCCTCAGATGAGGGGCTCTTCTTCTGCCTCTCTGGACACGTGGCACTCACATGTCCCGGTTGTCCACAGGTAAAACATTTGCGAACATCGGCTGTCAGCCAAGTGCTGGCAGCTGGGACAGGGCCTCTGGAAGGTCGGCTGGCAGGGGCAGGGATGGTGGTCGTCGGCTTACCCCCTTTTCCGTTGGTGATGACTGGCTTCCGTCCCTCTGGTCTCCGTTGGCCTCATAGGTGTCTGCGATCTGCGCTGCTTTGCTTGCATCTGGTGGCTCCCGATCCATCACGAACTGTCGCACCTCAGTGGGGCAAAGATTCAGGAATTGATCTTTCACCATCAGATCCTTTAGCTGCTCAAAGGTGGTCACTTCCAGTCCTTGGATCCACTGCTCAAAGTTGGTTCTGAGCCCGTGCACCACATCACTGTAGCTGTCGTGTGGTCCACGCTGGAGGTTCCGGAACTTTCTGCGGTACGCCTCAGGAGTCAGCTGGAACCTCTGGATTAGAGCCTTCTTAATGGCTGCATAGTCCCCATCTAGTTCTCGAGGAAGAGCCACATACGCCTTTAGCGCTTTTTCTCTCAACCCTGCAATGAGGTACGGGGCATACTGGTCACCTGGCAGCCGGTACTGTAAGGAAGTCTTTTCAAAACCCCTCAGGAAAGTGTCCAGGTCACCTTTCTCATCCAGCACAGGAAAATGCTCTGGACGGGGCTTGAAGGTGGTTGGACTAGTCGATTCAGAGTTCAATGGGGTAGATGACTGCCTTTCCAGCTGGGCCATCCGCAGGTCATGGTCTCTCTGAGCTTGGGCCTCAGCCCGTCGCTCTGCAGCCTCTCGCTCGGCTCGCCGCTCGGCTCTCGCAGCCTCCTGGTATTGCTGAATGAGCTGCAGGCGTCCTTGGGAATCCTCAGCGGGACAGTGCTGTAAGGCCAGTTGCAGATAGGGGTCCATGCTAACCTGGTCGCTGACGCAGTGTGCATCTACAGGTGGGACCTCTGCAGGAACACCTTCTAGGACTTGGCTTACATCCACAGGTAAGGCCTCAGCAGCAACACCATCCATGCTCTGACTGACCTCTGCAGCCGGACGCTGTGCATCAACACTGACAAGGCTTTGGCTGGCCTCTCCATTCTCTGGGCTCTGGTGACGGGCTTGCTCTGCTTCAAGTTGTCCCAGCTCTGCGGCCATTTGTTCTCTGGTTTTGCCATTAGGGTCAAGGCCGTTGGCCGTACATATTCCAATTAGAATGTTCTTTTTCATCTGGGCGTACCCGTGTTCTCCAACCAAGACCATGGTTTACAAATCAAAGGATAGAATAGAAAAACAAAGAGGGGGAGGGGTAACTGCTACACACACAGTATTGTCTCAGATCTAATAAACACTGAATTCGATCTTCAAAACTTTTGTGCAGAGTTCGAGTAAGAACTGTGCAAGTTTTTAGTGAGAGGAATGATTGCTCAAACCAGATCACTAATGTCCTATGATCCCACCTCTCTGCCACCAATTGTCACGATTACCTTAGTCAGAACCTGCAGCTCTCTGGCGCCCCCTTAGCCTGCTAGCCAAATCCGGTATTGCCAGAGGATAAGAAAGGAGCCTAGCTGCCCTAATTTATGTTGTCTACTGCGGTACGTGATGTGACAGGATGTATATATACCACCAGTTCCGGCTAGGAACGTATATATACCTCGATCCAGTCACCCTCAGGCCCACAATATCACATAAATACAAAAAACGTTATGCTGCCACCACCGATCTTCAAGGAAGACCGGGTACCTGTATGATAGCGTAAAAACGAACAGTGAGGTCGTGAGAGCTCGTTCATAGGACAAGGAGATCGAGACTAGTAAATTATAATATTTTACTCCACAAAATATGGGCAGTGCTTATAAAAGATTTACAGAATATTACATAAGAGACAATTTACATGTATGCATCAACAGTTATAAAAATAAAAGGAATAAAAGAGAACTTGCCAGACCTAGTCACACATGGGTAAACTTAGTTCGGTGGGGGGGCCTCTCCCCTGAAAGGTAGGATTCCGTCAGACAGCTAGAATTGTTGTTAGCTATGTCGGCCCAGGATGGAATGACCCAAAAATGCCTTCTTTGCTTTTATTAAAGCAGGGGGATCTGTGACCCCCCCTTGCAGAGGACCATCCCAGCGGGGAGGGATCACTCTGAGACCTCCTCTTTCACCATGCTTAATAAATCCCCATCCTTCATATCTGGGGATGGGGTGGGCTCACAATTATGATCTATAACTCATATTTAATGTCAGGTAATTCTGAGAAGTTTGATACCAAATATCACCTGCTTATGATGTCCAGAATGGCAGAAATGATTCGCCAGGTTCCTGAGCACTTCATCACTGTACAAAACATATCATTAAATGCGCAAACCGATGAATAATCTAAAAATACCGTATATACTCGTGTATAAGCCGAGTTTTTCAGCACAAAAAATGTGCTGAAAAGTCCCCCCTCGGCTTATACACGAGTATATACGGGTACCCGGCTGTATACAGCCCCCCCCGTGGTATACCGGGCCCCCCCTGTGGCAACCTGTAAAGGAAGCGATGATTATACTTATCGGGTCGCTGTCGCCGACGCCGACGCTCTGTCACCGTCCGTCACCGCGCTCCTCCTGGTCGCACAGGAAATGACGTCATTTTCTGTGCGCCGGTGAAGGAAGCATGAAGACCAGGAGCAGCGCGGTGACGGACGGTGACAGAGCGTCGGCGTCGGCGTCGGCGACAGCGACCCGATAAGTATAATCATCGCTTCCTTTACAGGTTGCCACAGGGGGGGCCCGGTATACCAGGGGGGAGGGCTGTATACAGCCGGGTACCGCTGTATACAGCGGGGGCTGCTGTATACAGCGGGGGCTGCTGTATACCCCTCTGGGGCTGCTGTATACCCCTCTGGGGCTGCTATATACCCCTCTGGGGCTGCTGTATACCCCTCTGGGGCTGCTGTATACCCCTCTGGGGCTGCTATATACACCTCTGGGGCTGCTATATACGCCTCTGGGGCTGCTATATACCCCTCTGGGGCTGCTGTATACCCCTCTGGGGCTGCTGTATACCCCTCTGGGGCTGCTATATACCCCTCTGGGGCTGCTGTATACCCCTCTGGGGCTGCTGTATACCCCTCTGGGGCTGCTATATACCCCTCTGGGGCTGCTGTATACCCCTCTGGGGCTGCTATATACCCCTCTGGGGCTACTATATACGCCTCTGGGGCTGCTATATACCCCTCTGGGGCTGCTGTATACCCCTCTGGGGCTGCTATATACCCCTCTGGGGCTGCTGTATACCCCTCTGGGGCTGCTATATACCCCTCTGGGACTGCTGTATACCCCTCTGGGGCTGCTATATACCCCTCTGGGGCTGCTATATACCCCTCTGGGGCTGCTGTATACCCCTCTGGGGCTGCTATATATGCCTCTGGGGCTGCTATATATGCCTCTGGGGCTGCTATATACCCCTCTGGGGCTGCTGTATACCCCTCTGGGGCTGCTGTATACCCCTCTGGGGCTGCTATATACCCCTCTGGGGCTGCTATATACCCCTCTGGGGCTGCTGTATACCCCTCTGGGGCTGCTGTATACACCTCTGGGGCTGCTGTATACCCCTCTGGGGCTGCTGTATACCCCTCGGCTGCTGTATACCCCTCTGGGGCTGCTATATACTCCTCTGGGGCTGCTGTATACCCCTCTGGGGCTGCTGTATACCGCTCTGGGGCTGCTGTATACAGCTCTGGGGCTGCTGTATACCCCTCTGGGGCTGCTGTATATACCACTGGGGAGGCTACTGTATACTATCACTGGGGAGGCTGCTGTATACTACCACTCTGGAGGCTGCTGTATACCACTGAGGGGGCCTGTATACCACACTGCTGGGGGCTGTATACCTGTGCTGGGGTCCACCCTCGGCTTATACACGAGTCAATAGGTTTTCCCAGGTTTTGGATGCAAAAGTAGGGGGGTCGGCTTATACACGGGTCGGCTTATACACGAGTATATACGGTATGAATTATGTGGTTGTGGCATGAAAAGATCTTCTTAAATTTGATATAGAAACTGTAGGTTTTAACAAAGGATCCTTAGCAGAGACAGAACTGGTTCAAACCTGTGCACATCTCTACTCCCCTCTGCCCAGGTATTTATTAGGGGTTGTAAATGGCTTAGGCTGGGGGTTGCATGAAGAGGATCTATGTAAACTACACACAAACCAAAAAAGGGAGGGGAGATGGGGGACTAGATTTGGCTGACTCTCCAATCATCTTAAAAATCATGAGCAATAAAATCCATTCATGACAATACCCATTACCTAGAATTGAGGAGTCATTAGCTGCATTAAAATCTGCTAACTACTTTTCTACCCTTGATCTGACTACTGGGTACCTGCAAGTACCTGTGGCCGAGGCCGACAAGGAGAAGACAGCGTTTACTATGCTGATGGGCCTCTGTGAGTTCAATTGTATTCCGTTTGGTCTCTGCAACGCACCCAGGACCTTCCAACGCCTGATGGAGAGCTGCTTTGGACATAAAAACTTTGAAACTGTCCTCCTGTACCTAGATGACGTCATAGTCTACTCCAAGACGTATGAGCAACATCTACAAGACCTGGCAGAAGTGTTTGAGGCCTTATCCGGATACGGCATGAAAATCAAGCCATCCAAATGCCTCCTTCTCAAGCCAAAGGTACAGTACATGGGACACATCATGAGTTCAGAGGGAGTAGCACCAGATCCTGATAAAGTCACCGTGATAAGGGATTGGCAAAGACCTACTAATGTAAAAGAAGTGAGGCAGTGGGCCTGGTAGGCTATTATAGAAGATTTATCAGAGGATTCACGAAGTTAGCAGCTCCCCTGCAAGACATCCTGGTAGGACAGTCAAAAAGGTCTTCAACCCGTAACCCTCCTTTCCAGTGGAGTGAACAGAGGGAAGACTCCTTCAACAAGCTAAAGTGTGTGCTGACAGGAGAAGAGATCCTGGCATATCCGGATTACCATCAACCATTCATTCTATACACGGATGCCAGCAACGTGGGACTGGGAGCAGTACTGTCACAGAAGCAAGTAGGCAAAGAGAAAGTTATTGCCTTTGCAAGCAGGAAACTCCGGCCTACGGAAAGAAACCCCGAGAACTACAGCTCCTTCAAGTTAGAACTACTGGCAGTAGTTTGGGCTGTAACTGAACGTTTCAAGCACTACTTGGCAGCTGCAGAATTCACCATCTGTACAGATAACAGCCCATTGACCCACCTGGATTCAGCAAAATTAGGTGCATTGGAGCAGCGATGGATAGCCCGGCTGTCTAACTACAATTTTGTCATCAAATATAGGGCAGGCTGCAAGAACGGGAATGCAGATGCCTTATCCCGGATGCCACACCTGAAAGACGTGGAAGAGGAACCAGAGGAGCTGGAAGAAATTGAGCTAACGGCCTTTCACCATTCAAAGGTAGACAAGTATCAACCCAGCATCTACCAAAGAGAACAACAGGCAAGTTTCAACCCGTTAGCACACCATGGATGGGTAGCGACCCGGCTGTGAAGCTAGTTAAAGAATTGCTTACACAACAAGGTGCGTACCCTAACCAGAACACCCCGGCTGAGACCCAACAACTTTGGAAAGAGAAAGGCAAGTTGTTCCTGTATCAAGGGAAGCTCTGCAGAAGGCATACCAACCCTAAAACACATGAAATGGTCTGGCAGATAATCGTACCCAAGCGAGATGTCAGAATGGTCTTAGAAGCCTACCACGACGGTGCCGGTCATTTTGGATGGAAGAAGTTGGAAGTGCTCCTAAGAGAGATTCTACTGGGTTGGCATGAGGAAGTCAATTGAAGATTGGTGTAGAAAATGTGGCCCGTGCAACCTCAGAAGGAAAGATCAACAGAGAGCCCTACTCCAGTCCATAGTTACCAAGCAACCACTTGAGTTAGTTGCATTAGCCCACGTCAAGTTGTCACCAAGCCGGTCAGGCTATGTCTATGCCTTAACCATCATCGACCATTACTCACGCTTCTGAGTGGTGGTACCCGTCAAGGACTTGACAGCGAAGACAGCTGCAAGAGCATTTCAGTCACATTTCTGTAGACCTCATGGCTACCCGGAACAAGTCCTTGCAGATCAAGGCGCAGCTTTTGAATCAGAGATTTTCCAGGAGTTTTGCAATATGTACGGCTGTAAGAAGATCCGCACGACAGAGTACCATCCCCAAACAAATGGCTTATGCGAAAAGATGAACCATATTGTAATTGACCAGTTGAAAACATTACCAGAGTCTGAGAGAAATCAATGGCCAGATAAATTACCCAACTTGGTAAACTTATACAACCATGTTCCGGTGAGTTCTACAAACTGCACCCCAGCCTACCTTATGCGAGCAAGGCCCGGTAAGCTGCAAATTGATTTAGATATGGGAATTATGAAGCCTGATGCAGAAGTTGAAGAATCTAATTGGGATACCCTACGTCAACAACAGTATTGCCAAGTGCAAGAGTGCGTAGAGAAAAATCTTCAGCAAGCTAGAGCAAGACAAGAGAGAACCTTTAACCAACGTGCTCAAGCAACTCCATTACAACCCGGTGAGCAAGTTCTCAAGAGAAAGAGACGCACTAACTAATTGGATAATCAGTGGGAAACCACCCCATATACAGTCTTACCATCCAATTTAGACAATGCTGAAACGTGTCTAATAAGCAAAGACGAAGGAAGAACTTCAGCAGTTGTGTCAAGAGACCATCTCAAACCGTGTCCTGAAATCCTGAAGACACCTGACATAACCTTACCCGTGCAGTTACAATCTGTCAAGGAGAAAGAAGATGAAGTTTTCCATACCATTTCTAGGAGATTTCCCCAAAACATGGCCAAATTACTACGGAGCAGTTGTAGTCCCCATGATTGCTTTCCCTCCAATGGTTGAACCAACACCAGAACCCGTATTACCAGAAGAAGTCCCAAGTCCTGAAGAACTGGAAGTAGAACCCGTAGAGGAAGAACCAATTCCTGGTCCCAGTGAAGTTGCCAGTCCTACAGTCAGACCTCCATCTGCCATAGTACCAAACACTCCAAGTAGGTACATGTCCACCCACACCATCATGCTAGGTACACCAACATTACGCAGATCAGAGCGTAGTACCCAAGGTCAGTTACTGGCTAGGTACAAAGATTGAAATGTCAAATCAACTGTAAAATGTAAATATGTTTGTGTAAATGTAATTGAACCCGGTAAATAGTGTACAGAAGGGTGGAGGAACTGGATTAACTCCCATGTACATCAAGTTAGGGAAAGAAAGTGCTTGGGGGTGGTATAAGCAAAACCAGGACTCCTAAGCAGAGACACTAGTAGGGACTTTATTTATTTGTTTAAGTGTGAAATGTTAAGAAAAAAAAAAGCCCAGTACCTACAGAGACTGTCCTGTATGAACTACTTTATAAATTCTTGAACTTCATTTATTATGGACCATACTACCACGGCCTGGTTGTAGTAAAAACTTTATTGTAAATATCTATCAGCCCGGAGGCAATAGACTAAACCCCTGGAAGGACTGCTTTTTGAACTTTTTGGACTCTTTTGAATTTCAGTGATTTTTGTACTTTTTACTTTTTAAGGCTCTGTAAATATTAATTGTATACTAATTGTTTGTTTTTCCACAGTCCCGGAGTACTGTCTTTAACTAAGAGGGAAAGTGGCACCCCAGGGGTTAATGTGCGAAAGTAACATCACATGGGTTCACTCCCCACACAACACTGGACACTACACTAGCACCTCTGGGCCAGGAGAGGGAGCTAAAGCAGCTCCCTTATATACTCTGGGTCAAGAGGAAGTAGTGAGCTCAGTACTGTAGCAGTACTGTGAAGAGTTGAGTTCCTGGGAGAACTGAGAGACTGTAGTGTAAAGAGGCTGCCTCAGGCATCTCTACAGTCTGCTCCTTGATTCCAGGCCTAGCCAGGGTCTGAGGGAAGGAGCACAAGGAACAGAGGAAGCACATCTGGGAGACTGAGTGATTTCACAACTCGCCCTGGAGGAGTGCACAGACCAGATACCGGATCCGAAACTGTGACTGACACACACAACACAGTAAACACCGGGATAGTGGAGATTGTAGATCTAGACTGTACCTCAGCAAAACAACACGGCGGGGTCAGAAGCAACACGGAAGACTCAAGTTGCCTAGCAAAGGGGGTACCTGGAAGGAGAGACAGTGCCAGCAGCTCAGCTAAAAGCAGCAGCAGGGCCACACACACAGCGCAGCAGTGGGAAGCCAAGGACCCGGACAGGGTGGGAGCAACCAGCCCCATTCCAGACTCTGTGGACAGTACTTGCTGAACAAAACTACAGTAAAGCTTTGGAGAACTACAAAACCGTGAGTCTGTGTGTTAATTGCACCCTTTGCCCTATATTAAACAGCAGAGATCCCCATCTGCAGGGCCGAACACTGCTTTTACCACAAGCTGAGGGACAAGGCTGCAGGCGCAGGAAAGTAAGTGAATTGCACCTATTACAATACCTCATCAAGCACCAAGACAACAAGTGCTGCAACTGCAAAGTAAGTGCCTGTGTCGACTACAACCCCCATTATAATCCTTGCAAACCCTGCTCTCCCTCACAACCCCCTCACAAACTGTTCCTATCATCTCCGCTATCATCCCTATCCTGCAGCATCTATAGCATCCATCATAAACTTTAACTATTACTGCCCCGGGGAACCCAGCTCTACCCGCGGAGAGCTATTACATCTCCAGCTGCCAAGCATCATCCTCGGAGGTTCTGCAGCAGCGGTGGTCACCCTGACCACAACCCGTAGGTGGCGTCACGACAAACTCCCCTGTAAATATCCCCCCATTTACTTGCGGAACCCAGGACATGGTCCGGACCAGGACCTCCGAGACATCCCCAGCAGTACCCCGGTCCGGTACCGAGTACCCTGTCCCAGTTGGCTCCACAACTACATGTTTTCAGAAGGCTGTATTTATGGGTATAAGCATCACACATACATGGGGGGACCCCTTGCCTGAATGCAGCATACATGCTGCATTCAGTGCTGCATTTAGATTGATATCCTTGGGATGGGGGGGGGGGGGTGACAGGTCCTCTTTAAATTCCATTTTTATTAAAAATGGGTCTCAGGATACGTTCTTTACTCTGCAACTCTGCTCGCTCACATTGAATACTGAGATGATCAAAAGACCACCTAAATTTTAAAAATAATTAGGTAAGGAGATATTTTTGCTGTATTCCTGATTTGGGACCATGCATAGAACTGTAAATTCCATAAATATTAAAAATGAGCTCAGGATACTCCCTGCTTTACACTGCAGTTCTGCTCACTTACATTGACTAATGAAAGGATCAAAAGAGAACTTCAATTTGAAAGAAAAAATTAGTAGGAGAGAGTTTTCATTTATTCCTGATTTTGGACCGGACTTAGAACTGTTGCATTCTATCTTCTTTTTTTATTTTTAAATGGGCTCGGTGGTTTCCTACTTTACACTGCAACTCTGCTTGCTCACATTGACTAATAAGTTGATCAAGAAAACCTTAACCCCTTCACCACCCGGCGATTTTTCGGCTTTCATTTACATTTTTTTGCTCTCCTGCTTCCAAGAGCTGTAACTCTTTTATTTTTCCATCAATATAGACATATGGAAGCTTGTTTTTTTTGCTGAGTGAGTTGTACTTTCAGATGCAATCATTTATTTTACCATATAGTGTACAGGGAAATGGGAAAAAAAATAAAAGTGCATTGAAATTACAAAAAAAGTGCAATTACACATTTGTTTTTTGTTTTTTTATAGTCGCCATGTTCACTATATGATAAAACTGACTTAACAGTGTGATGCCTCAGGTCAGTACTAGTTTGCAGATACCAAACATGTATACTTTTACTGTTTTCTAAGTGTTGAAAAAAATTCAGAAGTTTGAAAAAAAAAAAGAATTGCACTTTTTATGCCATGTTCTGTGACCTGTAGCGTTCTCATTTTTCGGGATCTGGGGCTGTGTGATGGCTTACTTTTGCAGCTTAAGCTGATGTTTCTAATGATACCACATTTGGGTGGATACGATGTTTTGATCGCCCGTTACTGCATTTTATAGCAGTGTTGAGGCAACCAAAAAAACGATACCAAATATGTGTATTTTTTTAAAAACATTTTTATACTTTTATTTTCAATGGGGTAAAAGGGGATGATTTGAACTTTTGTGTTTATTTTTCAGATTTTTATAAACTTTATTTATTCATTAATTCTTCATTTTACACAGCCCCATAGAGCTGTACCATCCGATCACTTGTGACATGTCCCGATGAACTGTATCACATCGGGACCTGTCACAAATGCACACTGTGAGTGGTTGAAAGCGCTTGCCAACCACTCACAGGAAGTGATTGCTGATATCTTCTGGGGTCTCGGCAGGACCCCGGGATATCACATGACGGCCAGAGATCTCGCGATATTATCGCAAGATCTTTGGTCAAAGCGGGGAACAGATCGATCCCCGCTGCGGGCCTTTAGATCAGTTAATGACAGCGTGATCTAAGGGGTTAACAGCACCGATTGGATCCCGATGAGATCAGCTAAATTGTCAGGTGTTTGTTGTGAGCTCCGCACCGGAGCGCACATCAAACACCAGTACCCGACCCTTGATGTTGTATTACGTTAAGGGTCGGGAAGGGGTTAATGAAAAAATATAAAAACAAAGGAGAGAATTTTGCTGTATTCTTTACTTTGGACCATTCGTACAACTGTTGATTTTCATTTATATTCAAAATGGGGCTCATGTTGCTCCCTGCTTTACACAGCAGCTCTAGTTGCTCACAATGAGAAGATCAAGAGAGCCATAATTTAAAAAAGTAATAAGTAAGGAGAGAGTTTTACATTATTCCTGACCATGGAACTTTCCCAGAATTGTTGTATTTGTGACGTCCTGCACACGCAGGTAACTACAGACTCCCCTACAGCATGGATGGGTTTCCACAGTGGGTACATAGATGCAAACAACACCTTCCACCCCAGCACAGTAGAGGGAGCTCAACTTGCTGCCTTTGGGCACGATCCCCTATAAATACTGGTGCTGGGGGCGGAGTTAGTTACAGTGTGCAGACGCTACAAGAGCTGTGAAGACGTACTGGTAGTCGGTGCTGCATTAGGCCCGAGCCAGTTACCCTGTACAGCCTTTGAGTAGTCCTGCAAGGCCCCAAGAGTGTGGTCGGAAGGCGATGAGAGAGAGGAAAGAACAAAGTGGGAACCGAGGAGCCAGCGTTAGGTTCACCCAAACAGCACACCGGACACCGGAGTCCGAGTGTACTGGAGGGCACCTGGCCCAGTGGAGAATACCACAGTCCGCGTTGCCAGGATCACTCACTCCAATAAATGCACGAGCAGAAGATGTTCAATCAAATCCTTCTTTATTCCTACGCGTTTCAGTGCCCTCCTGGCACCTTCATCAGGGATACCTCCACCCCACCAAACCGATCTTATTTATAGCCACATTCATAACAATGATTGGAGGGTGTTCCCAGCCTGGTAGTAAACAGAGGTCAAAGCAATCCGCGGTCAGGTCCAGGAAATGGTGCAGTACAGCAAAGGGTTAACAGAAGCAAAATCCAATTCAAGCCAAAGTCAGGAAACCGGAGAGACAGAAACAGAGTAATTAGGTACAAAACAGAAAGGGAAGTCTTGTCACTAGCAGAGGTTCAAGTCCAGGTAAGTAACAAAGACAGGCAGGGTCTGGTTCAGAACATAAAGAGATCAAGTCCTACACAGCCAAAAGCAAATGTACAATTGACCAATGTTCTGAACCAGACCCTGCCTGTCTTTGTTACTTACCTGGACTTGAACCTCTGCTAGTGACAAGACTTCCCTTTCTGTTTTGTACCTAATTACTCTGTTTCTGTCTCTCCGGTTTCCTGACTTTGGCTTGAATTGGATTTTGCTTCTGTTAACCCTTTGCTGTATTGCACCATTTCCTGGACCTGACTGCGGATTGCTTTGACCTCTGTTTACTACCAGGCTGGGAACACCCTCCAATCATTGTTATGAATGTGGCTATAAATAAGATCGGTTTGGTGGCGTGGAGGTGTGGCGCCCCGCAACGAGTGCATCACAAGAGGGTATTGCAGCCATAAATGCAGCCGCAATATTCTCTGACTCAGCAATGATCTGGTTAATTTAGAAATCCAACCCTGCATGCATCACCTAGAACAGAGGGCCAATCCTAGGTCCTGGTGGGTGGAGTGTTAGGGAAGTGTAGTAGAACACACACAATAGTCTAGAGAACAGAACAGAAGGAGTCTGGAATCTAGAGCAGAGCCTAGAACACAGAACTTGGAGAGGAGCGGGGGGCTCCGCACCCCGTGCGGGCCCCTGGGCCGTCACCGGTCGGGTGTCAGCACCTGAGGCCTTAACTACCGGGATTGGGCATTATTCACACGGGTCCCCAAAAGACTCCCGTGCCCACAACTCACAGCCGGTTCACTGGTACCGAAGCTGGCATCAGTTCACCTCTGCTACGCGAACCAGAAGCGTGGAGGAGCAGCTTCACAGGAGCACCCCACCACCAGCCAACTTCCAGTCGTCTAACCAGCGGTGTACCCACTGAGGGATCCAAGGCTCCCCAAAACATCCAGAACGTACATCATGGATAGGGCATTGAAGCAGCCTCCCCGTACCCGACCTGGTATTCCTGGGCGACACTGGCAACCAATTAGTTAGAATGGAGGAACACTGCGGATTTCTAAGGGACACCATCACTGCTGAGTCCACCCTGGTCTACTACTCAACCACTGTATGCCATGTACTGCCTGCTGGTTACAGTAAAGACCCGTTGCAGAGACTTTCTGTGTCCGTGCTTCCTTATGAACTGTCCGTCCGCACTACAAGGTAACCGCAGCTGCCGCACAACTTCTTGAGCAGCTCCATCCTCCGGGGATCACCGCTCAGCCTGTGGGGAGCGTAACATCTTGCTGCTGTCCATCCCCCGGAGGTTCCGCAGCATCGGTAGTCCTTACCGAAACTACTCATAGGTGGCGTCACGAATAAATTAAAAACCTCTTTAATCTGTTCCACCAAGACGTCTTCAACCCTTTTGATCTGCACTACACCGGGCCCCACTACCGGCAGGCGCGGTCCACCCGTGACAAGGAGGAAGGAAGCATCGCCTGTCTAAACCGGAGTCCCGGCCACGGTGAGTCAGAGGTATCCCTGATGAAGGAGCCAGGAGGGCACTGAAACGCGTAGGAATAAAGAAGGATTTGATTGAACATCTTCTGCTCGTGCATTTATTGGAGTGAGTGATCCTGGCAGCGCGGACTGTAGTACACTTTCCTTCCCCAAGCATCTTGTTACATCTCCACGTGAGTGTGGATAGTGGAAGTCCAGCAGCAGCCATCAGGATATTACCAACAAGCCTACAAGCCAGTTGTGGGTCTCACAACTGAACCAGGTGAGTGGAACTGGTTTCTCACCATTACACCTATTAGTGTCTAGTGATAAGGGCACTATTGCGCCTCTTGTCCCCCCCCCCCTTTCTCTTGTTTTTGCTACAGTGGAGAATACCGGTATATAGTGGAGACTTCAGTCTCTAGGGCATCTGCGCAGTCACTAACCAGGGAGCCACGCACCACGGAGAGAGGAACAGCGGTAGTCCATAGAGGGTGTTCTGCCGACAGCACAGGTGATCAGAGAGCAGAGGAGGCCAGCCAAGTTTCACACGGGGCAGGGGCTTCACACACTTGGGGAAAGAGATAAGGAGGCCTTATATCCACTTGCTGTGGAGACCCAGAAGTGCATTCTGAACAACCGGCAGTGCTCTGGACGTTTACCTGCAACTACACCAGTAAAAGGTAAAGAAACAACCAGCGGTGTGTGTGTCGGTTCCTTACCCGCGCCCCTGCCATAAACAGATCCCTCATTATCATCACCAAAATCCTCAGGGATCCAGCTCCGCCTGTGGGGAGCTTCAACACATAGCTGCTCATCCATCATCCCTGGAGGCCCAACGTAGCACTGGTGCAGTCACCAGATACCACAGGTGGCGTCACGATAAACATATAAACTTTTATTCCCATTCCAACTACCCCTTTTTAGTTGACCACCAGGGTCACGGGTCTGGCTAGTCAATTCCTGGAATCACGAACAGGATCCCGTACCCGGGTTCTGTGTGCCGTGTTTAAGACTGTAATTTGTGACTGTTAAACTGAGCCGCCATTACTGTGCCGCAGAGCGGGAAGAAAGGGGGCATAATGGCTTGCAGAGCACGAAAATCAAACCCCGCCGCTCGCTCTGCCGAACACTTCTGAAGCGCAGCGGCCTAATCCGGAAATTCCGAACGCTCCACCCCCTGTCTACGAGGTTCAAAAACTGTTTAACTGTTTAAAGACTGGCTGTGATTCACCAGGGGGACCCCAGAAATGTCCGCCTTGTCCAGGGAAGACGACAGCACATTTGCTGACCCCGAGAATCACCCCGAAGCGACCATTGCTGCAACTGGCAGAACCGCCGACCTACCGGGCGCCGTAGCCCCGATTATGCCGATCTCGTTACCGTATATCCCGGGTGCTAAGTGGTTACCCCAGTATGATGGCCGCCCTGATACTTTGTCCACCTTCAAAAGAAAAATCTGCAGCGTGTTGGACATGTATGCAATGACAGGTCAGCAGCGCACAGCTGTTGTATTGGGACAGTTAACCGGTGCAGCAGAAAGAGAGGCTGAATCCTGGTCCACTGCTGAACGGGGATCAGTAGCTATAATCTTCGAAAAATTAAAAGTTGCTTTTGAGGACTGTAATGAGGCTGGCATAAGAATGCCCTTCTATCATTGTTATCAAAAGCCGGGGGATGATATCCGGACCTATGCATGGCTTCTACAGGAGGTGCTACGAGCCCTGAAGCAAGTCAGCCCTGCTAGTGTCCCTCCTAGTGAGAATAAAATATTGACTGAGCAGTTTACCCGGAGGCTACTATCACCAGAGGACAGCAAAACACTGCGCAGGTGGTCCCTAAGCCACCCGGACGCTGATTTCAATACTTTAAAGGACAAGGCCATAAAGAGGTTACAGCCAGTTGAGACTTCTGAAGCCGCCATCCGGCGGTGGTGTAGTGCAAGGCTCCGGCTACAACAACACCAGTACCCGTGCCTGCAGTTGAAAGCCGTGTTCAGTCTACTAACTCTGACAGAATTGACTCTTTGTGCTTGGAGGTGCACCAACTGGGCAAGAGCCTAGCCACAGTCATGGAAGCCCTACAGCTGCAGCAGGGGTCAAAGCCACAGCCTAAACCCGAACCTCTAATCCAGCTTGCTTACAGCCCGGAGGACGTCCCGTGGATGAGAGGAAGGAAGACTGCGTTTCCCAGAGGAAGGACCACCGACTGTTACAGCTCCACAGGAGAACCCATCTGTCGTCGCTGCAGCAAGACCGCCACATCGCACAATACTGTCCTTTAAATGAGCAGACTCTGGGGGCTGGGGCCGAACATCAGGAGTAGCTTGACAGAGCTCAGCCGACTGGTATGATACCTACATCGGACAGCGACCATTTCTGTCTATCATATTATGGCATCTCGACACCTGCTTTATTGAACACAGAGTCAAAAGTGACCACTATCCCTAATATCCTTTATAAGCAATTCTGGTCATGTAATGAACTTAAACCACCCGATATGAACCTTAATATTTATGCTTCCAATGGTGAACCACTTACTATAGTGGGGGTTAGAGAAGTACCCATAAAAGTGGGGTGGGTGGAGTTACTAGACCAGAGGATTATTGTGGTAGAAGAAAATCCCAATAAACGAGATCCATACATTATTCTCGGTACAAATGTTGTTAGCAATTGCATGGATGAAGTGTTCTTGCTTCAACAGATTGCAGACACTGCCAAACCTGGGCAGAAGAAGTTCTTCAGAGAGAGATAAGAGCCCTCCTGCACCAGCATCAGGTAAAACTTACAGGTGGTGAAATTGGTACTGCGCGGGTAACAGACCCACTTCCTATTATAATACCTCCAATGAGTGAAGTGATGATTTGGTGTCGAGCAGCTATAGGTCTAAGGGTAGTGTCACACGCCGCATTCTCGGCTGGCGATATGTGGCGATCTAACATTCGCGCTCACATTTTTCGTGGTCGCCTCAGATCGCCGATGGCGGCATCACACACCGCAATTTCGCCCTGTAGCTAAGGCGATGTGTCGCTCCAGAAATCGCCTCCCCTATAGCGGGACCAATCTTGCCTAATTCCATCGCCGCTTCACATGCCGCAATTTCAAAGGCAATGTGAGCGTACATGTTCAGCGCGGCGAGGACATAGGCGTGCCACAGTGGTGTATACTGCGCCCCATATACGCTCATTGGACAACACAACAGCGTTACGATTGGTCAGCCTGCTCTGGGAGGCTGGCTAATACATGACGCCATTGTCTATCGGAGTTTGCACTGAGTTTGCGGATGCTTGTGTAGCTGAAGATGTGTGTGGTGCTGGATGGACAGCTCTTCAAATATGGCGCGGTTTCAACTGACAGCCAATGGGAACACAGTAGCCCACACCAATCATCTCAGACGGGCGCGGACTTCAGCACGCTGAGGCACGCCTATGGGAAATCATAGGCAACGCTCTTTCCATCATTATCGCCCTGCCACACGCCACAACATGGAAATATCGCCTTAACTATTGCAGCTGATTACTGAGCACTGTTCAGGAATCAGGGACGACCGAAGGGCGATTTATCGCCGGGAAATTCCCAAATCACACGCCGCAACCATGAGGCAATTTCACGGCGATTGCTCCGGGGCGACATATCGCCTTTATGATTTCCAGGCGAGATTGCGGCGTGTGACAGTACCTTCAGAGAGCAGAACTATCAGGCAGTATGGAGCCCATCAGCTCAGAACACAGGCCTACACTCTTGACAGCCAGGGGGTAGTCGATGTACACAAGGGAAGAATACCAGTTCGCATCTTTAATTTGTGGCAGTGAAGAGGTCAAACTACCTAGGTATTCCACCGTTGCAAAGCTGTACACTGTGCAAAACAACGAGATACAAGCAGTGGGACCCTTACCTCTACCCAAAGAGGCAGAGGATAACAACACTAAGGGGCAGCTAAAAGACTGGTGTCAGCAGCTCCATATAGGAACTGATTCCATTCCCATGCATCAAAATCAAGGTGTCTACCGGGTAGTCCAAGAATTTGAACAAGTATTCAGTAAGCATCCACTTGACTTTGGTAGGATCAAAGGGGTACACCATCACATCTCCACAGGTACACATCAACCAATCAAAGAGCGATATGGGCCTATTCCACCCGTACACTATCAAAAAGCCAAAGAGATGTTACAGGACATGAAGGACACAGGGGTTATACGAGATAGTTTTAGCCTCTGGGCGGCTCCACTAGCCCTAGTCAGAAAGAAGGATGGCAGCATGAGAATGTGTGTAGATTACAGGCAAATAAATCGCATAACACACAAAGATGCTTACCCGTTACCTTGCATTGAGGAAACATTAGCTACATTGAAGTCTGCTAATTACTTTTCAACCCTAGATCTCACTAGCGGTTATTGGCAGGTCTCCGTTGCAGAAGAAGACCATGAGAAAACGGCATTTACCACGCCCATGGACCTATGTGAATTCAACAGCATGCCCTTCGGACTATGTAACGAACCTGGTACATTCCAGAGGTTGATGGAGTGTTGCCTGGGGCATAAGAACTTTGAAACGGTACTGCTTTACCTGGATGATGTTATCGTGTATTCAAAATCCTATGAAGAACACCTAACCTATCTAGCAGAGGTATTTGAAGCCTTGTCCAAATATGGGATGAAGCTAAAATCATCCAAATGCCACCTGTTAAAGCCGAAGGTCCAGTACCTGGGACACATAGTTCCGAAGGAGTGGCCTCAGATCCAGACAAGGTCACTGTCATCAGGGAATTGACAAATCCAAAGACACTCAAGTAAGTACGTCAGTTCCTGGGATTGGTGGAATACTACCGGAGATTCATCAAGGAGTACACAAAGAAGACTACTCCACTGCAAAACCTCCTAGTAGGCCAACCCAAGAAAGGCAAGTCCAGAGATCCTCCATTGGAGTGGGGCAAGGAGCAGGAAGAGTCGTTCCAGCAGATGAAAGAGGCCCTAACAGGTGAAGAGATCCTGGCTTACCTCGAATACAACCTACCATTCCTGTTATACACCGATGCCAGTAACGTGGGGTTAGGAGCTGCGCTCTCCCAGAAGTAAGAAAGCAAAGAAAGAGTGATTGCCTATGCTAGCAGGAAGCTTCGCCCTCCAGAACCGAACCCCGACAATTACAGCTCATTCAAGTTGGAGTTCCTGGCCTTGGTCTGGGCTGTCACAGAAAGATTTAAACATTACCTGACACCTAGCAAATTTACTGCCTTCAAGGATAATGACCCACCTGGAAAATGCAAAATTGGGTGCCATGGAACAGAGATGGATGGCCAGATTATCCAATTACCAGATTACCATCAAGTACCGGGCTGGGCATAACAACGGCAATGCAGATGGCTTATCTAGGATGCCTCACTTAGCAGATATGGGAGCAGACGAGGATGAGCTGGAAGAGCTAGAGTTACCCGCCTTCCATCAGTTGAGTCAAATAAAAGAAGGGGGGGGGGAACAAGAGGCGCAATAGTGCCCTATCACTATGGCACTGAATAAAAAGTGGTGAAAAAGGGGAATTCACTCACCTGGGACAGTTGTGTCACCCACAACTGGCTTGAAGGCGTATTCAATGCTTATTTCCAGATGGCTGCTGCAGGACTTCCACCGTCCACTCAAGTGTGGAGACACATCGAATTGTAGGGAAGAAAATGGTGTATCACAGTCCGCGCTGCCATAAATCATTCACTCCGAAAGTAATGCACATGAAGATGGAACTTCATAGTAACTCCTTTATTGCCTCCTACGCGTTTCGGTGCCCTCCTGGCACCTTCCTCAGGGATACCTCCACCACATCAACCACTCTTATTTATATCACATCTCATATCAATGATAAGTGGGAGTTAACATCAATAATGACGTCAAAATCGTCATCCAAGGAAGGAGGGTCACAATTTTGGCGCAAAAACACATTAAAAACATATATTCAATAAATAGTTAATCACATAGTATGCATACACATTATAAAAACAGGTTTAAGAAAATTGTGCAAAAAAAGCAGTGAAAATCCCAGCAGAACCGCTTATAAAAACTGTGTGCAATACCCATTCAAAAAATTAATAAGGCATTCTATTCTTGTCTCTGGGGGATAGAACCTGCCATTCCTGCTGTATTGTTAAGCAAGAATCCCTATTTTTGACAAGCACCACTTGTTCTTTTATATATTAAGCAGATCGGACGGTCAAGTGATTTTACTCCTGGATTTCTTAAAAAATGCCTTCACTCTCTCTAGGACACTTGCACAATCACAACTGAAAAAAAGAATAAAAAAATCTTCTGTTTTCAGAAGTTTCCATAGCGTCCCAATTTATGGACCACTAGGAATAAAAAGATTAAAAAAATATATTTAATCAATTGAATTAAAAAATAAATAGTTTTAAAGATAAGAGCACATATAAAAGGTAGGAGAGGAGGACCCTAAAGATAAAATCAATGAACTGTTTTTATATTCAAGAACATAGATAAATAAATAATTTCAATATTAAAACCAATAATTTTCCCCTTTTCACATGCTTTTCTCAAGAATATCGACAAGAGAATCAGTATTATTACCCAAATTTCCTGTGGAGTGACAGCATAAGCTCATGTGCTGTCATCCAAATATCCTGGGTTCTATTCCCCGAGGGTAAGGAACACATTCATGCCGAATAGAATAAGGACACATACTATCAAGTGTAACATAATTAGAGCCCAGGTATCCCTGAGAAAGGTGCCAGGAGGGCACCAAAACACAAAAGGAGGCAATAAAGGAGTTACTATGAAGTTCCATCTTCATGTGCATTACTTTCGGAGTGAATGATTTTTGGCAGCGCGGACTGTGATACACCATTTTCTTCCCTACAATTCGGTTCCATCAGTTGAGGACATCCCAGTGTTAACAAATCCACACAGAACTTCCTGAGAAAGTAGTGAACCCGTTACCACACTTGGTTGGAAGGAATCTCAAGACAGTGACCCAGCTATCACTTTAGTAAAAGGACTGATAACTCAGGAGTCAGCAAAGCTACCTTCAAATCCTACACCAGAAGCTGAACAGCTGTGGAATGAAAGAAGCAAGTTGTTCATTTACCAGGAAAAGCTCTGTAGAAGGTACATCAACACCAGAACTCATGAGATGGTCTGGCAGATCATAGTACCCCGTACAGAGATCCAAATGGTACTAAATGCCTACCACAACCAAACTGGACACTTTGGGTGGAAAAAGCTGTAAATGTTGCTAAAAGACAAATTCTACTGGGTTGGCATGTGAGGATCCATAGAAAGACGGTGTAAAGACTGTGGACCCAGCAGCCAATGCAGAAAAGACCAGGAGAGTCAATGAGCACCACTCCAAGCTATCGTATCAATGCAGCCACTCCAAATTGTAGCCTTGGACCACGTGAAGTTGACTCCAAGCAGGACAGGCTACACTTATGCTTTGACAATGGTGGACCACTACTCCCAATTCCTGATGGTCGCACCTGTAAAAGATCTTACAGCTGCAACAGCCGCAAAGACCTTCCAAAATATCTTCTGTAGACCACTAGGCTATCCAGAACAAGTCTTAATGGATAGAGGTTCAGCTTTTGAAGCCGAAATCCTTCAAGAGTTTTGTCATCTTTATGGTTGTAAGAAAATAAGAACTACACCATATCATCCCCAATCCAATGGGTTATGCGAAAAGATGAAGAACATCGTGATAGACATGTTCAAGCTACTACCTCTTGAAGAAAGAAACCAATGGCCACAAAAACTGCCTGATCTGGTAGACATGTACACTCACATCCCAGTGAGCTCTACAAACTGTACACCCGCCTGTCTCATGAGAGCCTGTACAGGAAGTCTACCTGTTGATCTGGAAGTAGCAATCGTTGAACCTAAAGCAGATACTTCTAACTCTGACCGGAATACCATCCATATAGAACAGTATAGACAAGTCCAAGCTTGCGTTGAAGACAGTCTAGAAAAATCCAGACAACGACAGAAGAAAAACTTCAACAAAAGTGCAGAAATAAAACCAATACTATCCAGAAGTATTGTATTAAAGAGGAAAAGAAGACACAAGCTAGATGATCAATGGGAAAAAGAACCCTACACTGTTCTGGAGTCCAACTTTGACAACACCAAAGCTTGACTCATCAGTAAAAATGGAGGAAAAACAACTCAGACAGTATCCCGAGATCACTTGAAGAAATGTCCAGAAGTATGGAAGACAAAAGATCTTCAAGATTCTCCAGAAGAAAAAGGAACAGAACCTTATGAAATCCCAATTCCATGTCCCAAACCCAAAGAGAAAGTAATATCCATAATACTTGGAGACTTTCCAGAAGATTGGCCTCAACATGAAGGAGCAATAATAGTGCCATTGCTTAACTTTTACCAGTCTCAAGAAACCGTTACAAGAAGTCAGGAAATAACACCCGTTGTCAGAGAATCCTGCAATCGGTGCATCTGCTAGTCCTGTAGTGAGACTAAGGCCGCGCATACGCTTTCCTGACATACCTACATTGCATTCTCCAGACACATCACCTGAGATAGCTACACCTTTAGTGCGTAGATCAAGTCGTAGCACTCGTGGGCAACCCCCATCCAGGTATGGAGATTGGGTACAATAAGTGTAAAAACAGAAAAGAAAGCAACTTGTAAATACTAACTCTTGTAAAAAAAATGAAAATGTAAATTGTAGTAAAAAAAAGGGTGAAGAGTAGGCCAAAATAGGTCACATCTGGTACACAACACCAAAAGAGGGGTGAGTGGAGTTGGCGTATGGAGCTGTCTAGGGAGAGCAAAATTTTGGCCAAAAGGTGACCCCAGGGCCAGGAGGCGTACAGCGCTTATGACCGGTAGAGGCCCCAAAGTACCTAGGACTCCTACGCCGAAGCACCCGTAGTAAATGTTGTTGTGTATTCAAAACTTTTAAGCCTACAGAGACTTTACCTGTAAGGACTTTATTGAACTTTGTTGAACTTTTGAAAACCTTTATCCTTTTTACAGAGCTTACAGAGACTGTACTGTAAAGACTCTTCAAAATAACTTTTTCCCTTGTTTTCAACTTTCAAAGGACCATGGTCACAGGACTGCTTGTGACAATTAACTTCTTTTTCCAGCCTGCGGTAGATGGACTAGCACCATATGTACTGTACCTTTTTTGCCATTTTTGAGTGGTTTTTGGAAATTTTTGGTTTGAGACTCTATGTTACCTGTTATTATTTATATGTTAACCAAAAATTGTTTCTCAGTCCAGAAGTACTGACCTTACCTAGGGGGAATGTGGCATCCTGCCCACGCAGGTTACCACAGACTCCTCTACAGCATGGATGGGTTTCTACCGTGGGTACTTAGACGCAAACAACACCTTCCACCCCAGCACAGTAGGGGGAGCTCAACTTGCTGTCTTTAGGCAAGATCCCCTATAAATACTGGTGCTGGGGGCGGAGTTAGTTTCAGTGTGCAGACGCTACAAGAGCTGTGAAGATGTACTGGTGGTCGATGCTGCATTAGGCCCGAGCCAGTGACCCTGAACAGCCTTCGAGTAGTCCTGCAAGGCCCCAAGAGTGGGGTCGGAAGGCGAGGAGAGAGAGGAAAGAACAAAGTGGGAACCGAGGAGCCAGTGTTAGGTTCACCCAAACAGCACACCGGACACCGGAGTCCGAGTCCACTGGAGGGCACCTGGCCCAGTAGAGAATACCGGTCCACCGTGGAGACTTCAGTCTCCCAGTCATCTGCGCAATCACACACCAGGGAGCCAGGCACTGCAGAGAGAGGAACAGCAGTAGTCCGTAGAGGGTGTCCCACCGACAGCACAGGTGATCAGAGAGCAGAGGAGGCCAGCCAAGTTTCACACGGGGCAGGGGCTTCACACACACAGGAAAAGAGACATGGAGGCCTTATACCCACTCGCTGTGGAGACTCAGAAATGCATCCTGAACACCCGGCAGTGCCCTGGATGTTTACCTGGAACTACACCAGTAAAAGGTAAAGAAACAACCAGCGGTGTGTGTGTCGGTCCCTTACCCGCACCCCTGCCATCCACAGAGACTGTCCGTTATCCAACAGCCCGGCCAAATCCCTGCTCCATCCCTCATCATCATCACCAAAATCTCCAGGGATCCAGCTCTGCCTGTGGGGAGCTTCAAAACATAGCTGCTCATCCATCATCCCTGGAGGCCCCACACAGCGCTGGTGCAGTCACCAGATACCACAGGTGGCGACACGATAAACTTATAAACTTTTATTTCCACTCCAACTACCCCTTTTTAGTTGACCACCAGGGCCAGGGGTCTGGGCAGGCCACCAGTGACCTCCCTATATTTTTATTAAATAAGAGGCTAGGGTTACTCCCTGCTTTACACTGCAATTCTGCTTGTGCAGCTGCCGTAAGGGCCTCTGGTACTCGGTAGCCGGGTTGGCAGTCTTTCAGTGAGATCACGGTGGTGGTGGCCCAGCTCCGTGACCCTGGCTGAGCAGATGAAGGGAGTATTTACAGGGGATTTGTAGTCTTTACGTCATGTCACCTGTGGTGCCTGATCAGGGATGACCAGCGCTGCTTGGATGAGCCCTGGGGGTTAAGTGGTGTAGCAGCTGAGATGGAACACTTCCCACAGGAGAAGTGGGGCCCCAGGGGTTCAATGTAAGAGTCTTTGGGGATGATGATGGTTATGGTGCTGGGTGCAGCAAGGAGGGTGCTGGAAATAAGCAAAAGGACACCAAGGGTGCAGTTCTTTCACCTTTACTCACAGTTCGTAGCAGTACACACCCAGCCGAGGTATTCTGTTCTCAGGGTCAGCAATCTGATCAACTCCCATGCAGTCAGGAGCCACACCACCGAGACACCCGCTTTCCAGGTTGCCCTTTCTACGCTGATCTTCCTCTAATCCTGCCCTGCCCTTCGTGCTATAGGATCCCAAGCAGGTGGCTGTGAGTCCTGTCAAGCAACGGCCAGCATGTCCTTTTGGCTCCAGGTCTGGGCACTGTACCTGGGATAGTCCACTGAAGATGGCCACTGCACATACAGTTCAGTGACCTACAGTTTCCTGGCTCAACCTTGCAGTGTTGTTGTCATATTGGGGCCTGTCCCCTCTTGCAAACAGTTCCTCCACCACGACTGGAAGTCAGGATGAATTAGTGGTTCACGCTGGCCAGGGTTCCATGGGTGACCTACCCACTGGTCCCCACCCCTCTAGAACTCCATCTTTCTCTGTCTGCTCTCCAACTCGTTTCTCGACCACTCCTCGACTCCTATTACGTCTCTCGTCCCACCCTCTGTTAAACTAGTCCCTCCTCCAGCCAGAGATGGGGACTGCTCAGATAGAGTTTCTTCCGCCCCTTCATTCCCTATAGTAAGGATCGGTGTTGGGTTTCAAGGTGTGTGGGTCTCGGTATTGTGTCCCCCATCTTACTTGGGAGTGGGATGCCATACCTATGGATTAGGTGCAGCACCTCTGTGGAGACCAGACCACAGGGGCGCCACACTTGCTCACTTTTACCAATTTTAAAAGTGAACCTCAAAATCAAATATAACTAGCGTTTTGCTAAATTGCTGCTTTTAAAATTGACCCAGAAGTATTTATATAGCATTTACTTTTTCTTTTTTTTTTATAGGTACTCCAGTTGCACCATGCTTTACACTACAGCTTTGCTTTATCACTTGTCAATAGAGCTATGATAGCTGAAAGATACAAGAAAAAGAAATGAGATTTGCTAAAGTCATGAAGTCAAATTTGATCTAGTACCATTTATATTGCTTTATTTTGAAAACAATTTTTAATATACAGGTCATTTAAACAGTCTACGTAATTATTTAAAAATAAAAAAATCTTATAATAAAATTTAAAAACACATTCATAATATAATGACAACACAATAATTTTAATTCAGTTTTTGCCAGATTTTAGCTTTATAAAAATATTTCTATGCTTATAATTATTTCTGCCTCATTACTTTTTTGTGCCCTTATTAGACATCACCCTCTAGTGGTGACTATCAGTACTGCAGCCATCTCCTGCTCAGTGGTGGGTTCTGTTTCAAGCTTCTCTCCTGGTATTTGGCTTGCAGCATCTGGTGTTGTATAACCTTACATGCAGTTTTGGATACAATGTGGAGGTATCACTGCTCCTATATTCTGTTTTGATTACACAGACGGATTGTATCCTAAGCTCTAATATGGTAATACAATAGCTAAAAAGCTTTTATTGTAATTTAACTTACAGTAGAAATATTTCTTCTAGCGTATGCCTTGAAAAAAAATTGTTTTACTTCCTCAGACTTAGAGAATTTCAGAGCATTAAATTGTTGAAATTATATAGAAAGGGAAAATAAGCTGAAAAATAAGAATTTTAATAAAAATAGAAAAGTTAACAATGCAAAGTCAATGACCAAAATAAAAACCTAAATCACATCAATATTGAATGATCGGCCATCGCCTTCCAACAAGGATACATTCCTCTACGTTCTTGTACTTGCACTCAGTTTTGAAGGAATTCGGCTGGTTGTTCCAAACATCTTGCAGGACTAACCACAGATCTTCTGTGAATGAGGCTTGTGCAGATCCTTCTGTTGCTTAATGTAGTCTCAGATATAGAAGCTGCAGAGACAAAAAGACGCAGATAGAGTCTTAACTGGTTTACAATTGGGTAAGGGAATCACCATTCTGCTGCCTGTTAATAAATTCACCCTTTGTTATTTGCACCTTGTCTTCGGTACCGTTTTTGTACTCTGCACCGCGGTGGTCCCTCGGCCATCGCGTCACCTGCATGAGTTGGCCGATCATAAGCTGGCAGCAACACAGCCAAAAAAGAACACGCCCCCACCCAGGTATTCTTCTCATTCACCAGGGTGTTCTCTTAGGAGGTGTCATGTTGAATCATTTGATCACTTCTGTAACTGATTCCAATTAGTTCTAAAGTGATGGTGGGTTTACACACACCAATCATTGTATCCAATCTCTGAACCAATCTCTGGTTGCAGTGAAATCATGGACAGATTGCTCCATGTTGTACACAGCCACAAAATGGAACTATGTGTCCATGATTTCACTGCAACCAGAGATTGGTTCAGAGATTGGATACAATGATTGGTGTGTGTAAACCCACCATAACACACAAGTGCAGATATCTAATAATATGCATTTCAAGGCATTCATAATATATATCAAAGTGTGGGTATAGATAACTAAATGATATCTAATGTAACTTGATTATATATATATATATATATATATATATATATATATATATATAAAATCAAAAACGGACAGCAGCACATCCTTTTCAGAAGTATGTGTGGATTTATTCCTGGACTGCGACGTTTCGGCTATATGTCAGCCTTTCTCAAGCAGTACAGTCTAAGTGATGTTCACTTAGGCTGTACTGCTTGAGAAAGGCTGACATATAGCCGAAACGTCGCAGTCCAGGAATAAATCCACATATACTTCTGAAAAGGATGTGCTGCTGTCCGTTTTTGATTATATCTTGAGTACCTTGGTGATGGTAGGAGAAGCTTGCACCTGACTTTTTTATAATATAGTGCTGTTCCAATTTTTGATATTTATCATATATACCGTATATACTCGCGTATAAGCCGAGTTTTTTCAGCCCAAAAATTGGGCTGAAAAGTCCCCCCCTCGGCTTATACGCGAGTCACTGTATACTGTATACACTGTATACAGTGTATACAGTATACAGGCCCGCCCCCATCAGTATACAGGCCCCCCCTTGCAGCACAAACCTGTAAAGGAAGAGATTAGTATACTTATCACTGTCCCGCTGCCGCTGTCCCACCGCCGTCATCGCGCTCCTCCGTCTTCATCCAGCGTCTTCCGTCTTCTTCCGGCTTCCTCCGGTGGGGCGCAGGCAATGACGTCATTGTCTGCGCGCCAGAGGAGGAAGCCGGAAGAAGACGGAAGACGCTGGATGAAGACGGAGGATCGCAATGACGGTAGCGGGACAGCGGCAGCGGGACAGTGATAAGTATACTAATCTCTTCCTTTACAGGTTTGTGCACCAAGGGGGGGCCCTGTATACACCTCTGGGGCTGCTGTATACTACCTCTGGGGCTGCTGTATACACCACTTTGGCTGCTGTATACTACCTCTGGGGCTGCTGTATACACCACTGGGGCTGCTGTATACTACCTCTGGGGCTGCTGTATACTACCACTGGGGCTGCTGTATATACCTCCTGGGCTGTATATACCACTGGGGCTGCTGTATACTACCTCTGGGGGTGCTGTATACACCACTGGGGCTGCTGTATACTACCTCTGGCGCTGCTGTATACACTACTGGGGCTGCTGTATACTACCACTGGGACTGCTGTATATACCTCTGGGACTGTATATACCACTGGGGCTGCTGTATACTACCACTGGGGCTGTATATACCACTGGGGCTGCTGTATACTACCACTGGGGCTGTATATACCACTGGGGCTGCTGTATACTACCTCTGGGGCTGCTGTATACTACCTCTGGGGCTGCTGTATACTACCACTGGGGCTGCTGTATACTACCACTGGGGCTGTATATACCTCTGCGGCTGCTGTATACTACCTCTGGGGCTGCTGTATACTACCACTGGGGCTGCTGTATACTACCACTGGGGCTGTATATACCACTGGGGCTGCTGTATACTACCTCTGGCGCTGCTGTATACTACCTCTAGGGCTGCTGTATACTACCACTGGGGCTGCTGTATACTACCACTGGGGCTGTATATACCTCTGAGGCTGCTGTATACTACCTCTGGGGCTGCTGTATACTACCACTGGGGCTGCTGTATATACCTCTGGGACTGCTGTATACTAACCACTGGGGCTGCTGCTGTATATACCACTGGGGCTGCTGCTGTATACTACCACTGGGGCTGCTGTATATACCTCTGGGGCTGCAGTATACCACACTGCTGGAGGCTGTATACCTGTGCTGGGGTCCACCCTCGGCTTATACACGAGTCAATAGGTTTTCCCAGGTTTTGGGGGCAAAAGTATGGGGGTCGGCTTATACACGGGTCGGCTTATACACGAGTATATACGGTATATATATATATATTTATTTCAAGATTCACAACATATAACAGAATACAAGTGTAGATATTTGGTATACATCAGGGTGTCATAATGTTTTTTAGTATATTTTAGAATCTTATCCTTAACATTTGTAGTATGTAGTATGCTGTCAAGGATAGATTCACATAAACTTTGTAGATAAAAAAACATTTTAATGTAAACAATGAAAACAATTGGTTACAAATGTGGACCTCTCCTTTAATGCAATAATGCAATAGGCAACTTAAAAATTGGAGTACCGTATATACTCGTGTATAAGCCGACCCGTGTATAAGCCGACCCCCCTACTTTTGCCCCCAAAACCTGGGAAAACCTATTGACTCGTGTATAAGCCGAGGGTGGACCCCAGCACAGGTATACAGCCCCCAGCAGTGTGGTATACAGGCCCCCTCAGTGGTATACAGCAGCCTCCCCAGTGGTAGTATACAGCAGCCTCCCCAGTGGTAGTATACAGTAGCCTCCCCAGTGGTATATACAGCAGCCCCAGAGGGGTATACAGCAGCCCCAGAGCTGTATACAGCAGCCCCAGAGGGGTATACAGCAGCCCCAGAGGGGTATATAGCAGCCCCAGAGCTGTATACAGCAGTCCCAGAGCTGTATACAGCAGCCCCAGAGGGGTATACAGCAGCCCCAGAGGGGTATATAGCAGCCCCAGAGGGGTATATAGCAGCCCCAGAGGGGTATACAGCAGCCCTAGAGCTGTATACAGCAGCCCCAGAGCTGTATACAGCAGCCCCAGAGCTGTATACAGCAGCCCCAGAGCTGTATACAGCAGCCCCAGAGGGGTATACAGCAGCCCCAGAGGGGTATATAGCAGCCCCAGAGGGGTATACAGCAGCCCCAGAGCTGTATACAGCAGCCCCAGAGCTGTATACAGCAGCCCCAGAGGGGTATACAGCAGCCCCAGAGGGGTATATAGCAGCCCCAGAGAGGTATATAGCAGCCCCAGAGGGTATATAGCAGCCCCAGAGGGGTATACAGCAGCCCCAGAGGGGTATACAGCAGCCCCAGAGGGGTATATAGCAGCCCCAGAGGGGTATACAGCAGCCCCAGAGGGGTATATAGCAGCCCCAGAGCTGTATACAGCAGCCCCAGAGCTGTATACAGCAGCCCCAGAGCTGTATACAGCAGCCCCAGAGCTGTATACAGCAGCCCCAGAGGGGTATACAGCAGCCCAGAGGGGTATATAGCAGCCCCAGAGGGGTATACAGCAGCCCCAGAGGGGTATACAGCAGCCCCCGCTGTATACAGCAGCTCCCGCTGTATACAGCGGTACCCGGCTGTATACAGCCCTCCCCCCTGGTATGCCGGGCCCCCCCTGTGGCAACCTGTAAAGGAAGCGATGATTATACTTATCGGGTCGCCGACGCCGACGCTCTGTCACCGTCCGTCACCGCGCTCCTTCCCGTCTTCATGCTTCCTTCACCGGCGCACAGAAAATGACGTCATTTCCTGTGCGACGGTGAAGGAAGCATGAAGACCAGGAGGAGCGCGGTGACGGACGGTGACAGAGCGTCGGCGTCGGCGACAGCGACCCGATAAGTATAATCATCGCTTCCTTTACAGGTTGCCACAGGGGGGGCCCGGTATACCACGGGGGGGGCTGTATACAGCCGGGTATATATATATATTTTTTTATTATTACCGTATATACTCGTGTATAAGCCGAGGGGGGACTTTTCAGCACATTTTTTGTGCTGAAAAACTCGGCTTATACACGAGTATATACGGTAATCTGTTTAATTAAGGAGTTATTCTCATACATCTTTTTTGGGAGCAAGCCACTCATTTTTCTCCCACATTTATGTTACTTTTGCGCCTCTAAATATTCGACCAGTGGCGGAGATGGCTTTTTGAAGTTTTTGAAGTTGCAGAAGCATATGAGGAGCGCAGTGACACTAAAACTGGACGGATTGTGCACTCCATCGATTCAGACAGCTTTAGATAAGTAATTATAGGCCTCTATTATCTATTATTATTATTATTAATATTTATTTATCTATTTATTTATAGAGCACCATTGATTCCATAGTGCTGTACATGAGAAGGGGTTACATGTAAACATGTTAAAAATACAATGAACAAACTAACAGTGACAGACTGATACAGAGGGGAGAGAGGACCCTGCCCTTGCTGGCTTACATTCTACAGGGTAATGGGAAAGGGAACAGTAGGTTGGGTCTGCTCTGGTGGTGGTGGAGCACCAGGTCCGATGGTGGAGCACTGGGTCCAGTGGTGGTGGAGCACTGGGTCCAGTGGTGGTGGTGCGCCATGTCCAGTGGGGGTGAGGTGGCACTGTGGTCATTGTAGGCTGTAGGCTGTTCTGAAGAGATGGGTTTTCATGTTACGCTTGAAGGTTCTGAGTGTAGGGGACAGTCGAAGGTTTTGGGGTGCAGAATTCCAGAGGATGCGGGATGCTCGGGCGAAGTCTTGCAGGCGGTTAGATGAGGAATGTACAATGTAAAGGAAAGGAGGAGGTCGAAGATTAAAGATTATGAGTTGGATGATATCAGGAGATTAGTTCATTTATTTATTTAAAAAGAGTTTAAAAGCTCTGCTCTTGCTTAGCCATTGGTGGTAATGTGGAGCCCACTAGGACGGGGTACTCGGTACCGGACCAGGGGGTAGCACTGGGAATGTTACGGCAGTCTTGGTCCGGACCGTGTCCCCAGCCCACAAGTAATAGGGGAGATATTTACAGGGGAGTTTGTTGTGATGCCACCCACGAGTTGAGGTCAGGGTGACCACCGCTGCTGGAGAACCTCCGGGGTTGATGCTTAGCAGCCAGTGATGTAACGGCTCTCCGCGAGTAGAACTTGGTTCCCCGGGGCAGTGATAGTAATAGTCTATGATGGATGCTGAATAGGGATGGTAGAGGAGGCAATGGCAGTTTATGAGGGAAAGTAGGATCACACAGACTCACGGTTTTGTCGTTTTCCAAGTCTTTACTGCAGTAGTTGGTAAGCAGAGTACTGTTCACGGAGTCTGTACTGGGGCCGGGTTGCTCCCACCCTGACCGGGTCCTTGGCTTCCTACTCCTGCGCCTTGTGTGTGGCCCTGCTGCTGCTTTAGCTGAGCTGCTCGCCCTGTCTCTCCTCACAGGTACCCCCTTTGCTAGGCAACTTGAGTCTTTCCGTGTGCTTCTGACCCCGCTGTGTTGCTTCGCTGAGGTACAGTGTAGATCTATAACCTCCACCATCCCGGTGTTTACTGTGCTGTGTGTGTCAGTCACAGTTTCGGATCCGGTATCCGTTCTGTGCGCTCCTCCAGGGCGAGTTATGAGGTAACTCAATCTCCCAGATGTGTTCCTCTGCTTCTTGTACTCCTCTCCTCAGACCCTGGCTAGGCCTGGAATCGAGCAGCAGACTGTGGAGAAGCCTAATGCAGCCTCTTTACACCACAATCTCTCTCTTCCTCAGTTCTCCCAGGAACTGAGCTAACTACTTCCTCTTGACACCAGAATATATAAGGGAGCTGCTTTAGCTCCCCCTTCTGGCCTAGAGGTGCTAGTGCAGTGTCAGGTGTTGTGTGGGGAGTGAACCCTTGTTGATGTTACTGTGGCACTTAACCCCTGGGAAGCCACACTAAACTGTAGCGTTCTGTAGACAAAGAGTATTAACAAATAATGCAAAAATCCCTCTGTTTTTATAAATGTCATTTTATTATATACAGTTATGCTCAAAAGTTTACATACCCTCAGCCGATTTTTTGCTTTCTTGGCCTCTGTTTTAGAGAATATGAATGATAACACAAAAACATTTTTTCCCACTCATGGTTAGTGTTGGGTGAAGCCATTTATTGACAAACTTCTGTGTTTTCTCTTTGTAAATGATAATGACAACCAAAACATCCAAAGGACTCTGTTTAAAAGTTCACATACCCTGGTGATTTTGTCCTTATAACATGCACAAAAGTTGACAAAAATGTATTTGAATGGCTAATAAAGGTAACATCCTCACCTGTGACCTATTTGCTTGTAATTAGTGTGTATGCATAAAAGCTGAGGGATTTTCTGGGATCCAGACAGACTCTTGCATCTTTCATCCAGCCACTGACATTTCTGGATTGTGAGTCATTGGGAAAGCAAAAGAATTGTCAACGGATCTACGCGAAAACATAGTTGAACAGTATAAAACAGGAAAGGGATACAAAAAGATATCCAAGAAATTGATAATGCCAGCCAGCAGTGTTCAGCCGCGACACTACTATAACATGATACATGGAAAAGATGAATGAGTGGCACTGGAAACTGGAGGATCATTGGATATGTGAATTGCAGAAACTGCCCTAAGTTAAATATGAAAAATGGAGTTCTTAGTTTCCCATAGTGGCCACTAGAGGTTAAGCTTGGCATCCACTTACAAGGAGCCTCCACTGCCAAGTCCTAACACTATGCCTCAGTGAATTGTGAATGTGAATGGGTTTATATGCCCAAGGGTTGATTGGAAACAATGAATAGGTGTGTGCAGGGCTCTAACAATGGTGTCCAAGTGTGGATACCAAACTAAGGGATGGGGAAAGGGGAAATAATAAAGTGGGAGCTCAGTCAAATGTATGCAATATATAAATTTGATTATGACGGCATCACCACAAACGTAGGTGCAAGCAGAAAATAATGTACTTACTTAAAGGGTTATCTGCCGCGACACTACTATAACATGATACATGGAAAAGATGAATGAGTGGCACTGGAAACTGGAGGATCATTGGATATGTGAATTGCAGAAACTGCCCTAAGTTAAATATGAAAAATGGAGTTCTTAGTTTCCCATAGTGGCCACTAGAGGTTAAGCTTGGCATCCACTTACAAGGAGCCTCCACTGCCAAGTCCTAACACTATGCCTCAGTGAATTGTGAATGTGAATGGGTTTATATGCCCAAGGGTTGATTGGAAACAATGAATAGGTGTGTGCAGGGCTCTAACAATGGTGTCCAAGTGTGGATACCAAACTAAGGGATGGGGAAAGGGGAAATAATAAAGTGGGAGCTCAGTCAAATGTATGCAATATATAAATTTGATTATGACGGCATCACCACAAACGTAGGTGCAAGCAGAAAATAATGTACTTACTTAAAGGTTATCTGCCGCGACACTACTATAACATGATACATGGAAAAGATGAATGAGTGGCACTGGAAACTGGAGGATCATTGGATATGTGAATTGCAGAAACTGCCCTAAGTTAAATATGAAAAATGGAGTTCTTAGTTTCCCATAGTGGCCACTAGAGGTTAAGCTTGGCATCCACTTACAAGGAGCCTCCACTGCCAAGTCCTAACACTATGCCTCAGTGAATTGTGAATGTGAATGGGTTTATATGCCCAAGGGTTGATTGGAAACAATGAATAGGTGTGTGCAGGGCTCTAACAATGGTGTCCAAGTGTGGATACCAAACTAAGGGATGGGGAAAGGGGAAATAATAAAGTGGGAGCTCAGTCAAATGTATGCAATATATAAATTTGATTATGACGGCATCACCACAAACGTAGGTGCAAGCAGAAAATAATGTACTTACTTAAAGGGTTATCTGCCGCGACACTACTATAACATGATACATGGAAAAGATGAATGAGTGGCACTGGAAACTGGAGGATCATTGGATATGTGAATTGCAGAAACTGCCCTAAGTTAAATATGAAAAATGGAGTTCTTAGTTTCCCATAGTGGCCACTAGAGGTTAAGCTTGGCATCCACTTACAAGGAGCCTCCACTGCCAAGTCCTAACACTATGCCTCAGTGAATTGTGAATGTGAATGGGTTTATATGCCCAAGGGTTGATTGGAAACAATGAATAGGTGTGTGCAGGGCTCTAACAATGGTGTCCAAGTGTGGATACCAAACTAAGGGATGGGGAAAGGGGAAATAATAAAGTGGAGCTCAGTCAAATGTATGCAATATATAAATTTGATTATGACGGCATCACCACAAACGTAGGTGCAAGCAGAAAATAATGTACTTACTTAAAGGGTTATCTGCCGCGACACTACTATAACATGATACATGGAAAAGATGAATGAGTGGCACTGGAAACTGGAGGATCATTGGATATGTGAATTGCAGAAACTGCCTAAGTTAAATATGAAAAATGGAGTTCTTAGTTTCCCATAGTGGCCACTAGAGGTTAAGCTTGGCATCCACTTACAAGGAGCCTCCACTGCCAAGTCCTAACACTATGCCTCAGTGAATTGTGAATGTGAATGGTTTATATGCCCAAGGGTTGATTGGAAACAATGAATAGGTGTGTGCAGGGCTCTAACAATGGTGTCCAAGTGTGGATACCAAACTAAGGGATGGGGAAAGGGGAAATAATAAAGTGGTGAGCTCAGTCAAATGTATGCAATATATAAATTTGATTATGAACGGCATCACCACAAACGTAGGTGCAAGCAGAAAATAATGTACTTACTTAAAGGTTATCTGCCGCGACACTACTATAACATGATACATGGAAAAGATGAATGATTCTGCTTGCACCTACGTTTGGGTGATGCGTCATAATCAAATTTTATATTGCATACATTTGACTGAGCTCCCACTTATATATTTCCCCTTTTCCCCATCCCTTAGTTTGGTACCACACTTGGACACCATTTTAAGAGCCTCACACACCTATTCATTGTTTCCATCAACCCTTGGGCATATAAACCCATTCACATTCACAATTCACTGAGCATAGTGTTAGGACTTGGCAGTGAGACTTGTAAGTGGATGCCAACTATAACCTCTAGTGGCCACTATGGAAACTAAGAACTCCATTTTTATAATTAAAAACTTAGGTGCAGTTTCAGCAATCAATATCCAATGATCCTACAGTTTCCATGCCACTCATTACTTTTCCATGTACATGGTTATAGTAGTGTCCGCAGATAACCTTAGTAAGTACATATTTTCTGCTTGCACCTACGTTTGTGGTGATGCCGTCATAATCAAATTTATATATTGCATACATTTGACTGAGCTCCCACTTTATTATTTCCCCTTTCCCCATCCTTAGTTTGGTATCCACACTTGGACACCATTGTTAGAGCCCTGCACACACCTATTCATTGTTTCCAATCAACCCTTGGGCATATAAACCCATTCACATTCACAATTCACTGAGGCATAGTGTTAGGACTTGGCAGTGGAGGCTCCTTGTAAGTGGATGCCAAGCTTAACCTCTAGTGGCCACTATGGGAAACTAAGAACTCCATTTTTCATATTTAACTTAGGGCAGTTTCTGCAATTCACATATCCAATGATCCTCCAGTTTCCAGTGCCACTCATTCATCTTTTCCATGTATCATGTTATAGTAGTGTCGCGGCAGATAACCCTTTAAGTAAGTACATTATTTTCTGCTTGCACCTACGTTTGTGGTGATGCCGTCATAATCAAATTTATATATTGCATACATTTGACTGAGCTCCCACTTTATTATTTCCCCTTTCCCCATCCCTTAGTTTGGTATCCACACTTGGACACCATTGTTAGAGCCCTGCACACACCTATTCATTGTTTCCAATCAACCCTTGGGCATATAAACCCATTCACATTCACAATTCACTGAGGCATAGTGTTAGGACTTGGCAGTGGAGGCTCCTTGTAAGTGGATGCCAAGCTTAACCTCTAGTGGCCACTATGGGAAACTAAGAACTCCATTTTTCATATTTAACTTAGGGCAGTTTCTGCAATTCACATATCCAATGATCCTCCAGTTTCCAGTGCCACTCATTCATCTTTTCCATGTATCATGTTATAGTAGTGTCGCGGCAGATAACCCTTTAAGTAAGTACATTATTTTCTGCTTGCACCTACGTTTTGTGGTGATGCCGTCATAATCAAATTTATATATTGCATACATTTGACTGAGCTCCCACTTTATTATTTCCCCTTTCCCCATCCCTTAGTTTGGTATCCACACTTGGACACCATTGTTAGAGCCCTGCACACACCTATTCATTGTTTCCAATCAACCCTTGGGCATATAAACCCATTCACATTCACAATTCACTGAGGCATAGTGTTAGGACTTGGCAGTGGAGGCTCCTTGTAAGTGGATGCCAAGCTTAACCTCTAGTGGCCACTATGGGAAACTAAGAACTCCATTTTTCATATTTAACTTAGGGCAGTTTCTGCAATTCACATATCCAATGATCCTCCAGTTTCCAGTGCCACTCATTCATCTTTTCCATGTATCATGTTATAGTAGTGTCGCGGCAGATAACCCTTTAAGTAAGTACATTATTTTCTGCTTGCACCTACGTTTGTGGTGATGCCGTCATAATCAAATTTATATATTGCATACATTTGACTGAGCTCCCACTTTATTATTTCCCCTTTCCCCATCCCTTAGTTTGGTATCCACACTTGGACACCATTGTTAGAGCCCTGCACACACCTATTCATTGTTTCCAATCAACCCTTGGGCATATAAACCCATTCACATTCACAATTCACTGAGGCATAGTGTTAGGACTTGGCAGTGGAGGCTCCTTGTAAGTGGATGCCAAGCTTAACCTCTAGTGGCCACTATGGGAAACTAAGAACTCCATTTTTCATATTTAACTTAGGGCAGTTTCTGCAATTCACATATCCAATGATCCTCCAGTTTCCAGTGCCACTCATTCATCTTTTCCATGTATCATGTTATAGTAGTGTCGCGGCAGATAACCCTTTAAGTAAGTACATTATTTTCTGCTTGCACCTACGTTTGTGGTGATGCCGTCATAATCAAATTTATATAGCCAGCAGTGTTCAAACTGTAATTAACAAATGGAAGATCAGGGGCTCTGTAAAAACCAAAGCACGATCAAGTAGAGCAACAAACATTTCAGCCACAACTGCCAGGAAAATTGTTCAGGATTCAAAGAAAAATCCACAAATAACATCAGCTGAAATACAGGACTCACTAAAAACTAGCGGTGTGGCTGTTTCAAGATGCACAATAACGAGGCACTTGAAAAAAAATGGGCTGCATGGTCGAGTTGCCAGAAGAAAGCCATTACTGCACAAATGCCACAAAGTATCTCGCCTACAATATAACAAACAGCACAGAGACAAGACTCCAAACTTCTGGAACATGGTAATGGGGAGTTATGAGACCAAAATCAAACTTTTAGGGCACCATTCCTACTGAAAAGCACGGAGGTGGATCACTGATGATGTGGGGATGTGTGATCTATAAAGGCACAGGAAACTTGGTCAAAGTTGGTCAAAGGATGTCCCATTGGTGTGGTATTCCTGATGAAGGGATTTACCCCGAAACGCGTAGAATTAAATACCACCCTATGAATTCAAATAATCCTTGACTCCTAGATTTTGTTCGAGTGGGAGCGCGGCCACAAGTCCCTATTCTTATATCTACTTTCTTGATCAGAGGGTAGGAAAGACCTTGAGAGCACGTCTGCTTTGACATTCTTATTGTCCAGCAAGAAGTGAAACATGAAGTCAAAGCGGGCAAAGAATAGCGACCACCTGGCTTGCTGAGGATTCAGTCTCAGTGCTGACTGAAGATAGACAAGGTTTTTTATGGTTGCTGTAAATCACCATAGGATGAACAACCCCCTCCAGGAGACCTTGCCACTCCTCGAGAGCCAGCTTAAAGGCAACAATTCTCGGTCTCCTATGGAGTATTTGTTTTTCAGCTGAGAATGCTTTGGAGAATAATCTGCAGATGATTAATCATTGCGAGGATGAGGAGGACATCTGTGACTGCACCTCTCTGGCTCCTGAGGATGAGGCATGCACCTCCAGAAAGAACTGCTTGTTCGCGTGGCGCCCCACTGATCAGTGTGCCACAGTAGGGGTACTGCACCCATAACTGAGTGTGCGGTATTCCTGTCATTGAGGAGTGTAAAATAAACTGAGGCTTTCATCCTGCATCCACACACTGTTGAGCAGGGGACTACAGGTTTAAGTCCTCTGCTAACAGACCCAGTCCCGGTGGGAGGAGTTTCAGGGTACAGCAGTGTGAGAGGGGGAAGAAGTCAGGCAGAACGTCTGTGGAGATAGACAGAGAGAGTCTAGTCTGAGGGATGAAGCAAGGAACAAGTCCCAGAGGGACACCACAGGGAGAGCGCCCGAAAAGGAGCGGTGAACCAGATAGAAGGAGGAAACCCATTGCTGGACCTTAACGACAGTCCGGGGAAATCCTGGTCCACAACGGGGTACCGGCTCCGAGTCACGGTGCAGGCGAGTTTAACCCTGAGCCATCAATATCGGTGGGTCGCAAGGTTTGTCAGGCAGCCCTGAGCTGGTCCAGAATGTGCAGCCCCACCAGGAGCACTAAACCGGGTTGAGCCCCTTAGAAAAGAAGGGTAATCTCATAGCACCCAACGGGCCTGGTAGACAAGTGGGTTATGCAGGACAGCGCAAGGATAGTAAGGAGGCGCAAGCAAAGACACAGAAGACAGTGAAGGTACTAAGGAAGGAACACTCTGGGAGCCTCAAAGAGACTTTATCATCCCCAGTGACTACCCGGCCAGCTACCCGCAAGGACTGTGTAACTGTGTACCTGAACTACTAAGAACTGTTGCCAGTAAAGTACCCATACAGAGTCAGCAAGCCTCCTTTGTCTTATTCTATTAAGCTAATCCACAGAGCTGCTACCACGACAACCATCAGAGCAGCTACACTGCCCCGTGAATCCCGCTCCACCTGCAGGGAACGTTATCAACTGGCTGATATACCACCAACCCCGGTGGTCTGACAGTGGCGCTGGTGAGATCACTAGACACTACAGGTGGCGTCACGAGACTTTATTATTTCTGGTTTTTGTTTTTCTCCTTTTTCAAGTGACCCCAGGGTACAGGTCTGGGCAGGCCACCAGTGACATCCCCTTATAGTAAACGCTCGGATACCAAGTTCCCATAGACCCCTGGGTGGGTCATTCGCCTCGGGCCTATGAAGTGCCAGAGCAGAAGTGAAGGATTGCGTCATAGAATAGAATGTGTCCTTGGCCTCCGAGATCCAGACTTTAGGGTTAGCAGTGCACCCTTATGGATCAGGGCCGAAATAGGAGCCATTAGAGAGAAGAAGTGAGAGATGAACTGCCTATTTTAGTTAGGGAAGCCTGAAAACCACTGGATAGCCTTAGTTTTTACAGAAAGAGGCCAGTTGAGGATGGAGGATCCTTTCTCATGATCCACCTTTAACACACTGTCAGAGATAACGTACCCCTAAAAGGGGAGAGAGACTTGTTCGAAGATGCATTTCTCATACTTGGCATTTAGGCTATGTTCCCTGAGTCTCTGCAGGATTTGGCAGACATTTCTCCAATGGGTAGACAGATTTGAGGAGAAGACCGGAATATCATTTAGATACACCACCCGCTAGCATATAGGAGGTCTCAGAAAATGTAATTTACAAATTCCTGTAAAGCTGCAGGTGCATTACAGAGCCCGACAGGCATCACCAGGTACTAATAATAACCATCCAGGGGGGTTTAAGGTGGTCCTCCACTTATCACCCTGTCGGATGCGGACCAGATTGTACAGCTCTCGCAGATCCAGTTTAAAGAAGATCTGGGTATAAGGGGTAGAGAGTATTTGTTCTTGACCATAATCTGATTCAGGCCCCTGTTATTAATACAAGGCCGAAGTGACCTGTCCTACGTGATGAAGAACCCCCGGGCAAGATTCTCCCTGATAAATTCAGTCATGGCTTGTGTCTCTGTGGAGGACAGGGGATGAATCAGGAAGGCATACCAAAATATCAAAGAGATATGATTAAAGTTTCAACTATGAGTGGGAATGTTGAAAGACGCAAATGGGAACAAACTAACTGAGCCAGAACAGATGAAGGAAAGATGGAGGGAATACATCGAGCACTTTTACAGGAATGATTCAGTGATTTGGGTAAAAACTGAGAACGGAAATCATAGCAAACCAAACATCTTGAAAGATGAAGTTGTTGGTGCAATAAAGCTTCTGTCAAAGAACAAAGAACCTGGATGTGACAATATTCTCTATACAGCTAATGAAGTCTTCTGAAGCAACAGTTAATGTTGTTCTGCCTTCTTTCACATGTGGGGCTATCAAGCATCGTTCACTTCCCCAAGGAACAGACTGTAGGATTTCTGGAGTCTATATTTATTGAGGTGATGAACTTGATTGCGTGATTGATAATCTGTGGTAAAAACTATAATACATGTACAGAATAACTACTGTCAGTACTGGGTGCATTAAAGAAACTAGCACTAACACAGTGATAACACAGGTTGCAGTCAACATGAGTAACTAGGGTAAAGGTCACTGCAGTAGGCTCTATTTTATACTGAATGCATCTATCTATCTGCATACATTGCAAAAGGCATTAGCTCAAATAGTGTATCTCAGAGCACAATACACTTCACTTTACAGTATTTTACACAGAAATACTTTATCTACATACAATGCAAACATATTAGCATGAAGAATTACAGGGTATAACATATCTCCTATCCTGTGGCTGGATTATAACCTATTCACACAGATCCTACACAAAACATGTAACTGCATTGCTCTTACTGGAATCATCTGATGAGAGGAAAGTTGTAAGGAATGGAGAGCCAGAAACACACGTCTTATCTTCTCACTGAAGAACTGGAAAAGTGATTACAAGGATATATTTCTCCCAGGGAAGGAGGGGGGCAGTCCCTTGACACACACTATTCTTAAAAGAGACAGAGCTCTACTAGATCATGTTTAACATCTAAACAATGTAAATAGGCAACTAAGTACCTCTACAGGTCGTAACTACTATAACTCTAGTATAACTCTATGAACAGTTTCTTAGATGCTCATGAATGGGCAGAACACTCCCCGCTTGGCATCAACGGGTGCCACCATTTGACTCTTGTGGGGAAAACAGCAACACAAGTTCAGTTACTGGTCTGAGGAACAGTTTGTTCTTCTCAAGCTTGAACACTTTGAGTTTGAATTTGTGCACTTTCCCATGCTTGGGAAGGTTTGGGTGATAAGGTCGAGTAGCCACTTTGGTGCGACTGGATGTCTTTCGTGGATATGACATCGTGAGGTTTGATGTCTGGCCGGTTTGTAGGGTGGAGAGGTAACATTTTCTCCATCTGTCCCAGAAAACGTTGGAGACACTTTATATTTGCTTCCTTCGCCTTTTGTAGAGATCTCTCTCAATGACTTCTGTTGGTGGCGCACTTGGAAGGCAGGTTTTCTGCATAGGTAACATAGCAGAGGTGAGAACTGTCGGGTCTCCAGAACCAATTGAAAGTGCAGTCTTGTAAGGCTGAGCTACCTAGAGTAGACAAGTGATGGCTTGGTCCAGTGACTTGCAGGTTGAGAACCTGCGGAACCGATGAGATTTGATGTGATAACTGGAAATCACTGTATGCATAGCAGACACTTGAGGACAAAGATCTTCGTCTGCATCTTGATCCACTAGTTTGAATGTATCAGGCTTGCTAATGTAGGGCATCCAATCGGTACAAAGAGGCAGGGCCTGCGAATCACGTAGTGTTCTTAAGATGACTGGGGGCGACGGATCTAGTCGTATGGTCTGCAGGATTGTGGTGAGTAGACACATAGCGCCACTGATTAGGGCAAGTGGATCTTCTTATCCTCAGTACACGATTGCTGACGTAGACATAGTCTGTCGTGTCTCGTTGCAGATGTATCCCAGTACCACTTTGCTATCAGTGTAGAACTCTGCATCTTTGATCTTCAGATTCATCCCATCTGAGAAGTTTGTGCAACTTCACAGCGAGGACGGCAGCACAGAGTTCCAATCTGGGTATTGTGTGTTCGCGGAGTGGCGCAAGTTTTGTCTGGCTCATGATGAAACCCAATATGGCTCTGTTTGTTCACGTCTGTGGTTTTAATCTATGCAACTGCTGCAATCACTTTGACTGATGCATCACAGAAGACACAAAGCCTTCGTGTTTTGACTTCTGTGGATGGCATGGGAGCATAAGGTCGTTTCACACGAAGGTCAATCAAGGCTGCGAGAGACTTTCTCCACTTGGCCCACAAGTCTGCTTTTTTTTCAGATATCTCTTGGGTGAAGTCCCTTAGCATCATTTTGCTTGGATGGCTACTAGAGCTACGAACCCCAAGGGGTCGTAAAGGCTATTCAAGAAGGAAAGAACTCCTCTGCGCATGAAGGGTTTTTCATCTTTGTTGATCTGAAGGGTGAAGACATCTGCCTTCAAATCCCAAAGCAATCAATGGCTCCGCTGCATGGGAAGGGTGTCGATGCTTAGATCTAAGTCCTTCAGATCACAAAAATAGTCTTAGGCTGGGGTCACAGTACCATTTTTCACATGCATTTTTGGAGACCTGCGTTTTCAAAAACGCATGTAAAAAACGCACCCATAGGCCCCCATGTTAAAAAACGCATGCCCTAATAGCCAAAAAGCATGTGTGACTGTCCCATGCGTTTTTGGAGCATATCCAAAAACGCATGCGTTTTTGTAGAAAACGCATGCGTTTTTGTGGAAAACGCATGCGGTTTTATAACATGGGTTCCTATGGGAAACGCATGCAAAAACGCATGTACAGTTAGTAACTTTTAGTGCCATTCAAAAACGCATGCGTTTCCCATAGGAGCCCATGTTAAAAAAAACGCATGCGTTTCCGGAAACGCATGCGTTTTTTTTTAACATGGGCTCCTATGGGAAACGCATGTGTTTTTGAATGGCACTAAAAGGTACTAATTGTACATGCGTTTTTGCATGCGTTTCCCATAGGAACCCATGTTATAAAGACGCATGCGTTTTCTACAAAAACGCATGCGTTTTTCAAAACGCTCAAAAAAATACTACAAGCACTATTTTTATGTGCAGATTCAAAAACGCAGCCAAAAACGCAGGGAGTCATCAGAGACCTTAAAAAACTCATGCTGACATGAAAAACGCATGTAAAAAAGCATGCGTTTTTAAAAGGCACTAAAAAAAACTGTGACCACAGCCTTAAGAAGGAAAGGTTTCCATCAATTCTCTGCTGTTGGAGGCGATCTTATGTAACCTCAGGTTAGACAGAGCGAGCATTTCTTGAGCCCTCTTCAAGAGGCTGATTCCAACCTCAGTTGTTAGTGTGGATTTCAGATAGTAGTCAACGTAGAAGTCCTTTTCTACGAAGGATCTGACATCTGACCCATACTCTTCTTGCCCTTTTTGGCAGAGTTTCGAAGGCCGTAGATAGCGACTGCCAGGGAAGGACTGTTCCCGAAGATGTGGATCCTCATTTGGTACTCTGTGATGTCCCTATCGGGGTCATTGTTGCAGTACCAGAAGAACCTCAAGTAGTGTGTACCTCGTTGATGAGAAAACAGTGGAACATCTGTTGTATGTCAGCCATAAATGCCACCGTATGTCTGAGGAAACAGAGTAGCACTTCTAGAAGTCTGTTGTTGAGGTTTCGGCCTGACAGTAGGACATCGTTCAACAAGATGTCTTCACATTTGACGTTTGAGTTGAATACCACTCTTATCTGACCTGGCTTCTTAGGATGCTACACTCCGAAGATGGGTAAGTACCAACCCTCCTCTGAGTGTCAAAGTACAGGTGCAATCTCTGCGTGGTTGTTCTGGAATATCTTCCCCATGAAGGTAAAGAAATGTTCCTTCGTCACAGGTGACTTCTGAAGCTTGTGCCTGAGGGAGATGAATCGACTGTAGACCAGTTCCCTGTTGTTGGGTATAATATAATATTAAAGATGGCTGGCACACTTCTATGTTGGTGCTAGCTGGAAAAATACATAACGTTACTAGATAAATATCCGCTGCACACCAACATCAAAAATTCTAGTGAGAAAAAAGCTAATGGCTGACATGTATTAATGCACAGTGTGAACTGGAACAAAAGACACAGTAGAAAACTACTCAAAGCTTATGTAAAGAATAACATGAGAACTTAGCTGATGTGATAACCATGACATCCAAGCCCGGTAACCGCGGCACATAGGCTTTGAGTAGTTTTCTACTGTGCCTTTTGCTCCAATTCCAATAGTCTGCCGGAATTTTAGACCACTCTTCTTTGGCAAACTGTGTGGACAGCATGTCTCTAGGCGGAATGGCCACCCCCAAGAGACATGTTGCCCACATGGATTCTTATTATTTAACCCTTTGTTCATCCCTGCAGCAGCAGGGATGAGCAAAGGGTGAAATTTTATTAATGGATGTGGGCAACATGTCTGTAGGTAGTGCTCATCCTCCCTACAGACATGCTGAACACATAGGTCGGCATAGGAAGGGTTTATCACATGTATTTTACAGCCGGCTTTTAATTAAACTAAATGTTCGGTGGCGGCTCCTGTCAGTGAAGCAGATACAGTACGTAATGTATGTACTTGTATCTGCTGCTCTCCAAGGTCCTGAAAGCTTAAACAGTACTTCTATAGCGGTGCTGTTGCCATAGAACTACTGTATAAGTAGACCAATCCGGTTGCCGGATTCCGTTTTGGGAACAAATTTTGTTCCTAAAGTGTGTGTGAAGGTAATTGCGATTACCGCATCCGGATGTGGATGCGGTAAACGCAATAACACTTCAAAGTGTGACCCCAGCCTTCCTCTTCTTCTTCAGAAGTCCTTTCTGCTGATTTATGACCACATCAAAGTTGACCTGAACTTGGATGTGGTCATACATCAACTTATAGGAATTCAGGAGAAGATTAATAAGGGTTATAGACCCTGCGTCAGACAAGCTCACTAACGGACTCACAGTTCACTCATTCTGCAGCCAATTGCTATGTACAATATAACACGGAAGCTGCATAAACCATACAGTTCAAAAACTGTGATAAAACCCGATTGCAAATGGGATTTTAAGCAAAAAACATATACATTCAAGTAAAAAACAACAATACCCCCAAGGGGATGCATATCGTTTACTGGATCTCTATGTCAATAAAGTTAACTTTTGATAGACCATAATTAGCATGTGGCATCCTACATGTACAACTCAGTGCAAACAGGATGATTGATTCAGATTTACCCTGGAAGAATCGGAGAGGAGGAAGCAATGAATTCCCTATATTTCAGTAGCTTTTCTACTTCCCAGACTGGCAGGGGAAGCTTTCCAACAGAATCATTTTATTATGTTTTTAATATCACGTCAGTTTTTGGATGAAGGAGCGAAATAACACTGGAAGGAAATAAACTGACATGATCCCATTTGCACTTGCTGTCAGAATGAATCCAAGTATTATGTCCCTTTAGCAGCCAAGCCAAAAAAAACAATGAAACAAAAATGTTTGGAGAAGCCCTAAATGTTAGGGTTTGTGAACTAATGATGGGGTTCCCAATAAGGATGCCCGGTGCATAGAGCAAAGAGTATGAGATAGGCTGATACTAAGGCTAGGTTCACATGTGCAGTATTTTACATCCATATTTGTAAACCAAAATCAGGAGTGGAACAATCAGAGGAAAACACATCACCATTTCTGCATTTTTTTTTACCCACTCCTGGTTTTGGCTACAAATACTGAGGTGAAAAACTCACCATATACTCAACGTCTCTGGGGGTCTGCTCCTTGGTGCCACCTCTTATTTGCAGAATGAAGAATCTTTCAAAACTCTTTGGAAACTTTCATACCTGTTCTAAAAGTGGAGATGGTTCTTAATTGCAACCAATCAGATTCTATGGTTTAAGAAAATAAAGCGATTGTCCAGGTTTATCGCAAAAGACTGCAGTCACTCTATGTGACTCAATTCACTTGCATTGAGTGAGGGTGAGCATGTCTAGCTGGAATGTGGGGTATTGCAATTTTGAGTAATATGGAGGCCCCTTTCACATCTTTGCGTTTGCTGCGTTTTGCTGCGTTTTGCTTCATTTGCGTTTTTTCCGCATTTTTACCGCAAAAAACGCATGAAAACGCATGCGTTTTTGTCCCCATTGATTTTAATGGGAACGCATGAAAAACGCATGCAAAAACGCATGTCAAAATGCATGTGCGTTTGCAAAAACGCATAACGCATGCGTTTTTGCAAACGCAGCCCAAAACGTTGTTTGCCACGTTTTGAGCTGCGCTTGCAAAAACGCATGCGTTTTGCGTTTTTGCAAACGCACATGCATTTTGACATGCGTTTTTGCATGCGTTTTTCATGCGTTCCCATTAAAATCAATGGGGACAAAAACGCATGCGTTTTCATGCGTTTTTTGCGGTAAAAACGCGGAAAAAACGCAAATGAAGCAAAACGCAGCAAAACGCAGCAAACACAGAGATGTGAAAGGGGCCGGAAATTTCACACGCTACAAATTGAATACATTTGGGACATGTTTGGGTGTAGCTCACATGAAAACTACCGTAGAGATGAAAGCTCGGGTTCTGGAGATTAAAGGCCCCATTACACGGCACAACATCATTAACAACATCACTGATGTTTGGAGGCATTCCAGCGACATCGTTGCGACCTCGTTGTGTGTGACTGCCAAATTGTAACGATAAATTGTTGGATCTCTGATCGCAAGTTTGAAAACATATTCTCAAACCACACAATCAACGCTCAGCCAACCTGGTATACAGTTGTGTTTGACACGGAGATAACGATGTCGTTTACGACTTCGCCCATTCATAGCAATGAGCAGGGATCGTTCGCTGGGTTGTGCAAACGATACCTGCTCACAATATCGGTGAGTTGTCCACGACAACTAGACGTGTGACATCTCAACAACAACGATGTCAAAATGATGTCTGCAACGACCGCGTGCCCACGAGATTGTTGCCGACATCATTCCAACGTCGTGCCGTGTAATGGGGCCTTTAGCTTGACTTTTTGTAAAGTTCTGTTCTGGACCCAAACTTGACCTGAATCTCACTGGAAGTCACCGATTGGTAAGTTTGGCTCTCTGTCCACATACAGCCAGCCATAAACAGCACTTTCAGGGGACGGAGGGAATGAGATTTTGTCAATTTTATTTTAGTACAGAATATATTCAGTAACGCTGATTTTACCCCTAGTGCGGCCATTAAAACACTGCAAGCGGCTTGCACTGGGCCAAACACCGAGTGTACCCAAGCACAGCGATGCTCACTTCAGTAGTTTACATACCAGAACTTTGAACTCCAACACTGATTTTTTTTCTTGTTAAGTTTGTGTTCTATACGAACACTGAACATTAAAGTTGGGTTTTCTCATTTCTAATCACAACCACTAACTGGCACATGGCAGAGGTTATACATGATAGACACATTTAGCAAAAACATGTGTACACAAACACTAGGCATTAAGGAGATGAAAACATTACATGCACTACTGCTACACACGAAAATGTGGCTCACTACAGTAATAACTAGTCCCAGTGGAGAGATAAGACTACAATTACAGATAGTAACTATATTAATATACTACTTAGGCTGGTTTCACACTGCAGTTTTTTCACTGATCAGTGTCCATCAGATTTGTGTGCCAAAACCAGGAGAGGAACCAGGACAGGAACTTGCAGAGAAAAAGTATAATTGAAAGATTGACACCTGTTCTGAGTTTTGGAGACACTCCTGGTTTTGGCACACAAACTGGATGGAAACTGATCAGTGAAAAAACTGCAGTGTGAAACCAGCCTTACTGGATAAGTAAAGGGAGGTCAAACGATCCGAGGTCTGGTCCAGGAAATGGCGCAGAACAACAAGGGGTAGTCAGAGACGAAATCCAATACACGAGCCGGGGTCAGGAAAACCAGAACGACAAGGCAGTTTACAGGGAGCAGGCAAAAGTGTAGTCAGGTCACAGGCAAAGAGGGATCAGTCTTAAGGCCCCATTACATGCTACTATATCTTTAATGATATCGTTGGTACGTCACAGCTTCTAAGGCGGAGAAACAACGTTGTAACGACGTCGTTGCGTGTGACATGTAGATTCTACCAATGATCAGTCAGCTGATCGTTGATCGTAGTTCATGAACCGGACCATACATCAGTCGTTGATCGTTCGTTTTCGCCTATTCAGAACTGAAGGACGTAGGCAACCAAATGACTGCAAATATAGTTCGCTTGTCGTGGAATCGTTGCTGCGTCGTTCACGATATCAGTACGTGTGACACCTCAATAGCGATCATTGAACGTCGTTCCAGCGATCTAGGTCAAGTCGGATCATTGGTCGGATCGCTGAGACATTGAAGCATGTAACGGGTCTTTAACACAGGCAGCAACAAGTGTATGATTGACACTGGATGGAGAAGCTAGCATGCTTAAGTAGAGGACTAATCAAGGGAAATAAACACAGATGATTGCAGCACAACCAGACAGCTTCCACACAATAGAAATATAGCAGACAAGGACCGTGTGGAGATCGTGACAGTGAGGGTTTTCTGTATACATTTGATCAAAATATGTGAGACCATCTGCAAATGACAGGGTAGATGTTGTAGATGTAGATGGGACCCTATGCTGATAGCCTCACCCCTCCCTGTGCCTAAACCCAGTGGCATAAATACAACAGGTGCAGAGGTTGCAATCACACCAGGGCCCTGGAGCCTAGGAGGCCTCAAACGTCCCTTTGGCCTGTAAAAAAAAGACTATTGCAATAAAAGATTTGCAATAATTGGGGGCCCCATTGGAGCTTTCACATCAGGACCATTGAGCTTCAAGTTACACCACTGCCTATACCTCTTATGAGCTGTGGAAGAAAAGAATCCAGCTACAGTATATGTTGCTCTGATTAAAAACAAGCTTGGAAACATGGGGGAATTATAGGATGCAGCACCTTCAAAGGAGTTTCATCCGCCAGCACACAATATAGAAAAAACAGCTCCCAACTTAGTATCACAAAATCATTTTTTTTCTGAATAGTTGTTTATCTCACCCTCATCTTGGGATGCTGTACGTCTAAGTAAGGATGAACCATTCTGTATGTGCATTTGGAGAACTGATTGGTGAATGATATGTAATGATAAACCAGGTTTTAACTGGTGGAGTAGAAAAATAATATAAAAATGTTAATTTTATCAGATTACTCCATTTTGCCCAGTATTTTACCACCTGATGTTCTCCATTGCTCGATCTTATTACCAAAGTAGTTAGTCCCAAAGCAACTACGGAGTGTCATCCGGTCCTTCCAAAATTGCCACAATTGGCCAACTTATGTGGTGCCTCGCATGTGCAGGCGTCACAGAGGAGTACTGCACCCGTAAAAGAGGTGTAAGTGCCCTAGCTGCAGGTGGACCCTAGGATGGTGGGTGGGACCCATTCCCAGCACTTCCACATTAGCTGAGCGGTGGGAGGTTACCCAGGAGGGGATATATTCACCTCTAGGGGGATCAAGGAGGTCTTTGGTCTCAGGTTTCTGGTCCTGGTTCTTGGACCAGGAGAAGGAGAGGAGTTAGGAAGGATTTGACTAATTGGAACGAGGCGGAAGGTCAAACCGGGGTGGTTTCAAGCCGAACCGGAGGGAAGAAGAAGGGACCTTGAGGAGGTCCTGAAACAGGGTGCCTGATGAGAGAAGTCCGGGCCCTAGAGAGAAGGGGAGGTCCTCAGAGTGGAGTGATCATACTCCAGGGGATACTCCAGTCCACCACGGGAACGCCGGGTCCAGCTTTGCAGTCGGCAACTGGCTGCTGTGGATTGTTTATCAGCCACAGCACCCTGCCAGTGGAGCTGTCTGCCTGCTTCCTCACCACGAGGGAGAGGACCCCCGGTACTACCTACACGGAGCTACTAGGTATAGGCCCATCCTAGGCGGGGAAGAATGGATACGGGTTAGTTAACGAAGGTACACCAAGGATTCCACCATACCACATGGGATCCACCTGCAGCCACTCGTAGAGCTACCTGTTTCCTTGACAACTTTTGCTGAACTGTGAACTGTATCTGATGCTGCTACAAGTTGACAGTAAAGTACCCGGGAGAAAGTGACTTTGCCTGTGTGTGGTTTTCTCCATCAACCTGTTCCCTTGCAGGAACACTGCTCCGGAGGAACAGCCCTACCTGGACTTTGCCAACTCAGCCGCAATCCCATCTACCTCCGGCGGACTGTGGCGGCGCTGGTGACCCATCACCGGACACTACAGGTGGCGTCACATGACAAAAACTCTTATCTCCTTTAAATACAACAATTTTTGAAGTGTCACCCAGGCCATGGGATCAGGCACTGCCACCCGTGATATCCCTGAACAACAACCGAGCCTGGTACCCGGGTACCCCAGGGCCTGGGGCTCGGCACTTACACCTCCAGCAATGTACACATAGAGCTTTTTTAACTTTTTTTAATTCCTGTTTAAAATATGCATAAAAAATACTTGAAAACTATTTCTATTTATTTCTATTTACTCCTTGCTGTTTATTTAAGGAGTTTTTAAGCTTTTATGAAAAAGTGTGTGACACTTTGAAGTAGATCCTGTTGGAATCTGCTCCAAGCTATGTATTGTCCAACCAGAATGTTGTAAAAAATGAATGTCTCAAGAGAAAAAAAACTTTCCAAAAGAAATCTCCTGAAGCTATTTTTTTCTTGAAAAACTAGCCTAAAGTATGTGGCCAGTAATATTGTAAGGCCACATGGACATGTTGAGAATTTAGTAAGTTTTTTATCTCGGTATTTGTAAGCCAAAACCAGGAGTGGGTGATAAATACAGAAGTGGCGACATGTTTCTATTATACTTTTCCTTTGATTATCCCACTACTGGTTTTTGTTTAAAAATACTGAGGTAAAAAACTCACCAAATACTCACGTGGCCTTAGCAGCAGCCTATGGCCACAGACATACAATACTCGCACAAGTCCTACATGACTCACCTGGCACAGTCGCAGTCTCTCTTTACGGGAGAGTGTGGAGCCCACTGGGATGGGGTACTCGGTACCAGACCAGGGTATTGCTGGGGATATCACGGCGGTCTTTGTCCGCATCGTGTCCCGGGTTCCGCAATAAATGGGGGGTATATTTACAGGGGAGTTTGTCGTGACACCACCAACGGGTTGTGGTCAGTGAGGGGACCACCGCTTCTGCAGAACCTCCGGGGATGATGTTGGGCAGCTGGGGATGTAATGGCTCTCCGCAGGTAGAGCTGGGTTCCCCGTAGCAGTGGTAATAATAGTCTATAGATGGTGCTATGGATGTTGCAGGATAGGTGTAGTAGTGGAGATGATGGTAGTTTGTAAAGGCATGCAGGGTTTGAGCACAATGATCACACACACTCACGGTTTTGAAGTTTTCCAAGGCTTTACTGGTGATGGTATTCAGTAGATTACTGTCCACAGAGTCTGTACCAGGGCCGGGTTGCTCCCACCCTGTCCGGGTCCTCAGCTTCCCACTGCTGCGCTTTTGTGTGCGGCCCTGTTACCGCTTTAGCTAGGCTGCTGGCCCTGTTCCTCCTCACAGGTATCCCTTTGTTAGGCAACTTGAGTCTTTCCGTGTGCTTCTGACCCCGCCGTGTTGCTTCGCTGAGGTATCCACTATCCCAGTGTTTTCTGCGTGTTTCAGTCACAGATTCGGATCCGGTCTCTGCGCTCCTCTGGGGCGAGTTATGAGTTAACTCAGTCTCCCAGATATGTTCCTCTGTTTCTTGTACTCCTCTCCTCAGACCGTGGCTTCAGGCTTGAAAGTAGTCAGTGGTCCCTGTCAGGAGCTCAGCACTGCTCCCATTTACAGGTCCTCCACCTAGTGCTCCCTGCACTAAACTGAACTGTCAACTGTCAACTATCAACTAACTATTTCCTCCTCAGACCAAAATATATCAGGGAGCTGCTTTAACTCCCCCTTCTGGCCTAGAGGCGCTAGTGCAGTGTCCAGTGTTGTGTGGGGAGTTAACCCATGGTGTTGTTTCTGTGGCACTTAACCCCTGGGTGCCACAAGAGTGTCAGCTGCATTGAAACACAGCTAACACGCTCCCATGCAGAGAGACGATGGCAGTTCCGGTAAGATAATAATAATATTTATTCATTTATATAGCACTATTAACAGGGCCGGCCCTAGGCATGTGCGAGTTGTGCGGCCGCACAGGGCGCCACGCTCCAGGGGCGCTGCAGAAAGTCAGCAGTCACTGTGATTTGCAGGGGCCTCGCTGTTCCTTCCTGTGCCCAAATCTTAAGTTGAAAGCACTCATTCTGTTGTGCTGTGTACACCACAGTGTACCTCAGCAGAACGAAGATGATCCATGCAGTAGACAGCCCCTCCTTTCTCCAGAACCATCAAGTCTCCTCCTGGCCTCCAGCCAGTGCAGAACGGAGGAGCGTCCCCTCACCCGAGGACTCTTCTATGGAGTTGAGGAGGTCACTGCTGTTTGCCATCTTCAGCCCTGCAGTAAAAGGTGCCGGCACTGAGATAAGAAAGTTTTAGTGCTGGGAGCTCTGTGCAGTATCAGGTTTCTCAGCCACACACAGCACCGACCCAGCACCGAGCTCTGAGAGGAAGGAAGGCTACCAGATCACTGATCCTCATCTCCTGTCACTACTGAGTCCAGGCTGCTGCCTCACTATACAGGCTCTCCTCCTCCTCATACACCTGTACAGTATATATATAGTGATCAGTATACAGGCTCTTTATCATTCCTGTGTCCTAAGATTGTCAGCTCCTGTGATCAGGGCTCTCCTCATACACCTGTACAGTGTATATATATATAGTATATAGTGATCAGTATACAGGCTCTCCTCATACACCTGTACAGTGTATATATATATAGTATATAGTGATGGGTATACAGGCTCTTTATCATCCTGTGTGGTCAGATTGTCAGCTCCTGTGATCAGGGCTCTCCTCATACACCTGAACAGTGTATATATAGTATATAGTGGTCAGTATACAGGCTCTTTATCATTCCTGTGTCCTAAGATTGTCAGCTCCTGTGATCAGGGCTCTCCTCTTCCTCATACACCAGTACAGTGTATATATATAGTATACAGGCTCTCCTCCTCATACACCTGTACAGTGTGTATATATATAGTATATAGTGATCAGTATACAGGCTCTTTATCATCCTGTGTGGTCAGATTGTCAGCTCCTGTGATCAGGGCTCTCCTCCTCCTCATACACCTGTACAGTGTATATATATATAGTATACAGGCTCTCCTCCTCCTCATACACCTGTACAGTGTATATATATAGTATATAGTGATCAGTATACAGGCTCTCCTCCTCCTCATACACCTTACAGAATAGCTAAAGTATGTGCAGTAATATGTAAGGCCACATGGTACATGTGGATTTGTAAGTTTTTTAGTCTCCTGGTATTTAAGCCAAAATCCGATGCTGATAACATGAAGTGGTCAATAGTATTCTATATATACTTATCCTTTGATTATCCCTATGTCTATGTTTAACATCTGAGTAAAGCTCCAAACTCTCACGTGCCTTAGCAGCAGCCTATGGCATAGACATATCAATACAGACAACTCCTACATCCTCCTTCACTATACACAGTGCACATCTGCCTTATACGAGCGTAATGAGCCCACTGGACGGGTGCTAACCTGTACTGACCGGGTATGCTGGGGTATCACGGCAGGTCTTGGTCCGCACCGTGTCCCGGGCCCAATAAGGGGGTATATCTCACTGGCAAGTTTGTCGTGACTAAACCACTGAGCCACCATAAGTGTCCAGTGAGCCACCGTTCTGTCCAGACTCCATACGTGGTAATTGGCAGCTACGGGTAACCATAGCGCCTTGCAGGTAAGCGGGTTCCCTGGCGTGGTAATAATAGTCTAAGACTGAGCATGTAGTCAGAGGTATATGACTGATGTAGTGTAAGGCATGCGGTTTCACACGATGCACACACACACTCACGTTTGAAGTTTTCCAAGCTTTACTGGATGGTATCAGTAGATTACTATCCAATACAGTCTACCGTATGACCACATCACGGGTCTCCACCTGGTCCGGCCCTCAGCTTCAACCACTGCCCTACAGTGCTAACCCTGTGGCCCATGTTACTGCTTAACGCAGGCTGCCGCCATGTTCTGCTCAGTATCCCTTGTTAGGCACATTAGAGTCTTCCCTGAGCGCTCTGACCCGCGTGGCTCCTGAGCCACCTATCCACAGTGTATCCCTGAGCCGGATTTCAGTCACAAACTGGAACCTACCATACTCATGGGCAGTATGAGTTAACCCATCTACCCAGATGCTAACCTCTGATCTCTTCACTACTACCAGTCTAACCGCCAGGCCATCAAAGTGTAACCACTGAGCCACCTTAATGTCAGACTCCAATCATGCCCAGTATTTCTAGTTGATCTCTTCATCTAGGCTTCTGGAGTAAACTTAGAATGTCATCTCGATCAATAGTCAGGAACACTCGCTCTCAGCCAAAATAATAAGCGAGTCTGCTTAACATCCCTCTGGCTTAGCGCAGTCCTCACTGTCCAGATTGGCGCGCAGTTAGGGAGTCCACATACCACCCTTAAGCTCCGCAACAGTCATGGATTTTACAGGATTATCTTATATGCCCCATGTTGTTGTATACATTGCAGAATATGATTCAACCTGTGCATTACTAAGGAGATCCTGAAAATTGATGTTGGTGGCTTTAGCCGATTGGGCTTGAGTTAACCATGTGTTTTTCTGTGGATTAACCCTGGGTTCCAATTTGACTGGTCAAGCTGCTACAAAAACAAAGCTAGACGGCTACCAAAAGGCAGTTGGCAATGGGACATTATAGAGCTAAGTGTCATATTATATGCATATTAATTTCCATAGCACTTACATAATTGTAATGCTAGGCTCCAATTAAGCATCACTTCAACATCCTTTCAGTATGTCTTTGGAATGGGGAGGTAACCAGGAGTACCCAGAGGAAACACGAAGCATCAGAACCTTAGCAAATTTGCTTGAATGAGTTTGGGAATAACACAGGACCTTGAGACCTCAGTGCTGCAAAGGATTGCAGTGCTAACCACTTGAGCCACCGTGCAAGATGTGCAAGTATCTTGCATGTGTCTCGTATCGCGTGTCTCCGGCCTATCTCATACTCTTTGCTTTATCCACTGGGCTTGCTTTTTGGAAACCCCATCATTAGTGAATTAAAAATGAAGAAATGGTGACGTGTTTTTCTTATACTGTTCCTCTGACTGTCCCACTCTGGTTTTAGCTTAGGGTGGCTTCACACCAAGGCAAGTTCGTCTGGGGCTGTCAGGATGAACCTGACAGCCCCGAACCAGATCAGCACACAGAACCGGAGGGCTAATATGCCCTCCAGTCCGGTGTGCTGCCGGATGCAGCTGCCGCCGCTGATTAATCAGGACCGCGCCTCGCAGGGAGCTAGCCGCGGTCCTGAAACAACAGCGGCGTGCAGCCACAGGTGTCCGTTCCTGGATCCTGCCGCCCCATAGGTTCCCATGTTAGGGAGCACCGGGTTGCACCAGATCCGGGAGAATCCGGGATACGGCAATTTGGGGATATTTTTCTCCCCGGACACAAAAAGTTGCAATCCGATTTCTCCTAGATTCTGCTGGAGAGATGGAAACCGGATGCTTAGCCCGGACCGGACTCTGCCGTGCTGTGAAGCCAGCCTTAGGCTGGTTTCACACTCCAGTTTTTTCCCTGATCAGGTTCCATCCAGTTTGTGTACCAAAACCAGGAGTGTCTATAGAACAGGTGTCAATCTTTCAATTATACTTTCTCTCTCCAAGTTCCTCTCCTGGTTTTGGCACATAAGCCGGATGGAACCTGATCAGGGAAAAAACTTCAGTGTGAAACCAGCCTAACAAATATTATCACAAATACTGATTTTAAAAAGTCACCGAATACCCATCGTGTGAATGTGGCCTAATAGGACCTCACCTGACTACCTTGGTCATGAGCACACCTTCTGTATTTAGTGAGTATTTTACCTCAGTATTTGTAGCCAAAACCAGGAGTGGGTGATAAATACAGAAGTGGTGACGTGTTTCTATTAGACTTTTCCTCTGATTCTTCCTCTCCTGGTTTTGTCTACAAGTACTGGGTACTAAATTCTCAAGTGTGAATGTGGCCTAAGACACAATTAACGTAAGAGGTAAGCCTCACTGCTTCACGCGGCACACCTCTGGGTATTTAGGGAGTTTTTACCTAGTATTTGTAGCCAAAACCAGGAGTGGGTGATAAATAAAAACGGCTTACTTCCTCTGATTTTCCTACTCCTGGTTTTGCTCTACAATCCTGATGGTAAAAAACTCAACCAATACTCATCAAGTGGCAATGGCTTATAGACCCATCTGGCCGCATTAGCCAGATGGAATAAGTCATGTTCACACATGGAGTATTTGGGAGTTTTTACCTCAGTATTTGTAGCCAAAACCAGGAGTGGGTGATAAATAAAAACTTTTCCTTGATTGTTCCACTCCTGGTTTTGTCTTACAAATCCTGAGGTAAAAAACTCACCAAATACTCATCATGTGCACATGGCTTAGTAGAACCTCACCTGGCCCCCTTATGCCACATGGACATGTTCAGTATTTGGTGACTTTCCTCATATTTGTAGTCAACGGGTGGGTGATAATACAGAATGTGACGTGTTTCCATTGTACTTTCTTCTTCTGGTTTTGACTTTCAAATACTGAGGAAAACTCAAAAACAAATATGTGACGTGGCCTTATCCATGATAATCGGCGATCGTCTTGCCTCTTGGGCCCATGGCCACTTATGCTCTTCATATAACAACATATAACATCCCCGCATGACATACTTCTCCCCTCAGCCGCACTGGGATTGTACACTGCCTGGAGCCAGGATACTGACTATTCAGCACAATTTTGGCTGGAAAGGACGACCTGCAGATGTAAGTTTGTCGCAGTCAACAGAGTGCAAACTTTACAGCGAGAGTAAAACACTGGGTGTTAAAATGTTTCGCTCCCTACTGTGAATATAGACCTTAAGTGGCTTAACCAGCTGCCACTTCAACAGCTTGACTCCACTAATGAATGTCTAATATTGTTCTGGAACACAGATCTGTTTTCTCTTCATTGTCATAAGAGGGAGATGCGAGACTCCGGCTTCTGCTGTTAACACTGGATTTACAAAACACATGTATATAGAGTGTATTCCAGTTGTCAATATGGTATAGGATTAGCTGGGGGATGTAAACAGCCAGCAACAGAAATTCCAAAAAGCTGTGTTCAAAAAATGTAATTATCGCTGCACGTGCACCCAGGATTAGTCCCGCAATGGAAAATTTGCAGAAATTTCAGCAGACGGTTTTTGCTGCGGATTTTCTTGCAGATTGGCAAAATTTGCGGTGAAACTTTTTAGCAAGAATTAACGTGCTGTGATTTTAAATAATGCAGAGTAAGGCTGGGGTCACAGTTGCCATGCGTTTTTTAAGTGATTTAACAAAACTCATGCTTTTTTTCATGTCAGCATGAGTTTTGTAAGGTCTCTGATGGCTCCCTGCGTTTTTGGGTGCTTTTTTGAATCTGCACCTAAAAATAGTGCTTGTAGTATTTTTTTGAGCGTTTTGAAAAACGCATGCGTTTTTGTAGAAAACGCATGCGTTTTTATAACATTGGTTCCTATGGAAAACGCATGCAAAAACGCATGTAAAGTTAGTAACTTTTAGTGCCATTCAAAAACGCATGCGTTTCCCATAGGAGCCCATGTTAACAAAAACGCATGCGTTTCCGGAAAAACGCATGCGTTTTTTTTAACATGGGCTCCTATGGGAAACGCATGCGTTTTTGAATGGCACTAAAAGGTACTAACTGTACATGCGTTTTTGCATGCGTTTCCCATAGGAACCCATGTTATAAAACGCATGCGTTTTCTACAAAAAACGCATGCGTTTTCTACAAAAACGCATGCGTTTTTGGATATGCTCCAAAAACGCATGGGACAGTCACACATGCTTTTTGGCTATTAGGGCATGCGTTTTTTAACATGGGGGCCTATGGGTGCGTTTTGTACATGCGTTTTTGAAAACGCAGGTCTCCAAAAATGCAAGTGAAAAATGGTACTGTGACCCCAGCCTTAAAAATCAGAGTACATACATTTATTGCAGAGATTTTCTGTAACATGTGGCTGAAATTTTGTATAGGTGGAAAATCCGCAGCATATTGCACCAGAAGAATAATTTGATCAACACCCTTGTGGTATGAAATATCTAGGGGCATGTGCACACAACGTCTTTTCAGGCAGCCAAAAGCCTGTTTTTCAAGTGGAAAATTGTATTGTACTTGTATTTTTCTTTCGACTCCATTCAACAAAGAAGAAACCGCTATTGGTTTTTTAAGCAAAACCACTATCAAAACGCTTAAAATGATGCCCGAGCATATTCTGTATTGTACTGAATAATGGTCAGATCATTTCTTTTAAATATTTTTATGTAAATAATTCAGATTTCCATAAAGCATCAATGATACCCAAAGGACAGAACATATGAGCAGCAAGTTGTTCTGACATAGAAATGCATATGTCTATGGGCCACGTCACACACACAGATATTTATGCAGATATTGTTCACAGATCTCTGGTTGCAGTAAAATCATGGACACATAGTACCATTTGTATACAGCCACAAATGGTACAATGTGTCCATGATTTCACTTCAACCAGAGATCTGCGAACATATCTGCACAAATATCTGTGTGTGTGACCCTATGGCTAAGGAATGGCTAACCTTTACCTGGACAACCCCATTCCCCGCTTTAATAATGAAAAACACTGTATTATTATTAATTATATGCTAATTAAATAACATTAACATATTATCTTAACATACCTAAATAGTTTAGGGAAGCTCAACCAATCAAACAAAGCACCATCAGATGCTCCTCTCTGCCCCCAACTGCATCGCAACTGTTCAGGGGCCCCCTTGCCAAATGGCTTCATCACATAAAATTGTCCCCCTTAGACCTAGGGACCCACCGATTATTTCCTTTCACTTATAAAAGGAGAGGTAGGCGATTGACCCCACCAAGGCAGGTCCCCTATTTCCACTTTCCATACTGTCAATTGGCATTGGCTTAACTTGAAACTCAGAGGCCCCAATGCGAAAGTTCCAACGGTGCCTACAATTATTGCAAGTCTTTAATAGAATTGGTCTTTTTTATAGGCCAAAGGGACTTTTGGGGCCTCATGGGCTCCAGGGTCCGGTGTGATTGCAACTCCTGCACCTATTGTACTGCACCCCTGCCAATTTGCTTTCCAAAGACCCATTCCTGCGTGCTGCCATGGCATTCAGGTAAACACCAAACAGCCCATAATACAGAAATAGACATGTAACTTTTATTTTTACCAATTATAGCCACCTTAGAGGGGTGAGAAACATCCACTAATGGACTAATCATGCTCCAGTTCCCCTATATACCCCTATTCCCCAGCCAATGAAATAAAACGCTCCCCAGAAGACACTGGCTTGACACCACCCTACAGTTTGTGAGGGATCCCGCCCTCCCAGCCCACAAAATGCCATTTTAGGTTAAATTTCCCACATTACCTACTAACAGCCATGATAACCAGGCCTGGCAGGCATCCTAGTCATGGGGCCCTTCCTTTTAGCCGTCTAGGACTGCAGTCTGGGCCTATTTTCCTTTGAGTGTTTAGCAGCAAAAACTGCTCTAAACCTGCCTGAAAAAACATTGTGTGAATATTTTGTTAACATCAATTTTTGCTTTAAAATTTACAGCAGATTTCACCCTTTGCAGTGCATATGGTGAAATATTATATTATTATTTATTCATTTAAACATCCTATCAGTATGTCTTTGGAGTGTGGGAGGAAACTGGAGAACACGGAGGAAACCCACGCAAACACGGGGAGAACATACAAACTGCTTGCAGATGTTGTTCTTGGTGGGATTAAAATCCAGGACTCCAGTGCTGCAAGGCTGCAGTGCTAACCACTGAGCCACTGTGCACAGCACTAACCACTTAGCCACTGTGCCGCCCAATCTAGAGATAAACAATTAGAATTGTGCTGCCTTATCCTGACAAAACTCCTCAGTGGCAGCCCGTTTTACTTCTGTTCTCAGCATCCTTGACCCGCCATCCTGGTGCTTTCTTGGCTTTGCGATGGCAGGCACGGTACTGCCTTTGGAGCCATCTGACTAAACCTAGAGGAAATTACGGTTCAGTACTAAATTCCTGCTTCCACCACTCCCCAGGTGAAGCATTAATTGGGATGCCCAACTGACCAATGGGATCTAAGGGGAAGGGGTGTCTAGCCACGCCTACAGGGGTTAAATTCAGGTGCCCAGCATCAGTGACTCTCTCTTTCCCCCGGATGACCCCTGAAGCATTTGTCTTGCCCTCCCTCCTTATATATTCAAAGTTGTTTTATATTGCCATAGAGATTGTACTGTAAATGAATCACTACCCTTGTTAACAATATTAAGTCACAGCAGAAAATGTGCAGAAGGGTACAGATTCGTAACCACTCATTGGATGTTCACCTGTCCGTCGCAGAAAGGACCATATGAGTCTGTTATGATATGTAAGGCTGGTTTCACACTGCAGTTTTTTCCCTGATCAGGTTTCATCCGGTTTGTGTGTCAAAACCAGGAGTGTCTCCAAAACTCAGAACAGGTGTCAGTCTTTCATTTAGGCCCCCTTCACACCATGATTTTCAGGATACGGGACTGTCTGGTGTGAACCGGACAGTCTCGGATCCGGTTTCGGCCCCATAATAATCCTATGGGCTGGATTGCACCGATGGCAGTGTTCTGCCATCCGGTTTTGTGCTGTCCGGGAGAATCCGGCAGCTTTCGTTTTTTGGCATCGGACACAAAATCGGAACAAGCAGCATTTTTTGTGTCCGGGGCCAAAACCGCTCAAAATTTGATGCTCCCGGATCCTCCTGGATCTGGCGTGATCCGGCACTCCCTAACATGGGAGTCTATGGCGCCGGATCCAAGATAAAATCGGATCCGGGAGCCGGACACTGGGGGCTGGATTTTAGCAGTGAGTGCTGCTAAACTTCAGCACCATGAGCTGTCCCTTCCAGAGATTTCAGGACCACGGCTAGCTCTCCGATAGCCACAATCTAAGCTGCTATCAGCTGCATCCGGCTGCAAACCAGACCAGAGGGCATGTTTGCCCTCTGGTTCTGTTTGAAAATCGGGACCAGGGCTGTCCGGTTTACAATGGACAGCCCGGACCTGATCCAGCCGTGATGTGAAGGGGGCCTTATACTTTTTCTCTGCAAGTTTCTCTCCTGGTTTTGGCACACAAACCGGATGGAACCTGATCAGGTAAAAAACTCAGTATGAAACCAGCCTAAGTGTCTTTCTCTGTTCACAAAAATTAATAAACTGTGACCGACCTGTTCCAACCCATCTAGGCCTGTCTTGTTTTCATTATGGGACTGGTGGGAGGAGGAAGGCACTGTTTGAGACACGCGGGTCTCCATAGTCTTTCTCGTAAGGCCAAGTCACTAAGCGTCACCCAACATCATGACATGCCATCATATAGCATAGCGCAATAATTACAAGATATACACTCACGACTTGTTTTTTTTTTTTCTTTTTTATGGGAGGGGGAGATGCTGTTTTCTAGGTTATATTCATTTAAAAACACGTTTCACCTGTAGAAAAACAGATGTTGTTTAATAAAAAAATGTCATCCCATTATTTTTTACCTCCTGTTAGGAGATATGGTACCTTTAAAAAATATTTTTCCCCTGTGAACTTTTCCATTTTTTCTTTATTGGATTTTGTGATATTGCAACACAAACTAAATGTGAAATAAACATTTAAATGACTGCTTAACAGATTTCTGCATAACTTGAAATCACGTTGACATAGCTATATGAATTGCTTAAGTTGCAGATTTACCAGGCAACTGTTGCCTGAGGAAGCTCCTTGTTCACATAAGAAGATATAATATTTTTAAGGCTGGAGGACACACTGTCATGCATCAAACACAGAGTGTGTGTTTGCTGTGAGTGTGGTGCGAGTGTGGTGCGTGTAAGTGAGTGTGCATGGCTGCATGCATGTGAGTATGCTGCAAATGTGCTGCGTGAGTGCGTGTGTGGTGCGTGTGAGTGTCATGCTGTCCGCGGGCCTAAAGCAAACTTCAGGAACGTGGGACAGCATTTTCCGGTGAATTTAAACTCTGCGGCTGTCAAAGCTGTACCTGGTACAGTAACCAATTATCTTGCACCGCTGTGACAGCAGCGGTGCAAGATGATTAGTTAAAACACAGCTGAGGTGAAAAAATTTTAAAATCCGGGGTTTACATGCATATTAACCCCATCTGCAGCCTCTGTGCAGCATGTCAGCACAGAGGCTGCAGATGCGGCTAATAGCCCGGTGTTTGAAGGGTTCAAACGATGTTGCTGTGGTGACAGATTGTTTCCAGAGAGTGTCCACACTCCCTGGACACATGCTGATATCACACCCTGGATGTACAGGGGTTAATACATTGTTTAAATCAAAGCCGGCAATTGTCGGGTATTATAAATTCACTTTAAATGCTGGCGGTAGTACTGTACGCAATTTGCATACAGTACATTGGTGCAGTCTCCTGTACACATTTAATGATACTGGTCCGAGTGCAATGCGAGTCTCCCTCGCGAGAGGCACACTGACAGTGTGCCTTCAGCCTGAAGGCACATGGTATATGTCAGCACTGCTATAGATTTTATATTGCATCCTTGCAGCTTCAAATGACACAGTGCTACATTGAAAAATCCATTGATTTCAGATGTTCTGTGATGCACACCAATCATATAGTCAACCGCAATGAGTTCCAAAAAGTCCAAGACATCGAAAAACCTCTTTCTCAGAAAATCGTTTTTGAGCCCAGTGCACACATTAGACATGCAAAAGATGGAAACGTTTTGGCCCGAATTGCAGGACCTTTATCAAACCATTAAAAAGTGTACATATACACTTTCTAGTAGCTTGATAAAGGCCCTGAGTTGCCAAAGCATAGCAATCTTTTACATATCTCTGATGTCTACACTGTTACATCCCCAAAGTGCTCCTGAGATTTCTGCTTCTGCCACCAGATGCCTCTGGCTTATGTTCACTCCAAAGATGGGGCTGGTGATGTGGTAGTCTGACTGTATGGATGTATTGTATGGCTGCCCAGCTGGGGTCATTAACTCTGACTAAAGCCAATAAGGAAGTATTTCAGCCTATATGAATCCTCTGTGTGTTGCTGCTAGATGCCAGATATATTCCCTGCTTCACTTGTTATTATCCTGCTTTGTATTGATTTTCCAGATGGATCTCTGTCTGTTTTTGTACTATTCTGCAGTCTAACAATTTTGTACTTTTCTGACCTCTCAGTTTGGTTCCTGATCTGTGACTTTTCTATTCTTGGACTGCAACCCATCTGTAGGCAGCAACCCCCTGGACTTTGCAGTAAAGCCAAATTCCTGTATAGGGGTAGTGTTTAGGTATCTCGGTGTTCTGTCTTACAGTGCGTTTGCATTTAGTCTGTCCGGGATTCCCCTTGACGTTACAACTGGGCTCAAAAAGATTGTTTCCGTGAAGGAGGATTTTCGGTGCCTTGGAGTTTTTGGAACCCTTTGCAAGTTTACTCCAGGATTATTTTACATTCCAGCCTCCTCACACTTCTGTATGAGCAGGGGGTGTGGCTTCCTGCCCTATGGTCACACTACAATCCTACCCCTGATATACCATCCTATGTAATGTGTGAACAGGAGTGTTCTCCCTTTAAATAGCAATCATGTCAACAAGAAGATATAAACACAAGCTGTGATCCTTTGCTGTACAATGATATGTTGGTGCATAATGTGTGCTGTCATTTATTAGGCTAGGAACAGAGGCAGAGCACCACATTGAGTGATTCAGTACTGCCACGGTCTCCCCTCCCCCATATCAACTTGGTATCTCCCTGTCTCCTGGTACTATAGCACTATCCATGACTGAATTTCTCTGTCCCCGAAGGGAGGGGTGAGAGCTGAGGAGCAGATATGAATTTATTGATTTATAAGTGATCTATAGATCATAGAACTGTAGTGTCCAGCTCAGCTTCATCAGATATTAGGGCAGGGACAAAAAATGTATCTCTCTGGAGTTTCGCTTTAAGGTGACTTTCTGCCATGATAAGAAAAAATGAATGAATTTGAAATTGTGATGTCTGTCCAAGGTCACATGTGACCCGAGCCACTACCATAATAACTACAGACACAGAAAGTTAAGGGTAAGAACAAAAAATAAAGGATAACAAGTCACTACTTACTGGGATAATTGTAAAGAGTAGTCAGACAATCCGGGGTCAGGTCCAGGAAATGGACATAGTACAAAAAAGGTTAGCCAGAGATGTACTCCAATACATGAGCTAATGTCAGGAAAATCAGGAGGACAAAGCAGAATTCAGGGAGCAGGCAAAAACGTAATCAGGTCACAGCAAATTAGGCAAAGATACAAGATCAGACTGGGTCAGGCAGCAGAGCTTGGATGAACCAGAGTCCACAAAGCAAACGCAAGTGTACAATTGACACCAGATAGAAGAACAAGCATATTTAAATATTTCAGAGGGAAGTGGAAACACCCATGACTCCAGTACCCCATACCCAGCATGGAAAATAACTCAAACAGAACAGACTGAAAGCTCAACCATACCCAAAGCAGCACAACACAAAGACAATGAACAGTGTGGAGATTGTGACATCAAAGGCTCAAAACGGTTATCTCAGGCACAAGCCACTCCATTTGGCAGAATACCAAGAAATCTTTACACCCTTTAACCCCTATACAGGGATCTGAATTTAGAACAGGGTCCAGAAAATTGCTGCCTATGAAAGGGCTGCAGCCCAGGGACAGGAAGAGTTGCCAAGCAGGGTCAAAGTCAGGAGGACACAAAAAGGACAAAATTAGGATCCATTAGATTGGTCTGGGAGCCGTGTCAAAAACCGAGATGGCAGCAAGGTACAAAATCTTCAGGTAGGAGATACATCCAAAAACCAGACGAGATAAAACAGGAATAACTAGTCAGGACACAACACTAGCCAATGAGACACATGCTATAACAGACAACTTCCAGTAGTAAGCTACAGGCTTATGTAGGGTGTGGTGCCTTCTAATAGACTGAAGCCAGAAGGTGATGACTTCAGAGGGTGGCTTCACACTGCGGCAAGATCCGATCCGGGGCTGAAAGGGATGAACCTGACAGCCCTGGACCGGATCAGCACACAGAACCGGAGGGCTAATATGCCCTCCGGTCCGGTGTGCAGCTGGACGCACCTGCACCTGCTGATGAATCAGGATCGCGGCTCCAGGGAGCTAGCCGTGGTCCTGAATTAACAGCGGTGTGCAGCTGCAGGTGTCCGGTTCCTGGATCCTCCGGCCCCACAGGCTCCCATGTTAGGGAGCGCCGGATTGGCCCGGATCCGGGAGAATCCGGAATACGGCAATTTGGGGAGATTTTTCTCCCCGGACTCAAAAACATTGCAAGCAACATTTTTGTGTCGGTGAGAAAAATACGATTTCTCCCGGATTCTTCCAGAGAGATGGAAACCGGATGGCAGATAGCTCCATCCGGCTCCATAGGATTCTGTGGGGACAAAATCCGGTCCGGGGCTGTCTGGTTTACACCGGACAGCCCCGACCGGACTCTGCCGTGGTGTGAAGCCAGCCAGATGGACACCACACACACCCACTCTGTCAGACTGGAAAGTACTGCAGGTGTCAGCCACTCTAACCTTAGTGGAAAGTTCATAGCCTGCGCTGATCAGAGTTTGTGGTTCTGAAAGCTCCCTCTATCACCAGGACTACCTACAGAGTAAATATGGCAGTGCCAACTTTGCAGATTGCAGAGTTCGCGGGAGCAGGCTTTGATAGAGATGTGACAGAAATAATTCATCATTCTCATGCCTTTTTCCTATACAGATGTGAACCATCTCCCACATGGCCATCCCCTACATCTCATGTGTGGCTGGGGCTTAATATACATTTAAATAAGTGCAGAAAACTCCAATGTGAAAGAAGCCATAAAAGGGGATCAAAGGATAATATCCATATGTGAAAGAGCAATTTGCAAAGAAAACTATTTGGTAGAAATGATTGCTCTATTTCCCTCCTTATCCCCACTGTTTTTACAAAGGCAGCTTGCAGAACGTTACAGGGAGCGACATATGTTTGACTCTGCGCTTCTGGAACCTCACGAACAGATCAGATTGTTTATCTTGGCCGCTGGTTTTACTCTGAAGCAACATGTCACAGCACTTATCAGCTATATTTCTTACATTCTTGGAAATTGCTATTTTTTCTCTTCATCTGGAGTTAATATATTGGACAGGTTTATCAATTTATACACATTGGAGGCCATTTATGAAGTGCATAAGATGCATTTTGCAAATTAAAAAATATACTTCATTACCCTCATATCCTCTGTCCCACAACCCCAGGCAGTTATTCAACACATTTAACTCCCTTCTTCGCCCCACTCACCCCCTATTTCTCTGCAGAAGACTTTGCAACACACTTCACCAACAAGATCGATCAGATCAGACAAGTCTTTGCTACCCAACCATTATAACCCCTATGTATATCAGACCACTCCCCTCTCCACTAACCCTCCGCCCCTCCTTCACTGAAGGAGAACTTGCTCCTCCTCTCCAATTGCACTTCACCACTTGTGCATCGGACCCCATCCCATCCCACTTCCTTCCCAACCTCACCATCACGCTTATCCCAGTCCTAACCCACCTCTTCAATCTATCACTATCCTCCGGTACTTTTCCTTCCACTTTCAAACATGCAACAATTACACCTGCCTTGAAGAAGCCATCTCAGCCATCTCTTGACCTGACCTCTACATCCTGCTACCACCCCATATCGTAGCTCCCGTTCACCTCCAAACGTCTTGAAAAGCATGTCCACACTGTACTGTTATCCAACCTCTCATCCAACTCTCTCTTTGACAACCAATCTGGGCTTCCGCCCCCACCACTCAACCAGAACCGCCTTAACTAAAATTACTAATGACTACTTACTGCCAAAGCTAACGGACACTTCTCCATCCTCCTCCTTCTAGACCTGTCCTCAGCATTTGATACAGTTGACTACTGCCTCCTATTACAGATCCTTCTTTCCATTGGTATCACTGACCTTGCCCTCTCCTAGATCTCCTCCTACCTTTCCAACCGCTCATTTAAGTGTCTCCCACTCCAAAACTACCCCTCACCCATCCCCTCTCTGTTGGGATCCCTCAAGGCTCTGTTCTGGGACCCCTTCATTTTTCCATTTATACCCTTGGCCTAGGACAACTCATAAAGTCCATTGGCTTCCAGTACCACCTGTACACTGATGACACTCAGATCTACCTCTCTGGCCCAGACGTTACCGCTCTGCTGTTCAGAATCCCAGAGTGTCTATCAGCCATATCCTCCTTCTTCTCCTCTCACTTTCTTAAACTAAATGTAGAAAAACTGAACTCTCATCTTTCACCCATCTCGTGCACGTCCCTTACCTGATCTATCTATCACAATAAATGATATCACACTTTGCCCTGTACCTGAAGTCCGCTGCCTCTGAGAGATCCTTGACTCTGCCTTATCATTCAGACCACATTCAAGCTCTCGCCAACTCCTACCGTCTTCAACTCAAAAATATTTCCAGAATCTGTCCCTTCCTCAGCCCTCAGTCTACTAAATTACTAGTGCATGCCCTCATCATCTCCCGTCTTGACTAGTGCAACCTCCTCCTCTGCGGCCTCCCTGCTAACACTCTTGCACCTCTCCAATCTTTCTTTAACTCTGCTGCCCGACTAACCCACCACTCTCCTCGCTGCTCCTTCACTTCTCCCCTCTGCAACCCTGGCTCCCAATTCCCCAGCGTATCCAATTCAAACTAACATTGACTTACATCATTATATCTCTGAACTAATCTCCTGATATCATCCAAGTCGTAATCTCCTTTCCTCCACTCTTGTATGTTCCTCATCTAACCACCTGCAAGACTTCACCTGAGCATCCCCATCCTCTGGAATTCTGCACCTTAAAACGTCCGACTGTCCCCCACACTCGGAACCTTCAAGCGAAACCTGAAAACCCATCTCTTCAGAACAGCCTACAGCCTGCAAAGCCCACGGTGCCACCTCACCACCACTGGACCCGGCGCTCCATCACCACTGGACCCGGCGCTCTACCACCACCCGAGCAGACCCAACCTACTGTTTCCCTCCCCATTGCCCTGTAGAATGTAAGCCTGCGAGAGCAGAGTCCTCTCTCCCCTCTGCATCAGTCTGTCACTGTTAGTTTGTTCATTGCATTTTTAACTTGTTTGTATATATCCCATTCTCATGTACAGCACCTAATGGAATCAATGGTGCTCTATAAATAATAGTAATAATATGAATAATAATAATTAATAATAATATGGTTATGGTTAACTTCCAATACTGAGAAGAAAATAGGTCCTTTAAGAATCCTGAATAGGCTGGTGCTAAACGCGACAGAGGCATACTGTAGTGCCAACTCCAGCGCCACGTCCCCACAACTGGGAGACCAACGGTTGTGACATACTCACCCTTCCAGTGGGCCTGCGAAATTCCCTCTAGTCCTGTCTCCTGCCTCATGTCCCAGTGTTCATGGACACACTCCCACATTGAGAGGTGCCTGGGCAATGCAGCTTATCCCTTAGTGGCTTGTTGCTAGTTCTCAGGTACACTGGGTCTGTACTCCTGTTCCTGTACCCTGTGCTTGTATACCTGTTCTTGTGCTCGAACCCACTAACCTGTGTTTCGTCCTAGTCCTGCACCTGTCCACACCTGTCTGCATCTAACATGCCTTTGCCAGCCTGCACCGGTCTGCACCTATCATACCATTACCAGCCTGCACCACGTACGGTCTCACCTGCCATATCATTGCCCACCTGCATCCATCTGCATCTGTCTCCTCCTGCTGTGTCAGATACCAGCCTGCACCTATCTGCTATTGCTGAGTTCCACCACCTGCCAGCATGAGCCATATGGCTGTACCAACCTACACCAGAGACAGTACTTGTGCATACCCTTGGAGCCAGCTGTCACAACTCTAGCCTTCCCGAGTGGCACCCAGTTTTTGCCTGCAGCACAACACCCTCACAATCAGAGGCTCTGGTGAAGACCAGGTCAGAAACCATAGTCAAGCCTTTCTAACTTGGTTGGGTGCTGAGGCCAAATGGGTCCTCTTCTGGACTCTCACCTGTATTACCCTGTTTTCCCAAAAATAAGACAGTACCTTATATTAATTTTTGCTTCCAAAGATGCACCATGTCTTATTTTCAGGGTGTCTTTTTTTCATGAAGTATAATTCACATTTATTGTTGAACAAAAAAAATTAATATTTATTATATACTGTACAACAGTTGTCATCACAAGCCAGCATAACCAAACTGTGAATCCTATCAAGAATTTGCAGCCCTTTGCAGCCTCCAATATGGTACACCCCATCACTCCCTTTCAGCCCTTTGCAGCCCCCAATATACTATCCATTTGCAGCCCCCAATGTGGTAACCCCATCATCCCTTTGCATCCAATATGGTTCCCATCATGCTTTGCAGCCTCAATATGGTACCCACATCATACCCTTGCAGCCCCAATAGGTACCCCATCATCCCATCCTTTGCAGCCCTCAAATGGTACCCCATCATCCCTTGCAGCCCCCAATATGGTATCCCTATCATCCCTTTGCAGCCCTCAATATAGTACCCCAATCATCCCTTTGCAGCTCCCAATATGGTACCCCCATCATCCCCATCATCCCTTAGCAGCTTCCAATTTGGTACCCCCATCGTCCCCTTGCAGCCCCCAATGTGGTATCCCTCATCATCCCTTTGCAGTCCCCAATATAGTACCCCCATCATCCCCTTGCAGCCCTTTGCAGCTCCCAATATGGTATCCCCATCATCCCTTTGCAGCCCCCACCAAGGTACTGGTACCTACAAAAATAATCCAGCTCAAATAGGATGAAGAAAGGTGACTTATGCTATGTCAACGCATTTTAGAGAGCTATTTCTTCTTCTTCAGTATAAAAATTGAATATATGTGATTTACTGAAGAAGAAATAGCTGTCTGAAACGCGTTGACGGAATAAAAATCACCTTCTTTCACCCTAAATGGGCTGGATTATCCTTGTGGCAGTGCAGTTTTTACCCCTATCTCTGTCTCCACGTGGAATACCAAATTAGATATTAGCAATTGTTTTCCCTTGCAAACTAAATACATGATCCTCTTGCCCCTATCGCTGGACTCCATAGCCTTATAGACTATCCAAAAAGAGGGAGAAAGATATGCAATTCTGATTGCACTAAATTGGGTCTCTGCTCCATTAATCAGTGCAGCCACACCTCCGAGGAGGCACCATCCCACACACCTCTAAGGAGGCACTATCTCACATACCTCCAAGGAGGCATCATCTCATGCACTGCATTCCTCTTCTGTGATGCATAGGGATGGGTTACTCGCTGCAGAAGCCACATGCTCATAGATCAGACCCTTGGCCTGTGTAACCCAGGGATTAGTGCACCTCTTGTTTACCCCATGACCTACATGCAGACCATCATCCATTAGTTACATTGTCACTGGTAATAGCCATAATTTCCCAAACCAAAGGTAGACATAGTACCCTAAAGAAAAGAAGAAAAATCAAGATAAGGGTGTTAAAAAGATCCAGCTACAGTGTTCATTTGCCACAGTACCCCAAATGCTGTAATAATGTCAGTGGCTCCCAAAATAATCCCATCCCATCATCTTAGCGTTCTTTAGCAATGATAGGCAAAGTTCTACAGTGCTACCTCCTTCAAATTGCCAGATATGCCAATTGTTTCACAATGTCTATCAGAGAGAGTGCCATAGTGCCTCCTGCCCAACTACTCTAGCCACAGTGTTCCTATTGAAGTGCTCTTCAACCATTACAGTGGCATCCATATAACTCCTTACAATGTCCTTAAAAGTCTCTGCGCTCCCTTGATTCTTCCCACTATTTTTCTGTTTCTGCTGTGCACCACTGTAGAGATATTCATATTTGTTGCTTCTGGAGCACACTATGTGAAATCTCTGCTTACAGTGCAACTGGGTGTTTCTTTAGAGTTTTTTCTGGGGGTGAGTGCTCTCATTCTTTCCTCCCAGATGCTGCTAATCAGAGATTGTCAGTGCCTGAGATTAATAGACTGCTAGATCAGTTACCAAGCTGTGATTGGCAACATGTGGGAAGGAGGAGTGAAAATACCATGCCCCTAAAGAAGCCTCTGAAGACACGCCCAGTTCAACTATAGGCAGATTTTTCAACTGTTGCGCTCCAAATGCATCAAATGAGATTATCTCTGCAAAGGAGTGACACAGCGCAAAATGGAAAACAACAGCAGAATCAGGGGACCACAGTGTTTTTTTTACAATATGTTTAATTCAACTTTTTTTTAGAGCAAGTGATAGGTCGTCTTTAGGCTACATTCCCACAATGAGCTTTTGGTGAGTTTTTGACGTTGCAGAATTTCTGCACCTATTACGTAAATTAGGTTACTTGCATTTTTGCCTGCATTTTTATCACATTTTTCATGCTGCAGTTTTTGCTTCTTCTTGGAATGTTTCTTTGGTTTTGATACTTCCTGGTATTTGATTTTGTCAAAACTTAGATATTCTTTAAGTTTTTGATGCATTTTCGCACCGGAAACTCACTACAAATTCATGGGAGTTTTTTTACCTTCACATTTTCTGCATTTAATGCAAATTTATGGGGAAAATCTGCACATTAAACTCAATATACCCACAATAAAAATTGTTATATTGTGCATTTAGAATACTCACTGCAGGTCAGTTTACGTTGAGTAAAGTGATGTACAATGGGTAGTAGATTTCTATAAATCCATCCACTTTGTTGGAACTGTAAGGTCGGTTTCACACCACGGTGTGATCAGGTCTGGGGCTGTCCGGTGTGAACCTGACAGCCCTGGACCCGATTTTGTACTAATGCATGCCTATGGTCCCGGACAGGGCCGGAGGGCAGCTATTTGTCATTCGGTTTTGTCCTTGTCCGGCAGCATCAAGCTGCATTCTGTTTTTGTCCTGGACACAAAAATGCAGCTTGCAGCGTTTTTGTGTCCGGGGCAAAAGGTTTAGCAAAACCGGATCCGCTGCGATCCGGCGCTCCCTATCATGAGAGTCTATGTGGCCCCGGATCGTGCCGGCCGCGCTGAACTTCAACTCCTGAAACTGTTCCCTGCTGAGATTTCAGGACCGCGGCCAGCTCTCGCAAGCCACGATCCTGACATTTCAGTAGGGAAAGCTCCTGAACCTTGCGATCTGTCAATTCCGGCAGAAAACAGGACCGGAGGGCCTATTTGCCCTCCGGTTCTATTCTATTAGGTTCTGTCCAGTGTTTCCTGCAAAACACCGGACAGAACCTGATACACCACAACTGTGGTGTGAAACCGGCCTAAGACGCTGCATTTTTGATGCAGGGTCAAAACTCTCTAAAAGTTTATTGTGGGAAACGGAGCATTAAACTTCATTTATGGGATTTGGATGTTTGTTTCAGGAAGGTGACATTCTGACAACTATAGAGGAATAGCAAATATTGAGCACAGACTAATGGATCTGTTTAGATTTTTTAAAAAAAGGTACTGAAAGTAAATATTCACTCCTACACCTCCAGATTCATAGCTTGAAGACATCATTCCTGGACCCGATGTCTCTCTTTACAGCTTTGCTTGTACACCTGTAAGATGCCCTCATTATCAGCCATGCCTGGTGCTATATCCTTCCTCCGACCTTACGTCCTTCCTGTTACATTCACCCTTTTTATGAGTGAACACAACATAGCATCCGTTTTTTATGAGCACCCTAAATGCAAAATCAACAGGAACATACCTGGAGTTGCGTGCCCTCTTCTTGACTTTCCTGTTTTATCCCTTTAATATTTTCCCTCTTAAATTTTGTTGTAAAAATATTTATTTTTAAGTAAACACAAGCAATTATTTTGGTATGTACTTTGGGCTCAGGGCCCCTCCGGTTTCCTTTGCCTTCCTGCACAGCTTTTTTTTCTTTGCTTTTGACATTCTCTTACTTCTTTCCAAAATATGCATCTGTGCTGTGTGAACCTTGGGTGTGAACTTGACTGGTGCTGGACTTTGCCCAATGCCAACATCTCACACAGAGATCCTGGTGCTCACTTCATCCATTCCTGTCCCTACTAATTCCCCATCCAGGACCTCATAGGAACAAGAACCATCTCTACAACAAGTTACAAATTATGATTTTAAAGGGACCCTGACACCAAGGAATTAGCAAAAAAGTCACATGAAATATGGCCATTTTTTTTGGAGGGCTTGTCTGATTGGAAAACCCATTTTAAAATATCCTATTGAAGAGCTGTGACATAATAAAGGAGCGCCCACTCTAGACTCATCAGCTCCATTGATTACATGGTTAGAGTATTGATTTCATTGATGATGGTCGAAACTCTCTAATGCAAGTCAATTGGTGTGAGATGGACGTCACACACATGCATTGAAGAATTACGTCCTCACGATGATCAGTGACATTGTGAGGACATACTTTGTGGGCAGAGTTAGCGCACGATGCACTCCCATCCCACGATCAAGAGAGCAGTGGAAGCCTAATGGTCTCCAGTCCAGTACGTGCCCCCAACCCTCCGGTGATATTTATGCCCCCAGTCTCCTGTTACGCAAACAGGGCGTGAAGATGTAAAGTGGACTCACTGGGCCACTGGTGGAGTATAGGCAGCTGAACACTCAATACAGCAAGAGACTGGAGAGTGACTTCAGTAAAACAAAGGATATTTATTAAAGTTAGGTTAACAAATGAAAAGGTGTCTGAGGGGAGGACCCTCTGGATCACGACATCAAACTCTCGTGGCGGAGCACCGACGAGGTAGCCCCTGTACAGGGAGACACGTGGTACAGCACCATGAGGTCTAAATGAAACGAATCCTGGACCAGAGGGACGACCCATACAGATCGAACAGAAGAGAGGAGAAGACAGAGGCCGTTTCTGTTCATTGTACTAGATGGCATCCCGACACCTGCTCTGCTGGACACTGGGTCACAGGTGACCACCATTCCCTAAATCCTTTATAAGAAGTATTGGGCTGATACAGAACTGAAACAGCCTGATCTAGACTTTACCCTTAATGCTTCTAACGGTGAACTAATTACCGTAATGGGGGTTAAAGAAGTGCCAATAAAGGTGGGGAGGGTGGAGTTGCAGAACCAGGGGGTCTTAGTTGTAGCAGAAGCCAGTAATGCTAATGATCCTTATATCATATTAAGCACTAATGTTGTTAGCAATTGCATGGAGGAAGTCTTGTCTTTGCTTCAACAGATTGCAGACACTGCCAGACCTGATCAGAGGAAGTCCTCCAGCGTGAGATCAGAGCCATCCTGTACCAACAACAGGTAACAATTACAGGTGACGAAATTGGTACTGCACAGGTGACAGACCCGTTGCCTATTGTGATTCCCCCAATGAGTGAGATGATGATTGGTGTCGAGCAGCTATAGGTGACGCACACCAGGGGCCAGGGTTACTCCCGGTTTATACAGGCGATTCTTCTCCTTCCTTGTCACGGGTGGACCGCGCCTGCCGGTAGTGGGGCCCGGTGTAGTGCAGATCAAAATGAGGACGTCTTACGGGAACAGATTAAAGGGGGTTTAATTTGTTTTCTTCGTGACGCCACCTATGAGTAGATTCGGTAAGGGCTACCGACGCTGCGGAACCTCCCGGGGTGATGGACAGCAGCAAGATGTTACGCTCCCCACAGGCTGAGCGGTGATCCCCGGGGGATGGAGCTGCTCAAGATGTTGTGCGGCAGCTGCGGTTACCTTTAGTTCATGACGGACAGTTCATAAGGAGACACGGACACAGTTAGTCTCTGCAACGGTTCTTTACTGTAACCAGCAGGCAGTACATGGCTTACAGTGGTTGAGTAGAAGACCGGGTGGACTCAGCAGTGATAGTGCTCCTCAGAGATCCGCAGTGTACCTCCTTTCTACCTCCTTAGCTTCTCTTGCCAGCGTCGCCCAGGAATACCAGGTCGGGTACGGGGAGGCTGCTTCAATGCCCTATCCATGATGTACGTTCTGGATTCTTTGGGGAGCCTTGGGTCCCTCAGTGGGTACACCGCTGGTTAGACGACTGGAAACTGGCTAGTGGTGGGGTGCTCCTATAAAGCTGCTCCTCCACGGGGCTGGTTCGCGTGGCAGAGGTGAACTGCTGCCAGCTTCGGTACCAGTGAACCGGCTGTAAGTTGTGGGCACGGGAGTCTTTTGGGAACCCGTGTAGAAATGCCCATTCCCGGTGGTTAAGGCCTCAGGTGCTGACACCCGACCGGTGACGGCCCAGGGGCCCGCACGGAGTGCGGAGCCCCCGCTCCTCTCCAAGTTCTGTGTTCTAGGCTCTAGATTCCAGACTAGACTGTTCTAGACTATTGCGTGTTCTACTTCACTACCCTAACACTCCACCCACCAGGACCTATGATTGGTCCCCTGTTCTAGGTGTTGTATGTTGGGTTGGATCTCTGAGTTAACCATTGCACTGCTTTGTCTAGAGAATATTGCGGCTGCAATACTCCCTTGTGACGCACTCGTTGCGGGGCGCCACATAGGTCTGAGAGGGCAGGACTATCAGGCACATTTGGAGCCCATCAGCACTGAGCACAGACCTACACTGTTGACAGCCAGGGGGGTTATTGACGTACACAATGGGAGAGTACCTGTTTGCATCTTAAATTGTGGTAGTGAGGAGGTTAAATTACCCAGGTATACCACCGTTGCTAAATTGTACACAGCCAGCAACAACGAGATCCAAACAAGCCCGTACCCTACACTAAAGGGGAAAAACCTGATCAAACAACTGGGCTACTGGAGGACTGGTGTCAGCAGCTCCATGTCGGAACTAACACCACTCCTGTGCACAAAAAGCAAGGTGTGTACTGGGTAGTTCAAGAATTTGAACAAGTCTTTAGTAAGCATCCACTTGACTTTGGTAGAATAAACATCACATCCCCACAGGTACACATCCACCAATCAAGGAGCGGTACAGGCCTATTCCACCTGCACATTATCAAAAAGCCAAGGAAATCTTACAGGACATGAAGGACGCAGGGGTTATACGAGATAGTTGTAGTCCCTGGGCAGCCCCATTAGTCCTAGTCAGGAAAAAGGATGGCAGTATGAGAATGTGTGTAGACTATAGGCAAATAAACCGCATCACACACAAAGATGCTTACCCGTTACCTCGTATAGGGGAATCCTTAGCTGCGTTGAAGTCTGCCAATTACTTCTCCACCTTAGATCTAACTAGTAGGTATTGGCAGGTGTCCATAGCCGAGGAAGACCACGAGAAGACGGCATTTACAACACCCATGGGCCTATGTGAATTCAACAGCATGCCCATCGGACTATGTAATGCACCCGGAACCTTCCAGCGATTAATGGAGAGTTGCCTGGGGCATAAGAACTTTGAGACGGTACTGTTCTACCTGAATGATGTGATCGTGTACTCCAAGACCTATGGGGAACACGTCACCCATCTAGCAGAGGTGTTTAAAGCTCTAGCCAAATACAGGATGAAGCTAAAACCATCAAAATGCCACCTGTTGAAGCCAAGAGTACAGTACCTGGGACACATATTCAGCACCGAAGGCGTGGCCCCTGATCCAGACAAGGTGACAGCAATCAAAGAATGGCCAGAACCCAAGACCTTAAAAGAAGTACGTCAATTCCTGGGTTTGGTGGGCTACTATAGGCAGTTCATAAAAGAGTACACCAAGAAGGCTGCTCCCCTGCAAGACCTCCTAGTAGGCCAACCCACGAAGGGCAAGCCAAAGGATTCTCCATGGAGATGGGGTAAGGAACAAGAGGAAGCGTTCCAGATGATGAAAGAAGCCCTGACAGGAGAAGAAATCCTTGCTTACCCGGACTACAACCTGCCATTCCTGCTGTACACAGACGCCAGCAATGTAGGACTCGGAGCTGTCCTTTCCCAAAAGCAAGACAGCAAGGAAAGGGTGATTGCCTATGCCAGTAGGAAGCTGCCCCCCATAGAAAGGAACCCAGAGAACTATAGCTCCTTCAAGCTGGAATTTCTGGCCTTGGTCTGGGCCGTCACTGAGAGGTTCAAGCACTAACTGGCCTCTAGTAAATTTACAGCCTACACGGATAACAATCCGCTTACCCACTTGGAAACTGTGAAGTTGGGAGCCATGGAACAAGGATGGATGGCCAGATTGTCCAAATACCAGTTCACCATCAAGTACTGGGCTGGGCACCAGAATGGAAATGCGAATGCCTTATCCAGAATGCCTCACTTGTCAGAAGAGGGTGTAGATGAAGACGAGCTGGAAGAAGTGGAGTTACCTGCCTTCCATCCAGTAAGAGTGACTCAGTGCCAGCAAACACGTCAGGATCTTCCTGCAAGAATGGTGAACCCGTTGCCCCACTTCGGTTGGAAAGAGGTACAAGACAATGACCCGACTGTCAGTCTAATAAAACAACTGATAACCCAGGAGTCAGCGAAGCTGCCTGAAAATCCCCAATCTGAAGCCAAACATCCGTGGAGCGAGCGGAGTAAGCTGTTGTATACCAAGGGAAGCTTTGTCGGAGGTACATCAACCAAGAACACATGAGATGGCCTGCCAAATCATCATGCCAAAATCAGAAATCCATGTGGTCTTGAACGCCTACCACAACCAGACTGGTCACTTTGGGTGGAAGAAGCTAGAGATGCTACTGAGGGATAGGTTCTTTTGTGTCGGCATGCGAAAATCCATTGAAAGATGGTGTAAAAATTGTAAACCTTGCGGACTAAGAAGAAAAGAGTTACAGAGCCAGAGAGCCCAGCTCCATCCCATTGTAACAAAGCAACCTCTGGAAATTGTAACCTTGGACCACATAAAACTGCCTCCAAGTAGATCCGGCTACACCTATGCGTTGACCATGGTGGACCATTACTCGAGATTCTTAATGGTTGTCCCCTGAACCTGCCTAGCAGTATTCCCGAGTGTGACTCGGGGTTAACTTTTACTGCCAGAAGCGGTAACCCCGAGTCACACTCGGGTTTACCCGCGGCTGGTGCTGTCAGAGCAGCACCCGCCGCCCCTGCTCCCTTCTTTAGCCGCCCCTGCTCCCGCTGCTGAGGACCGGCGGTGAGCACCGCCGCCCGCCCCTGCTCCCGCTGCTGTGGACCGGTGGGGGGGTGCTGTGAGAGCACTTCTCCAGAGCTAGGGTTAGGGCTAGGGTTATTGTTAGGGTTAGGGCTAGGGTTAGGGCTGGGGTTAAGGTTAGGGCTAGGGTTAGGGTTATTGTTAGGGCTAGGGTTAAGGTTAGGGCTAGGGTTAGGGTTATTGTTAGGGCTAGGGTTAGAGCTAGGGTTAGGGTAAGAGCCCCGTCACACGGGGCGATATCGCTGCCCATTCATGCGGAAACATGGGGGCGTAGCCTATCGCCGGCGTCATCGACCCTACGTTGCCACATGTAAAGGGGCGATGTCGCCTGACCTGGCCGGTCGCCTGGTTTCACAGCAGTGCTGTGAAACCTGGCGACCATCATGGGGCGATGTGCACACATCGCCCCATGTAACCGGGCGGTGGCGACCTGTCAGGCGATGGGAGCCATAGGCTCCCATTGTCCTGCATCGCCGCCGGGTTTCAGACACCCCGGCGGCGATGCCGCCCTACAGGTCGCCGGCACGGGGCTGGAGGAGTCGCCCGTCTAAACGGGGACGGCGCTGGTGGCGGGGGCGGCGAGAGTGTGCGCGCCCCTCGCCATTCACCACCGACATCTCCAGCCCCGTCGCCCCGTGTGACGGGGCCCTTAGGGTTAGGGCTAGGGTGTTATGGTTAGAGCCTGGGCTGCAGACAAGAAGAGGGGCGGGAACACCCAATGGAAGCTGGATGCTTCCCTCAGTTACCCTCCTCTCCTCTGTCACAGGGACATCCAGCGATGTCCCCGCTGTGATCACCGGTGAGAGCTCCTTCGGATGCCTCCATATGACTTCCTGGTTCCGTCTCTGTGAGCCGCAGCGGCTCATTGGAGGCGGAACTGGGTTGGAGGCGGAACTGGGCGGGAAATACAAATGTATAAAATTTCTGCCCAAATTTCTGCCCATAAAAGAAATTTAAAAATAAATGGTACCGCTTTTAGCACAAAATTCCTGACATAATCATACCGCCATGGAGGCTAAAAGACTTGACAGCTGCTAAAACATTTAAAAATGTCTTCTGCAGACCATTGGGATACCCTGAACAGATCCTAACAGATCAAGGATCAGCCTTCGAAGCGGATATCTTCCAAGAGTTCTGCCACATGTATGGGTGCAAAAAGATCAGAACCACCCCATATCATCCACAAGCCAACGGACTCTGTGAGTAAATGAATCATATCATCATTGACATGTTTAAGATCTTACCCTTAGATGAAAGAAACCAATGGCCAGAGAAACTACCTGACTTGGTTGACATGTATAACCACATTCCAGTAAGCTCTACAAACTGTACACCAGCTTACCTGATGAGAGCCCATACAGGAAAGTTACCCGTAGACTTGGAACTCGGAGTAGTAGATCCTGAAGCAGAAAACACAATTCCCAATTGGAATACCCATCGCCTCAAACAATAGAAAATGGTTCAAGCCTGTGTAGAAGATAACCTGGAGAAATCCCGTGAGAAACAAGAAAGGGACTATAACAAACATGCTCCAGCAGAACCAATAACACCTGGAAGTATTGTCTTAAAGAGGAGAAAAACCAAACAGAAGTTGGATGATCAGTGGGAACAAGAACCCTACGTTCTACTGGATTCTGGACATGATAATGGCAAAGTCTGCCTTATCAGCAAGAATGGTGGAAAAACCACACAGACTGTATCCAGAAACCACATCAAAAAGTGTCCAACAGATTGGGAAAACCAAAATCCCTCAACTCAACCAATCCAAGAGTCTGAACCAGTTCCAGAACAAAGTCCATGTGAAAAATCAAAAGAGAAGGTAATCTTAACAATCTTAGGGTACCTTCACACGCGGCAATATTGCTAGGCAATTTCACTGGCAATTTGCTGGTTGCAGTGAAATCATGGACACATTGTTCCATTTGTACACAGCAACAAAATAGAACAATGTGTCCATGATTTCACTGCAAGCAGAAAATTGCCAGTGAAATTGCCTAGCAATATTGCCGCGTGTGAAGGTACCCTTAGGAGAATTCCCAGAAGATTGGCCTCAACAAGATGGAGCCATCATAGTGCCAGTGCTGAATTTCTACCAGCCCAATGAAGTGGTACAAAGGAATCAGGAAGAAATATGTCGGGCCCACTGGGACGGGGGTACTCGGTACCGGACCGGCTCTGCTACTTGGGAAGTCACGGCTCGGCAATAAAAGGGGATATTTACAGGGGTTGTCAGTCGTGACGCCACCCACTATATGCGGCCAGTGATGGGGCCGCCGCTGCTGCAGAACCTCCAGGGATGATGGAATAGCAGCTTAGGTGTAATAGTTCCAGTGGGTAGAACTGTATTCCCCGGGGCAGTAAGGGTTAAGTCTATTGTGGAATGTTCAGTACACTTACTGTGCAGACGCTGCAGGGATCTCTCCTCAATGCTGGTGCTGACAGGCTGTGCTGTGGCTCTGCAGGTGGAGGGCTTTCTGTAATCCTGTATGGAGAGAATCGCTTTCATGCAGAGACACAAGGGAGGCAATCTCAGGGTTTTCCGTGTTTACTCTCTGTTCTTCAGACAGTTCACAAGTCAGTTACAGTTCTTACAAAGTTCAGTACAAGTACACAGGCACACTCTCCCTCTCCGGGTTCCCTTTACTCTGCAGCCAGGTCTCTCTCTCTGTGACCCCTCACACAGTCTCTGTGTTTACGTTCTCTGTACACTTGGTGGGTGTCTCTGGACAGTATGGCGGTGACTCGGGCCCCTGTGGGTCCTCCAGTTTGTCACTGAGCTGCCTGTCCTTCGGGGTAGGGACCCTAACGTGAAGCTGTGGTCCCCCGTCGGTGTTTGGGAATGCCGGGTAAACTACGGTCCCCTCTAGAGCCAACACTCTACTCAGCCCAGCCTCCAGCAGTCCTCAAGTGTGAGGCTCTACCAGGCTCCTTCTCTCTGCGTCTCTCGGTATCATAGGAGGGCTACTCCGCCTGCAGTCGGTAGCTTCGCTGTATGTCTAGGGCCCGGGTATCACCGTCCCTCTCTCTCTCCTCACACTCCTGGTGGTATTGGCTTCGGACAGGCTTTCTCTCTCCTCCGGCTCACCCTGGCTCGGTACAGATTCTGCGCTCCTACACTGTACACTCTCACGACATGTGAGTCTTTCTGTCTGCTCAGCTTCACTCAGCCTTCTGCTGTCTCTCGCCTGTGCTGTGCTCCTCAGCTTCTGGTCTCTGTCTTTGCTGCTCAGCTCACTATGGCCTACTGAACTCCTTCCTCCTCCCCGTCACTATTTCTACTGTCAAGTCACCTGACTACGTGTGTGCCAACCCACTCCTCCAAATCCACCACCCCTCAATTGCCTAGAGTACTCCAATCTTAGGGCTGGATGCTACCTTCTCCTACACATGGGTTGTGTGGGCTGTGAGGGTGTTGTTGTGCAACAATTGTCCTAGATGCCTGGCTGCAGTTCCCTTTTGTGGCCTCCTGGACGCAGGGGCGCAACAAATACCCGTTGCTAGAGAATCTGAGGATGCTGAGGATGCTGCAATCGGTACACCTGCTAGCCCTTTGGTGAGACTAAGGCAATGCAGATGCTTACCTGACATACCTGCACCAAGCCCTTCACTTGAAACATCACCTGAGACAGTGACACCTGTAGTGCGTAGATCACACAGAAGCACACAAGTCAACCCCCGTCTAGGTATGGAGAGTGGGCACAATAAATGTGAGCTAGAGCACACTAAAGTAACATGTAAATAGTCATTGTAAAGTAAGAATGTAAATAGTGTTCAAAAGGTGAAGAGTAGGCAAAAGCCAGGTACACAACACCAAAAGAAGGGAGTTGGCGTAAGGAGCTGTCTAGGGAGAGTAAAAAACCAAGAGGTGACCCCAGGGCCAGGAGGCCTACAGCACTTATGACCATTAGAGGCCCCTATAGTACCTAGACTCCTACGCTGAAAACACCCGTTGTTGTGTATTTTGAACTGTTGAGCCTACAGAGACTTTACCTTTAAGGACTTATTGAACTTTTGAACTTTGAACTTTTAAAAGACTTTTCTCGCGTTGAACTTTGACAATTTAAAAGGACTACAGTTTACACGACTTTAGTTGCAACTTTTCAAAAGTCTGCGGTGAATGGACTAGCACCGTATGGACTTACCTGGTTTTCTATTTTTTTAATATTTTTCAGTGCTTTTGTAAATTTTTATATTTTAAGACTTTGTAAATATGTTACCTGTTATACTGTTGAATAATTGTTATTCCTTTTGTTTAAACAAAAATGCTCAGTCCAGAAGTACTGAAGTTACCTAGGGGGGGTGTGTGCACCATGCTGACGCAGGTAGCCACAGACTTCTCTAATGCACAGTTGGGTTTCCACAGCAGGTACCTACTACATGCAACATCTTCCACCCCGGCACAGTAGGGTAACTCCACTCACCGCCTTTAGGTGAGTTCCCTTAGAAATACTGCTGCTGGGGGAGGAGTTAGTCAGAGTGTGCAGACGCTAGAGAGCCGCGAAGAGTCCTGGTGGTCGGTGCTGCAGTTAGGCCCGAGCCAGTGACCCGGAGTGGCCCTTTTGACGTCCCGCCAGCCTAAGTGGGGACAGAAGGCAAGGAGCAGTGAGACGGAAGGGTAGTGAGGAACCAGTGAAAGTTTGCACTAAGACGTACTGAACATCGGGCATCCGCACCTGTGGGATACTCCAGGACCACAGAAAACCCCGTCACACCGTGGAGGCTTCAGCCACCCGGTCCCCCTGTGGGTCAAAGAGAGGGAGCCAGACACAGCAGTGTACCACCGCAGTGATCAGAGAGGGTAACCCGGAGACCGCACAGTGTGGAAATGTGGTTCTAGAGAAGGATATTGTCGGTGCCATGGATGTCAAGAAGAATGAGCAGGTAAATTTTGGAATGGATCAGGCCAGACATGTTACTTGAAGAAAGGATCACCAAGCTACAACCTGCCTACTGTGGACACATCAAAGAAGAGAGCGATCACTAGAGAAGGTCATCATGGTCAGAAGAATAGAAGTAGATAGGCCAAGAGAAAGACCAATAATTTGATGGTTTGCTACTATTAAGATAAGACCATGGTGGACCCATCTAGACTGGAGCAAGATTGATCTCCCTACAGGGGATTCATCCATCAAGTCGGCATGGCTCGAGACCGTTATTAATAATAATAATAATAATAATAATAATATTGGCAGAATGGATATCTGGAAGATTGTAAGGAGGGAATGTTATTTTCTTAATATGATAGATACACTTAATGATTACCATAAATTTCGAGACTTCCATGGCAGCAATGGAAGAGCCAGATCCACATTTTATGTCCATAGTTTTGATATGTAATATGATGGATGCAAACCATGACCAAGTACAGGACTGTAGACGGGGGTTTTCCTAGAGGATGTATTGTAGATACAGGGCTAGGAAAGCAAACTGAACTCTATGAGTAGGGTAAGGGAAGGTCAGCTTTTCTGGGCTGTGACATAATGCCAGCTCACTTCTTCCAGGTAGTTATGTCCACTTGGTTAACGTCCAAAGATTTTCCATAATGTTTTTGACATACAGATGCGCAATAAGTTACACAACATTTGTATTTATCTACGATCAAAATAGGCAACGACTTCCAGACCTCAGAGTCAACGACGCGGCTGTTTTTCTTGCTAAATGACTGCATTGATTTAATACGGTATATTTCTGATTTACAAGCGTCCAGTATGTAACAAAACCTCGGATTTCTTCAAAAAAAAATTTTTTTCCTTTCTTAAGTTCCACTGCATGGGCTCAGAATTGATCTTGTACAGTTGTTATTTCTGGCAATAGTTCCGCTTGAGTTCTGGCCATTTAGGTGCAAACGATTTTATGCAGCTCCTATCTAGGGGGTTGTTGGACAGGAATCAGCTGATGCTTTGGAAAGCCTCCAAATATAGCAAACTATTGATTTAGCATTGCTTCGTGTATTTCCTGGGGACAAAGACAGAATGTAGACTGACATTAAGGTATCAGTGTCTACTATACAGTATATATATATATATAAATATATACAATGAAACCAGAAGTTTACATACACTATATAAAAAGACAAATATGCATGTTTTTCTCACTTTCTGACAATCAGAACAAACTTTTCCCGTTTTAAGTCAATTAGCATTACCATAATTATTAATATTTTCCAAATGCCAGAATAATGCAAGAGAATGTTTTAAGGTATTTTTATTACTTTCTGCAAAGTCATAAATTTACATACATTTCATCACTATTTGCTACCATTGCCCTTGTATGATTTGTTCAAACGTTTTGGATATCCTTCCACAAGCTTCTCACAATAGTTGGTAGGAATTTGGGCTCATTCCTCCTGACAGAACTAGTGTAGACCCTGATTCCAGCTATGTCATTTACTATTCTGGGTTGCTGCTTCAACAAAATTAGTATTTTATCACCAAGAGATTATCACTACAGGAGTATGTGTCTTGTGGCATCTAACCACGCTACCACCACTGATTTGCAGCTTTCTGTCAATATACTGCAATGGAGTGGTTTGTGACCTTCCCCCCCCACTCAGAAGATGTCCTTGTTTATGTATGATGTGAATTTGATTGAATAGTAATAATAATGTTTACCTGTAGATGTAGTAATAAGCATTTTATTTGTATTACTTGTATGTAATTGGGTGGAATGATGACAGCCACTGCTAGGTGTCACCAGTCCTGGGTAACTTAGCTGGAGAATAGGCCTAGGATCCAGGTAGAGTGGGGTTGGAATAGTTAAATTAAAGAAGCTGCCCCAGGTGGGAAGGGATATATAAAACTGGTAGTTTCTGGGCAGTGGATTCGTTATTAAGAATGGTGATGGGTGAAGTGCTCTTTTTTACCTGGGTTCGTGACCAGCGTTGCTCTGTTAAAACAAGTTAACGGTTAATAAACATTCTAATTATTCTTACCGGGTCAGCATTATCCCTTTCAGCTGTGCCGCGGCGGTGTCACTTCCGGGGGAAATAGTCACGTGACTGGCTCCAATAGCCAATCACGTACGCCAGGAAGATAAGGGGCGATCCGGAAGTGACGGAGCAACGCGTCACACCAGGAAGAGAGAACGCAGGAGGAAGCTGAGTTGACCAAAGTCGGATTACAGTGAAAACCAGAAAGGTGAACTGAGAGACCAGAGTGCGCTTCTCCCCTACCAGAGGGCCAGTGTGAAGGTTGCAGGCAGAGACATGTGGGGGTCACTGACACGAGGGGGTAGGCTCGAGGAGCTATCCTGAAAAAGTAGCTTAGTTGAGAGTGGTAGATCCAGCACGATAAGCTAGTGTGGCCCATGAGAAGGATACCCAGGGGACAGTGAGGCATCAGACCCCTTCCACCCGTCAGCATTGTGCTTATACTTGTATCCGCGACAGAAGAACCATGTTGTATTGGAATGATAATGCCATGTGATAAATCATCTGTGAACCCTGCAAAGTAACCCATTATTTCATCTGTAAAATGTGTGTCATTATATCATATTGTGGACTTGTCTTTAATAATGCTGGCGTTGAGACAGGAGAGAATGGACTGGATAACCCAAAGCTGACCTGTGATCGGGAAGAACTGCTGCACTCAGGTTTCAACCTCCCCCACCCCACCACTTGTGTCTGTAGCAGGGAGTCGGGGCCAGTGGAAGAGTGAAGCCCTCGTCCATGACTACCAGGCGTGATCCCCACCCCGGCCTCCCCATTATAATACATTGCACACAGAAAGGTGTCACTCAGTGGTGTAGTCAGGGTTATACAGGGCTCAGCATTCTGAGCTCTACTTGATCTGCAGCAGAGAAAACTGTGATTTTATCACAACTTCTGCACTCAGTAAACTAAAGATACACAGCTAGAATTAGGGTATCTGTCCCTACATCATGCTGCTGTCAGATTAGATAGCATAAACTTTTTGACAGATTCTCTACCAGGATATCAAACACTAGCAAGTTTGTGGGTAAGCACGATGGCTCAGCAGTTGGCCCTGTAGCTTTGTTTTGATTCACTCAGGCATCATATTGATGAAAGTGTAAGCTGATCATAGCGATGTCTTCCTCCAACAATCTCATGTCACTCGTTGTTCTGATCCGTGTTTAATCTGTATTAGGGCCCTTTCACATCTGCGTTTATTTGAAATCGCGGCAGATGCGGTGAAAAAACCGCATCTGCCGCGATTGCCGCATAACCGCTGCACTTGCGGCGCGGTTGCGGTAATCCCATAGAAAGTATAGGGGGACTTGCGGCAGGTGCAACAAGTGCGGTTTTGCACTTGCGGCAGGTGCGGCCGCGAAAAAAAACGCGGCTGACCGCGTTTTTTTTCGCGGCCGCACCTGCCGCAAGTGCAAAACTGCACTTGCCGCACCTGCCGCAAGTCCCCCTATACTTTCTATGGCAATTTCAAATAAACGCAGATGTGAAAGGGCCCTTACTTACTGTTCGCTCTGTAGTAATATCTGCTGTATTTCCTTTACTAGGTTTGTATCAAAGCACTTTAGCTCCCTCTAGTGGCTGGATTTTTTATCAGCATAAGACTTCTATTTTTATTACTCTTTTTCTCCTCCCCTTTGCAATGCATTATGGTAGCTCAGTCCTCATTTTCTCTCTTCATACAGGAAGACAGTCTCCATCTTATTCCCTCTTGTGATAGTGACGCGCCCTAGGGGTTCGGGGTACTCGGCTCTCAGACTGTTTCAGTCAGAGAAGTCACGGGTGGCCATCTTGAAGCCGTGGCCCTGGGGGTCAACTGAAAAATGGATAGGATGTATTTACATGGGATTATTTACAAGATGTCTTCGTGACGCCACCTGCTGAGTCTGGTGATGCTCACCAGCGCCGCCACAGTCCTCCGGTGGTCGGTGGTATTGCGGTTTGGACGGAATAGTCCCCGCAGGCAGGACTGGACCACCGGGGCAGTGATGCTGTAATAAAGCAGTTTATATTTGAAAGGATGCAGCAGAGTTAAAACTTCACTTCACCGGGTAACTTTACTTGAACACTCTCATTCGGCTTTACAGTTCAATAGTTTGTCAGATGGTAAAGTGGCGAATGCTCCAGGCTGCAATTGGGATTTCTGGCTCAAGATGGAACCCTCCTTTATGTTCCTTTCCTTTCCTTCTTTTCTGTTCCCAGTGTTATGAAGCCTGATCTCCTGTAGATAATCTGGCCTCCTGCTACTTCTGCTTCTCTTCTCCTCTCTTGTACCCGTCGGGTCAACCTTCTGTCTGGACTGCAGTGCCTTGCTAGTCCTGGCTTCCCTCTTGTGGGATCTTTGGGAGTCAGGGCCGTATTTGCAATATCCCTGTTGTACGGATTTTCTGTGAGACTTAGAGAACTCACAGGTGCGGGCTCCGGTACTTGGTTTACTTCCTATGGGGCAAACTCTATCCGTTACTCGCTCCGCACTCAAGTTAACTCTGCGTTTCTGAGTCTCCTTGCTTTCTTTCTCTGTTTCTTTTGGGATCTTTTCCTTCTCAGGGCCCCTCAGCCGAGATGGCCCTCTTTGTCCTTTCAGGCTGGCTGCCTGGTTCCCTCCGACTCACTCCAACTCTTCTCTGCTCTGCTCTGCTCACTGACTGACTAGTTCCACCTAGAGGCCACTATATATGCTCCCAGGGTTCCCTCCCACCTACTGTTCTAGTGTGTGGGTGTCAGCTCTAGGGTTCCATCTAGTGACCATAGTCCCAACTGCAATGGAGTACTACACCGCTTTTCTGGGTGCAGTACCCCTTTTGTGGCACCTACGTAGTGGGGCACCACAATAGCATTACTGGTAAGAATTTACAGTATGTTGTTTGCAGCCGTTACCTGCTCTAAATGTTAGTCAGTTGAATTTTAGTTTAGACACAACCTTGCTAGATATTCTATGAAAATTAATCAAACAGAACTCTCTAAAGCTTAGTGGAGCAGAATATCAAAATAGCCCGCACTGCATAGATTCAAATCAAAAGAAAAAATGCGACCATATGAAAACAAAAAAAGTGATACTTTATTGATAAATCATAAAATCACACATTAATTGGGGCATAAACAATGGAAGCAGCAGTAATAGGGACAGAAGCCACCATGTGTAATTTTGGCCACATTAAATATTTGAATTTTTTGCATACATTTGCTATAATTCCTCCATTGCTCGCTGGAAATACCTTCCTTTGCATTTTATACCGACTCCAACTCCGACTCTACCAAAGTGGGCTCCGACTTCACAGCCCTGGATGAAGCTCATTCCGTTTTTCTCGAAAGTTAAAAAAAACACGTCTGATTGAGTCCTCAGTCACTGATTATGAATTTCTTATTTTTTTTCCTTCATATTTAGATTATTTCTTTTTATTTTTTATTCTTTTATTTTATGACACTTGTTCCTTGAAAAAGAACCTTGCTAATAACAGCCATAAACAACTAATGTGTACAGTATGTCTCCAGTTCAATACTGTTACATCCGTCCTACAGCTGCGTTTCCGTGGACATCATGTTCAATGCATGTGTACATTTGATCGCGCTCCATTTTTTCATGATTTTTTTTTTTACAAAAAAAAAAAAAATCCTATGTCATTTACCAGTTTATTAATGCCATTTCCGTGAAACAAGGCAATCCGCAGCCAATTTGGAAGGGAGTAAGTAGATGGCATCGCTCCATGCATGTTGTCATTTGTTTGTGCAAATTTTGAATAATTTGTCTCTGACAGAAAAGTAACTGGTTCAATGTTTTAGATGATTTTATTATTGGTTCACCTTAGCGCTCAAGGTAAACTTGTACAGTTTTTCAGCAGGCGATCTGAAATGTATCCGGCAACAGATTGGATGTTAATTATTAGACATGTAATGTTCCGTTCCAGGCTCTTTGATTCAGATTTTTGTTTTCTACAGTTTGTGCTTTGGTCTATAGCTGGTCACCAGTGGTGTAACTTGAAGCTCATTGGCTCCAATGGCGCCCCCGATTATTGCAAATCTTTAATAGTATTGGTCTTTTCATATAGACTGAAGGGACTATTGGGGTCCCTTAGGCTCCAATCCCCGCACCTATAGTGGTCCCTTAGAACCAAAATATATTCCATGCTGTATGCTGAACACTATGGAATGAACAATGTAAGTTACTGCTCTAACAGAAGAGCCCGGATCTGTTTGACTACTTACATTGATGAACAAAATGGTAACAATGTCTTGAACTTTTTACTTTCAGGCCCCATATTTCACCATCCACTACAACTTTGAGAGTGAGTCAGTCTAAATTCATTTTATAGACAATCATCTTGGCTATCTCATACATAAATTTAACGTGCAACTATTTAGCATACGATTAGTTATGCAGATTCCTATCATGTCACTGCACTGTTACTGTTTTGCACCTGAAAAAAATCTAAATTAAAAATGTTATTATTTAATTAGGATGTTGCAAATTCACCTTTAGTTTTCAACACTGCCTGAATCCTTCTGGACAACTCTCCACCAGATTCAAGGAGGTCTCAACCGAAATCTGATCCCTGGTCTCTTCTACATTTTCCCAATGTTGGTGCATCACAGGCACCTCATTTGGGTATGTATACAGCTTTTTCTTCAACTCTATCCACAAGTATTTGTTTGGGGTTGATGTCTGGGGACTGTGAAGGCCAATCCAGCACCTCTACTTCATTGTCACTGGACCATTTCTTCACCAATCTTGATGTATGCTTTGGGTCATTGTCCTGCCGTAACACTATGTCATTCTTTTCATACCCATAGTACTTGCATGTACAAGTAACTCGTCTTGTTGGATACTCACATATAGCTCAGCATTGAGACCACCATCAATCTTGGTCAAGTATCATTGGCTGTGAAACAACCGCATATCATCAGGTTTCCTCCACCAAATTTGACAGTTCTTTCTACTTCTCTATCCGTTAGCCCCTTTTTCCTTTGTTCCTTCCAGACCCTTTTGCCTCATCAGAGCCTAGTCTATTGACTTTTGCCTCATTGCTCCAATTCACCAGTTTCCAGTCCAATCTTCTACTCAATGTGATGCTTCTTAAGGTACTGTTACACGAGGCAACATTGCTTTGATGTTGATGGCAACTTCACGGGAGTGTGCACATTTTTGGCACTTTTCCAAGATTGCCTTGTAGATGTCACACACAGAAATATTTTAGGCAACTCAACTACGATGTTGAAAGCACCTTTCGTTCGCTGGGTATGAGCAACCCAGAGAGCGATCCGTAATAATGTAATGAATAGGGGAAGTTGCTTTCAACATCGCTATTGCGGTGTCACACAGAGCGATACTAGCAGATCGCCGGTGCAACATCGCCAGGTTTCAGAACATGTTCATAAACCTGGCACCCCCGCTCAAGCAACTTATCGCAGTTGAATCAGCCTGTCACTCGTTGCAACACACTAGCGATTTCAATGGCAACAGCAATGATACGTTACTTTTGGGCGATGTTGCCGGCAACGTTGCCTCATGTAACGATACCTTAATGATGATATTGAAGATGAGATTTGTTCGCCTTTTTTCGGGCCACCATTCCAGTCTTGTGTTATGTGCATTGTGCGGTTCTTGCAAGACATCTGTGATCTCACTTTTTACTAAGCATCCACTGCTGTGTTTGTTGCACCAGTACCTTGTGATAAGCTGACTTGTTGACTCCGATATTTTGCCTGGATGTTCACCTCTTGGTTTTTGAATCAATGGATGGACAGACTTCCTTGTGTATCCATCAGAAATAAAATAGTTGGAGCGCACATAGAGTGATATCCTCTACATTTAGCCACCAGGTGTCCCCTTCTATGGAAAGACTCACCTGGCCAGGTTTTATGAGTCACAACCAATTTTGACAGCTCTCTCCTGAAGTCGCAGCAGTGCCCAGTCAGGGGAAGATAAGATAAGCAAACAGAAAGCGCTGAGTTGAAAAGAATCACTGCACTGACCTCCTAAGATGACAAACAGAGTAATGGTGTATACTCTGTTTATTTACCCGCTTGCCTACGCGTTTTGTTGTGTAAATACAACTTCATCAGTGCATTCCAGCCCTGATGAAGTTGTATTTACACAACGAAACGCGTAGGCAAGTGGTTAAATAAGCAGAGTATACACCATTAGGCTGCCTTCACATTTGCGTATGGGAAGGCAGCGTATTGCTGCGTTCCCATACGCAGTCAAACGCATGCGCACTGCGTTCCTATATTTAACATAGGAACTCATGGTGCCTGCGTTTGCTGCGTTCGGGTGCGGATGCGGACGATATCTGCTCCTTCCGGTGTCCAGCGTCCGCACCCGGGACGCAGCATGTTGGGTTTTTTTGTGCACTTGGGGACCTTGGAAAATCAGCAAGCGTCCCCAAGCGCACAAAAAATGCATTGGCTTCAATGGGTCCGCAGTGTTCTGCGCTTGACAGCGCAGGAGAACGCTGCAGACCCATTGAAAAATCTCTTGGTGGCCGCCGGTGATGTCACAGGAGCTCACCGACGGCCACCAGGAGATCAGCTCAGCCTCTGCTGAGCTCCTCCTCCCCGCCGCTGGTAATCTGCTAGCGATGTCGACGGGGAGAAACAGCTGATTTGTCAGCTGTTTGAATCTTCCCGCGCCGACATCTCCTCTCGGTGTCGGCGCGGGAAGATTCAAACAGCTGTCAAATCAGCTGTTCTCCCCGCCGACATGTCCCGGAGCTTACCGGCGGCGGGGAGGAGGAGATCTCCGGCGCTGATCTCCGCCCCCGGACACCGCCGTTTGGCTGCCGGGCTGCAAAGTGATGTGTCCGCAGGCGGACATTCTCCGCTGCGGACACATCAAATGGCCCTGCTTTGCACTGCGTTTGTGTCTGCATGCCATCAGCATGCAGACACATACGCAAATGTGAAGCCAGCCTTACTCTGCTTGTCATCTTTGGAGGTCAGCGCGGTGATTCTTTTCAACTCAGCGCTTTTTGTTTGTTCATCTTGTGTATCCATCATACAGTCATGGTTTTACATGATGCAGTTGGCCAATTGTCTAGGCCGAGATGCCTAGAGGATGCGATTTCTCTTTTCTTGGGAAATCATCCTCATGGTGCTCCTTAATTTGAACCAGTGACATTTCACTTGCGAGTCAACACTGAGCTACTAGGGAATGGGAGCACAGGTTGTAATTTGTTGTATACAAGATGAATAAGGTTTTTGAACACTCGGGAGCACATGATGATTAATTATTGGTATCTTTAAGTCTGCAATCACAGGATTGCGTCTGTGTTGCACTTTTTTGGCGCAATTGTGCTAAAAAACGCATCTTTTTTACTGCATTTTTAGAAAATCGCAGCAAGAGGTTTCATTTGTTAGCAATTGCAGAAAGAAATGTAATTTAGCTTCATGGAGTGAACGTATACTAAGTCTCGATACCTTATTAAGCCTGCAAGGTAAAGTGTCAGGGTAAACTAATTCGAGGGATTGGTGAATCAGACCTAATTTTTCAAAGGGCTTTTGGAAAACAGATGCAGGCATTGTTCCGTCGATGACACAGGTGCATTGCTTTCAGGGAAGAGTACGGAGGAATACTGTGCTGCCGCACAGCTTTGCGCTTAGCTCTGAGGCCATCGTTATTGTGTTTATGGAGAAGCAGAACGCTCTTGGTTTCTATTTTGTATGTAGCTCTGCACCTGATAATATGAATATTCTGCCAATTTATTATTATTTCTCCCAGGAAAGCCTGGATTTGGGGAACGCATTGAGAACTGTCCAGCATCTGCAAGTCCCATAATTCAGCAATGAGCAGAATATCCTCATGGTAGCAAAGGTTGCCAGCATCATTCCCACCTGAACCGTTCCGGCCCAGTAATAGACAGCGCTGACAGTTACTGTTGGATTGAGTGTTGATATCTTAAGTGCTATGTTGTAACAAGTGCTGGGCTGCACTAATAAAGTGTTTAGTGGTTGTAAGTGAAGTCTAAGCTATTCCTATGGGGAACTTCCTAGTCAGTAACATTGTTTATTCTACGAAATATTACATGGACCCCTGCAAATGTTTGTATATGTTACTAATTCTCCCATTGGGTTTATGTTAGAAACACAGAAGTGTATGAAAACAAAGGTTCTAAAATATGAACATGGGAACTATTATCATTAGTCTGACAATACGTAATAATAGATATCATGTCTTCTGTCTAGGAAATTCTTTCCGCTCATGAAGATTATTTTCAAGGGTCCTTTAAGGGGAATTCTCAAGTTTGGAAATTATCCTCAATTCATTGGATGGGGAATAACTTCCTTATCACTGGGGGTGTGCTGCGAGTCACTACAGGAATAACTAGTCCCAGAGGTGACGAAACAGACTGCAATAACGGAACGTAGATAATAATAATAATATTACTTACTGAGGGTAAAGAGAGGTCAAACGATTCGAGGTCAGGTCCAGGAAATGGCGCAGTAACAGCAAGGGGTAGTCAGAGACGAAGTTCAATACTAGCTGAAGTCAGAAAAACCAGAGAGACAAAACAGAATACAGAGGAGCAGGCAAAAAGAGAAGCAGGTCACAGGTAAAGGGTCAAGGTCCAAGTAAGGTAAAAAAGTCAGCCTGTGTCTGCCTCAGAGCACAGAGGGATCAGTCCTACATAGGCAAAAGCAAGTGTACAATTGACACTGAATAGAGTAGCTAGCTTGCTTAAGTAGAGGCCTAATTAAAGGAAGTGAAGGCAGGTGATTGCAGAACAGACCCAGCACAGACTAACAACTTCCACAACAATAGTAACAGACAAAAGCATTGTGGAGATTGTGAAAGGGGGTTTGACTATTGGGACCCCCACCATTCCCGAGAGCTGAAACTCTAAAGAGTCCCATGTGAAAGGAGTGGTGGTTGGTCATGCAATTCATTATTATGGGGGTGCCCAAGAACAGCTAAGCACATTGGTCGGCCTCAATAACTATAAATGGAGCAGCAGTACGCATGATCAACAATGGTTCGCGCATATCAACTTTCATCGGCTCTTGGGGAAGTAATGGATTGCTTAAGACCTCTATCAATGCCATCTTGGTTCTCCTCTGAAGCTCAGCTATGGATTGAGTTATTTCCCTCACACCGGTAATAGAACTGATAAAATCCTTTAAAGTGATTCTGTGGCACCCCGCAACGAGTGCGTCACAAGAGGGTATTGCAGCCATAAATGCAGCCGCAATATCCTCTGACTCAGCAATGATATAGTTAACTTTGAGATCCAACCCAACATGCAACACCTAGAACAGAGGGCCAATCCTAGGTCCTGGTGGGTGGAGTGTTAGGGAAGTGTAGGAGAACACACAATAATCTAGACAGAAGGAGAATAGTCTAGAACTCGGAGAAGAAGGGTCTAGGACTAGAACTTGGAGAGGAGCGGGGGCTCCGCACCCCGTGCGGGCCCCTGGGCCATCACCGGTCGGGTGTCAGCACCTGAGGCCTTAACTACCGGGATTGGGCATTTCTACACGGGTTCCCAAAAGACTCCCGTACCCACAACTCACAGCCGTTTACTGGTACCGAAGTGGCAGCAGTTCACCTTGCCACGCGAACCAGAAGAGTGGAGGAGCAAGACTCAGGGAGCACCCCACACGCCAGTTTCAGTCGTCTAAACCAGCGGTGTACCCACTGAGGGATCCAAGGTCCCCAAAGCATCCAGGACGTACTTCATGGATATGGGCATTGAAGCAGCCTCCCCGTACCCGACCTGGTATTCCTTATATTCCGTATGTCTTTTGGCTCTTTTATGCCATTATACACTTAATTATTTAATAAATCTCACATGCATTGAAATACGTCTCCTTGGTTGTGCTTCGCTATACAGGGGTACCTTTTTCCCTCTTTTTGACTATTTTTCTATCCCTGTGCGATGCACCCTTGTTACTTTTAACCAGACTGTTGCAGCCCTGTTCCCTCCTTTTTTTTTACGACCTGGTATTCCTGGGCGACACTGGCAAACAGTTAGGTAGAATGGAGGAACACTTGCGGATCTCTGAGGAACACTATCACTGCTGATCCACCTGGTCTACTACTCAACCACTGTATGCCATGTACTGCCTACTGGTTACAGTAAAGAACCGTTATAGAGACTTTCTGTGTCTGTGCTTCCTTATGAACTGTCGTCCGCACAACAAGGTAACCGCAGCTGCCGCACAACATCTTGAGCAGCTCCAGCCTCCGGGGATCACCGCTCAGCCTTGGGGAGCGTAACTCTTGCTGCTGTTCATCCCCGGAGATTCCGCAGCGTCGGTAGCCTTACCGAATCTACTCATAGGTGGCGTCACGAATAATTAAAAAACCCTTTAATCTGTTCCACAAGACGTCTTCACTTTTGATCTGCACTACACGGCCCACTACCGGCAGGCGCGGTCACCGTGACAAGAGAAGGAAGCATCGCCTGTCTGAACGAGTCCGGCCACGGTGAGTCAATTCATCTAAGAAGTGGTATTAGCTGACTGTCCCGTACACTGATAATAAGTTTTAAAAACTTCTCACCCTGTATTTATAACTTGTTTATGTCCGATGGTTTAATGCAGCTTGTTCTTCCCGACTTCCTTGCTGTTCGACAACTCTTTTTGATTGTTATTAAATTGCGCATGCGCAGAGACTTTGGAACACGCTGCGCACTGTGCTTGCTCTACTGCGGCCTAAACTCTTCTGTGCATACTGAACTGCAAGGGCTCTGCACACAGTGGTCTGCACAATCCAGAAATTTTGATATCTATCAAAGAAAGGCGCAGACGGCAAGGAAGGCAGACCGACCAAGTTGCAATGAACCATTAGACAGAAACAAGTTACATATACAGGGCGGGACGTTTAACTATTAGGCTGCACTCACACATTGCGTATTTTGCTGCGCTTTTTCCGCGCGCTTTCAAATACGCAATGTGCCTTTTGTCTGCTGCAAAGTGATGTGAATTCACTTTGCAGTGCAGACATTGCGCAAATACCAGTGCGTTTTCAGGAGAAAGCACAGCTGCGTAAGAATTGAGATGTCAATTGTTTATGCAGCTGCCCTGTTATTCTCCAGAGGAGGAAGAATCTGCTTCCTCTCCCCTCTGTGACAGCTGTGGCCCATTAGATTTCACATGTATTAATATACACTGTGAAATCTTAATTAAACAAAAGCAAGTGAATGAAAAATAAAAAAGAATGAATACTTCACCTCTCCGACGCCTTTTCCGGTGTTCGGTCTCCGGTTCCATGTGAGAGTGTTCTGACAGGACCTGTGGTGACGTCAGAGGGGCGTTCCCAGGCACTCGCGGTCATGTGATACATATCACATGACCGCAAGCAGCCAATCAGCGCTGGGAACGCCCCGGGAACGCCCCTTTGACGTCACCACAGGTCCTGGCAGAAGACCTCTCACTTGGAACCGGAGACCAAACAGTGGGAAAAGGCGTCGAAGAGGTGAAGTATTCATTCTTTTTTATTTTTCATTCACTTGCTTTTGTTTAATTAAGATTTCACAGTGTATATTAATACACTGTGAAATCTAATGGGGCTGTCACACATGTCACAGAGGGGAGGAGGAAACAGGATTCTTCCTCCCCTCTGTGACATCACTGCGCTTTCTGGAGTAAAGAAAGCGCAGTGTGTGAAAGCCCCTGCATATTTTGTTGCGCTTTTTTGCGTGGCCGAAAAACGCGGCAAAAAGCGCGCGCAAAAAAGCGCAGCAAAATACGCAAATGTGTGAACGCAGCCTTAGGTGTACAGGAGGAGTCAGGGCATAATGGCCACCTTCCTAAAATGCAGCATAGGTGCTACTGGAGGTTGGCACTTTTATTTTAAAAAGCCAAATCAGGTGACAGGTTTACTGTAGATCATTTCCTGCCCATCTCATCTGCTGGAATATAAAACAAAATGACTGAAAGTAATTTTACTCACTTACAGTATATAGCACCATCATATTCCACAGCTCTTTACAGTCATTATTATGTTTGATCAAGCTGAACTTTAACCCCTTCATGACCCGGGAATTTTTTGTTTTTTATTTTTGTTTTTTGCTCCCCTGCTTCCAAGAGCCATAACTTTTTTATTTTTTCCGTCAATATAGACATATGACGGCTTGTTTTTTGCGAGATGAGTTGTACTTTCATATGCAATCATTTATTTTACCATATAGTGTACAGGGAAATTGCAAAAAAATTCTAAATGCGGTGAAATTGCAAAAAAATCCAATGACACATTTGTTTTTTGAGTATTTTAGTCGCCATGTTCACTATATGGTAAAACCGACCTGACTGGGTGATGCCTCAGATCGGTACGAGTTTGTAGACACCCAACATGTATATACCTTTACTGGTATCTAGGTGGTGAAAAAAAATGCAGAAGTTTGAAAACAAACAAAAACGGACTTTTTGCGCCATGTTCTGCGACCCGTAGTGTTCTCATTTTTTGGGATCTGGGGCTGTGTGATGGCTTATTTTTTGCGTCTTGAGCTAATGTTTCTAATGATACCATATTATGGGGGATCCACAGTTTTGATCGCCCGTTATTGCATTTTCTAGCAATGTTGCGGCGACCCAAAAAACAGAAGTTTGGCGTTTGGACCATTTTTTCCGTTACGGAGTTCACGGCTCTCATTAACGGATTTAATAGGATGATAGATCGAGCAATACTGAACGCGGCGATACCAAACGTATATTTTTTTTCTTTTTTAATACTTTTATTGTGAATGGGGGAAAAGGGGGGTGATTTGAACATTTATATATACATATTTTTTTTTACAGGTTTTTAAAAACTTTGTTTCGACGATTCTTATTTTTACACTGCCTCTTTAAGAGGCACCTTGCTGCACCATCCGATCGCTTCTGGAAGATACAGATGAGCTGCAGCTCATCTGTATCTCCCAGAATCGTGGACCTGTTGTGGTTGGCAGTGCCTGCCAACCACAACAGGAAACTGCGCTCTGACAGCATCCGGGGTCTAGCCAGGACCCCGGGCTGACACGTGAGCACCGGAGATCCCGCGATACTATCGCGGGATCTCCAGAGCAGGCAGAGAACAGCGCGTTCCCCGCCGCGGCCGCCTTGGATCCCGCTGTCAGTGATTGACAGCGGGATCCAAGGGGTTAACAGCGCAGATCGGATCCCGGATCCGATCGGAGCTGTTAGCTGATGTGATCAGCTGAGATGTCAGGCTGAGATTTCGGCAGTGCTGAAGCTCACATCAAACACCCCTTACCCACCCATGACGTTGTATAACGTCATAGGTCGGGAAGGGGTTAAAGGTGAGCTCCGGAAAGATTTTTTTTCTATGTACTGTCCCTGCCCTCCTACATGATGAAGCTGAACTGTTCACTGCAGTTCTAGAATGTTTATATCACTTATAAATCAATAAAATCATCACCCGTCACCCCTCACTTATGGATAATAGGTCATAGAGTTGATTCAGCTTCGGGCAGTTTCGTGCTGCTGCCGAGAACAGGGGTTGTGGCAGGGGCATGGCCACCAATTCCAATGCTCCCTCTCCATGCCTTCTGTTCCAATGCTCCCCCTCCGTGCCTTCTGTGTAATTATTCCTCCTAGTTCCCTCCTAATCCCATCCACCACTCTGGTAAGGGGTGACAGCACTGTATGCCTGTTGCATTTCTGGTACTGCCAGCGCAAGGATCGCATCACATCCTGAACTGAGATTGACAACGTTTGTCTATAGCTGTTACTGTCATTTTCAGCTCAGCAGAGATACAGAGTATTATTATGTGATCCTAGCATTCCAAGGACCCAGAGCGGTGGACGGGATTAGGAGGAATAATTATACAGCAGGCACAGAGTGTGGCCTGACATGTAGGGGAGCATCGGAGCCGTACGCCACACCCCCGGTTCAAGGCAGCAGCCCGAAACTGGCCGAAGCTGAAATTTCTCTGTGACGTGTTGTCCCACACGGAGGGGTGAGGAGCAGATACTATTTTAAGGATTTATAAATGATCTAAAAATTCTTGAACTACAGTGGATGGCTCAACTGCATAATGTGTGAGGGCAGTGAAAGTAGAAAGTTTTTTAGTAAGCAGGGAAAGTTTTTTTTTATTTCCCTGTAGTTCCCCTTTAAAGTTTAAAGTTCATACCGAACACAGACTTTACAAAAAAATTCATTGTTTGGGCTCAGAACTTGGGTGCTTTACATATGCAAACCACTGGAGTGAGCATTGCTGTGCTCGGGTACACTCGGTGTTCGGCCTAGTATGAGCTGCTAGCAGTGATTGAACTGGGGATAAAATCAGCGTTATCAGATGTAGGGTGTACAAAAAAGAATGACTAAACCCTACCCTTCCTCCCCAAATGTGCTTTGGTTATGGCTGGATGTATGTGGATGGAGAGCAGAACTGACAATCAATGACTTCCAATGAGATTCAGGTCAAGTTTTGGTCCAGAATAGACCTTAATCTAAAGTTTGGCTAAACCCCCAGAACCTGAACTTCCACAGATCCGCTCATCTCTATTCATTATCATATCAATAAAAGGAATGAGGGAAGGAATGTGGCACCCATTGTGTTTCCATACGGATCTGTAGGGAGTCCAGAAAGCGTATCTGGCCTCCGCCTGGTATACAAATATAAGAAGAGGATCTGGAGTCTCAATATTCTTTAAAACATCACATCCACTGTATTTATGATCCATTAAAAATAAATGATTATAAAGTTCAAAAAGACCCAAGAGGCTCTCGCCTGACATTTTTCAGACTATCAATAGCACTCGACACAGTGAATTCCTAGGCGCATTGCCCCCTGGGAATTATGAATATGCAAATAAAGTCAGTGGAGCCTCGTTTAGGAGTCTCAACTGGGAAGGACCCAGCCAAGGGGTGGCTCTTTGAGGAGACCACCATAACCACCATATTAAATCGCCCTTTGAGTCAATATCCAGCTCTTTACGAGCCTAACGATATGATAAGGGAATACCAAGGCCAGGTATCCATCCACAGACACCTGTTTCGGGGTGTTGCCCCTCATCAGTGGGGTCCGACTGCGTCCTGCAAGTACAGTATTGGTTTTAGTCTATGGCATTGATGGTAAGTTTTTTTATGCTGCTTTGTCTAGTAGTTTTTGTACCCTCATCAGTGTGGAGTAGGATTCTGGCTAGGTGGGAGCAATGCCTAGTAGACCAACAATACAAAGTATTTCAGACTATAGTCCTTAATCAAAGGAATAACACATCTAACATGCCAACAACTTTTATAACATACGTGGAATCAAAAAATCTAATCTAATTAAGTTGTTGACTATGCTAAAAAGAAAACCTCTAGGGAACCATGAAAGGGAAGGGGAAGTGGGAACGATTATAAATAAAGTGGATGTGATCTTTTAAAGAATATTGGGACTCCAAATCCTCTTCATATATTGCTAATCATCATCATAACTGTCCCCATCAGAGTTCATAATAATAATGATAGTAATATTTATTCATTTATATAGCGCTATTAATTCCATAGCGCTTTACATACATTTGCAATAATCTAAATTCCCTATCAGTATTTCTTTTGCATATAGGAGGAAACCCACACAAACTCCTTACAAATGTTGTTCCTGGTGGGATAGGACCCAAAACCCAAGGGCTACAGGGACACTGAGCTGCGAAACAACAGAATCCTACGTCTTTGTTTTCTAAAAGAGATTGGTATTCCCAATGTGTATATTAAAACTTCCTGAAAAAAATAATTAAGTTCTTATAAGACAGAATTTTTTTTTCCCCAGAAATATTTCAGCACTGCATTTCAGTCCATAGAACATAGGACTATATACATTATGTTACTGCTTGCCTTTGTTTAAGCTGTAGACCAGGGGTCTCAAACTCGGCTGGGTTGGTGGGCCGCACATGGAAAAAAAGTGATATCGGGGGGCCGCATTCCTTGTAGGACTAAGTGACATTTTACCAATGCCAGAATTTTTGCTCAATATAGTAAAGTACAAATCCTGATCATCTTCTTGTAGGAATGTCCCCACCCTAACCTCCTTTATGTAGGAATATCCCCGTCTTGTAGGAATGTCCCCATCCTGGTCCTCTTCTTGTAGGAATGTCCCCATCCTGATCCCCTTCTTGTAGTAATGTCCCCATCCTGATCCCCTTCTTGTAGGAATGTCCCCATCCTAATCCCCTTCTTGTAGTAATGTCCCCATCCTGATCCCCTTCTTGTAGTAATGTCCCCATCCTAATCCCCTTCTTGTAGTAATGTCCCCATCCTGGTCCTCTTCTTGTAGTAATGTTCCTACCTGGTCCTCATCATGTAGTAATGCCCCCTTCCTGTTCCCCATCTTGTAGTAATGTCCCCATCTTTTAGTAATGTTCCCTCCCTTGTCATCTTGTAGTAATGTTCCCTCCCTTGTCATCTTGTAGTAATGTTCCCTCCCTTGGCATCTTGTAGTAATGTCCCTCATCCTGACGCCATTTTTTAGTGCTATCCCCACATCCTGATCCGCTTTTACGGTGATGTCCCCATAACCTGGTCTCTGTTATTTTTGTTCTCTCTCACTCACACATATGCACACACTCACATATACACATATACACACTCATACATATACACACACACTCATTCACATGCACACACATACACCCACACATTCTCAGACATATAAACACATACACACTCACACATACACATATACACACACATACTCATACATTCACACACAAACACACACACTCACATATACACTCACATATACTCACAAATATACACATACATACTCATTCACACACATACTCACTCACATATGCACACACGCATATACGCACACTCAGACATATTCACACAAATACATACACTCACATACACACACACACACTAAGGCCGCTTCACACTGCAGCATGATCCGGTCCGATTCTGTCCGGGAGGACCCAGACAGCTGCTGACCGGATCATCACACAGGACTGGGGGGCTATTATGCCCTCCGGTCCTGTGCGCAGCGCACGCAGCTGCAGCCGCTGACAGGTCAGGACCGGAGGGCATAATAGCCCCCCAGTCCTGTGTGATGATCCGGTCCGCAGCTGTCTGGGTCCTCCCGGACAAAACCGGCCCGGATCATGCCGCAGTGTGAAGCCGGACCTTACACATACTCACACATACACACACTCACACATACACTCAGACTCACACACATACACTATCACACCTGCCCCCTCCGTCCTCCTCCTCACCATCACACCTGCTCCCTCCGTCCTCCTCACCATCACACCTGCCCCCTCCAACCTTCTACTCCTCACCATAACAACTGCTTTCTCCGTCCTCCTTACCATCACACCTGCCTCCTCTGTCCTCCTCCTCCTCACCATCACACCTGCCTCCTCTGTCCTCCTCCTCCTCACCATCACACCAGCCTCCTCCGTCCTCCTCACCATAACCACTGCCTCCTCCGTCCTCCTCCTCACCATCACACCTGCCTCCTCTATCCTCCTAACCATAACAACTGCCTCCTCTGTCCTCCTCCTCACCATCACACCTGCCTCCTCCATCCTCCTCACCATAACTGCCTCCTCAGTCCTCCTCCTCACCATCACACCTGCCTCCTCCATCCTCCTCACCATCACACCTGCCTCCTCCATCCTCCTCACCATCACACCTGCCTCCTCCATCCTCCTCACCATAACAACTGCCTCCTCCGTCCTCCTCCTCAGCATCACACCTGCCCCCTCTGTCCGCCTTCTCAGCATCACACCTGCCCCCTCCGTCCTCCTCACAATCACACCTGCCCCCTCCATCCTCTTCACAATCACACCTGCCCCTTCTGTCCTCTTCACAATCACACCTGCCCCTTCTGTCCTCTTCACAATCACACCTGCCCCTTCTGTCCTCTTCACCATCACACCTGCCGCTTCTGTCCTCTTCACCATAGCAACTGCCTCCTCCGTCCTCCTCACAATCACATCTGCCCCTTCTGTCCTCTTCACAATCACACCTGCCCCTTCTGTCCTCTTCACAATCACACCTGCCCCTTCTGTCCTCTTCACAATCACACCTGCCCCTTCTGTCCTCTTCACAATCACACCTGCCCCTTCTGTCCTCTTCACAATCACACCTGCCCCTTCTGTCCTCTTCACCATCACACCAGCCCCTTCTGTCCTCTTCACCATAGCAACTGCCTCCTCCGTCCTCTTCACAATCACACCTGCCCCTTCTGTCCTCTTCACAATCACACCTGCCCCTTCTGTCCTCTTCACAATCACACCTGCCCCTTCTGTCCTCTTCACAATCACACCTGCCCCTTCTGTCCTCTTCACAATCACACCTGCCCCTTCTGTCCTCTTCACCATAGCAACTGCCTCCTCCGTCCTCTTCACAATCACACCTGCCCCTTCTGTCCTCTTCACATTCACACCTGCCCCTTCTGTCCTCTTCACAATCACACCTGCCCCTTCTGTCCTCTTCACAATCACACCTGCCCCTTCTGTCCTCTTCACAATCACACCTGCCCCTTCTGTCCTCTTCACAATCACACCTGCCCCTTCTGTCCTCTTCACAATCACACCTGCCTTTTCTGTCCTCTTCACAATCACACCTGCCCCTTCTGTCCTCTTCACAATCACACCTGCCCCTTCTGTCTCTTCACAATCACACCTGCCTTTTCTGTCCCCTTCACAATCACACCTGCCTTTTCTGTCCTCCTCCTCCTCCTCACCATAAGTGCGTCCTCCTCCTCACCATCACAGCTGACACACACATACACACTCACAAATACACTCACACATACACTCATTCACACTCTCAATCAAACACACCTTTAATGCTGTGATGCTGTGATCCTGTTGTCCATATGCATATGCATGGAGCCGCCGCGGTTCCCGGTCTATCGTGACTTCCGGGTCCCGCCCACACAAGCTCCTTCACGGCTTGTACATCAATGCAAGCCGGCGGACCAATCAGAAGCCTGCAGCTGACGTCGGCGTCAGGAGGCTTCTGATTGGTCCGCCACCTCTCATTGATGTACAAGTGTGAAGGAGCTTGTGTGGGCGGGACCCGGAAGTCACGATAGACCGGGAACCGCGGCGGCTCCATGCATAATGAACCGGGGCATGGCTTTTGTCTCTATGGAGCCCCGGGCCGCAGTGTGAAGCCTCGCGGGCCGCATGCGGCCCGGGGGCCGCGTGTTTGAGACCCCTGCTGTAGACAATGATCATTTATTATTTCAAAAACTTTAGTAAAAGTTCAAGCTCTATATACCAAATCCTGCTTAGGGCCACGTCACACACACAGATATCTGTGCAGATATTGTTCACAGATCTCTGGTTGCAGTGAAATCATGGACAGATTGCTCCATTTGTACACAGTCAATCTGTCCATGATTTCACTGCAACCAGAGATCTGTGAACAATATCTGCCCAGATATCTGTGTGTGTGACCCCAGCCTTAATTCCAGCCATCGCTGCAAATCTTCCTGGGAAAACCAACAATCCTTGTATTGTTCTATCATCATCCAAAACTGCAATTTTGGCAACATTTTTAATAACAGTAGAGTAGTCTTTAATGTCTATTATCCTTTGCAGTCTTAATATCTTGCAAATGTTTCTCTCTACTTCATCCAATCTTGTTTTAAATTTACCGTACTAATGTCTTCTCTCGTTATGAACAGGGGCGTAACTACAATAGGTGCAGGGGTTGCGATCGCACCCAGGCCCTGCAGCCTAGGGGGGCCACAAAAGTCCCTTTGGCCCATAGAAAAAGACTAATACTATTAAAGATTTGCAATAATTGGGGGCCCCGTTGGAGCTTTCGCATCGGGGTCCCTGGGCCTGAAGTTACGCCACTGGTTATGAAGGTATTCATTGTTAAATTTCCAATCTGATGTGAGGTCTTGTAGCGACGCATTTGACACTGACCCTTAGGGTGCTTTCACATCTGCTGTGTAATTTCGATTGCAGCATCTGCCGCATCTGCTGTATAACTGCGGCACTGATCCGGCAAGCCCCATTCATTCTCTATGGGGCTTGCGATCGGGTGCGACAAGTGTGGTATTGCCAAATCCAGCAGATTCGGTGCTTGCGGCCGCGCAAAAATACCACTACTAGCGTTTGGTGATGGGACATCCATTCACAACCTTTCAAGATGGTGGGGGTGGCTGCAAGCATGAGGCTTGCACACTAATACGGCTTGCATAAGGAGCCTGTCACATAGATGGGTGAGATACACAATGTTTGAACAAGAGCCTATTAGTGACGCCAGGTAAGGCTGGCTAGTTAACACTTTATGAGTATATCTCACAAGACGAGCTCACCAATGAACCACCTAAATTCATAAATACTCACTACACCCTGCAAAAATGTAAAAAAATATGCAAAAAATAACGTGATGTATTAGTTGATATTTTGGCCCAAAATATGGAAGCTTGCAACCCGTTCGTCAAGGGTATTCACGCTTACAAGTCTCTACACTACTTCAAATAGAAAACCAAAGGAGAACATGAAAAAACACCACCAAACAGCCAAACCTAATACTAAATGCACACTTAGGATGCAGAAAACTTCACTTATAAAGATGGGTGCAGCCCAGGTGCAGAATGCTGATGGGACAGCCACTCACAACCTTCCAAGATGGAGGGGAGCAGCTGCTATTGTGACAGGTAAGCCACAGAACCAACTAGTTCACAATGGGATTTCCACAGCTGAGACCCACACCTACACACAACACTTTCCACTCCAGGCCTGTAGGGGGAAACCTACAGGTTGCTGTTAAGCCAGATCCCCTATAAATACAGGTGGTGGGGGCGGAATTAGCCAGAGTGTGTAGTCACTAGAAGAACTGTGAAGTTCAGCTCAGAGCCTAGTGAGCAGAACTGGTTACTGGAGCCATGCTAGGCCCGACACCAGTGCACGCCAGAGCCAGTGTGAGGTCCAGAGAGTGAGGACGACAGGCAGAGGCGAGGGGCACTCCAGATAAGGGCAGAGGAGCTATACCGGCTCACCCCACCAGAACACCGGTCACTGGAGACCGAGTCTGCACACATGGGAGAGAGACCATCCCAGCAGAGACTCCAGAACACCGTGCAGGTTTAGCTTCCCGGACACCCTCAGCACCCACATTTGAGAGCTAGGGACCAAAGGAGAGGTAGCGGTAGCCCAGAGGGAGAGCCCTCAGTGCAGCAACACGGGTGTGGAGACACGGGAGGTCAGAACTGGTTTCACGCCAGCCAGGCTTCAGGACAAAGCACAGCCCAAGGGAGGCTTACACCTCACTCAACGTGGAAGTCCCATAGTGCAGCCTTCATCCCTGGACGTGTACTGATTTCCATCAGTAAAGGTACCGAAAGAGACATTTGTGTGTGTGTCCATCATTCCAGCCCCACACCATCATGACTACGCTGCCCTTTTCCACTATTCCTACTTCCAACACCCCGGGGAAAACGGCCCTACCTGTAGAGGGCTACAACACCTTGCTGCCGCCCATCCCCCGGAAGTTCCAGCAGCACCAGTGCCATCATCGGACCTACAGGTGGTGTCATGAACATAAACATTATTATTTTTATTCCACTTTTTGGTGTCCGCTCAAGGGCATGGGCTCGGGCACCGACCACCACCTGACTCCCCGTACTAGTAAGCCCGAGGTCCGAGTACCCAATCCCTTGGTGGCGAATCACTATCAAAGTTCCTTTTGCATTTTGCACCTGGGCTGCACATATCTTTATAATGGAGGTTCCTTGCATCCTGTGTATGGATTTAGTATTAGATTTGGCTGCTTGGTGTATCTTTGGGCCTCTGTCTGCTGCTGATGATCGGCTGCATGGCTAACATCATCTGGAGCTCAAAATGCAGATTTTGTGGCAACTTTTTTTTTACACATCTTTGCTGTATTTTTTAGCTGCTTTTTTCATGCAGAATACATTTAATTTGTCCACAGTACATATTTAACCGAGTTAGTTTTATTCACCAAAAACGCAACAAGATCACAGCAAAATCTGTTTGCTTCATTTTTTGTACCATTTTTGCAGTTTCTCATTGGACTCTATGGGTATGTTCACATGTAGTATTTTTTTTTTTTTGCTGCATTTTTTGTCTGAATAAAAATTAATTGAACCGTGACTCTTGATTTTCAAAAGGGTCACCATGTGCCATTCCTGTAATATGGAAATATCACAGTTATAGTGGCTTCCTCATCATTTCCCGATGCTTGTTGCACTACCCTGAGTGAACTTTCTGGCTGGCAGAAAGTTTGTGCCACTGGTCCAAACTCTCTTCCTTGCATGCAGAAGCAGCATTGGCACTACAATGTTGGAGGAGCACAGGGACACTGAGGCTTGCTAGATGAAGTAAGGGTATGTGCCCACAGGAAGGTTTTGCCTTGGTTTTTATCTATGACGGCCGTCACACGCCACGATATAGATAACGATGTTCGAAACGATGTCCGATTTGCTACATGTTTTACAATCCGCGCCCCTCACTCCATCATTGGTGGCCAGTACTGAGTCCTTGTCAGACGTCCTTGCAAACATGGCGGATTCATTTTCCGGATGTCCTGTGATGTGCATCTCAATCCATATGTGTAACCATGGTGTGCTATCCAAAAAACCTTACATGCCACTACCGAAAGTTAGAAAACGCCATCCCCCTTGTGCGCCATGCACAATCGGAACACTTCTGCGGCACCTACGGGACAAGAACCCGGGGGCGTGGCGTAACGCCACGTTGTGTGCTGCGTAACGCAAGATCGTTTTGGGGTATGAGAGTGTGCAGACTATATTGGGCCCATACCAATACTTGACTAATTTGAGCTTGGCGCCCTTGTGTGGGCCCGTAAATTCAAAGCAACAACGCATGATCAGACAAACGGCGCCTATGTGTAGTAGTGCTGAAGTGACAGCTCATACAAAATGGCGCCCTGTGAAGAAAGAACCAATCGTAACGCAGGAGCTTCCACCAATAATAGCTGATGTGGCGCCAGCCAATAGGAACGCATGAGGGTTAACAAATCACAACTGAGGAGGCGAGACCACAGATGAATACCCGGCACGCCTACGTGCTGGATTTCAACATCGCTCACTTCACAGTTTTCAAACGATATCGTTCGTTTACACACATCAATTGTGCTTATCCAGTGAGCCGACATCGTCTGATATGAGGTCCGGATCTGATATCTGGATCTAACGATCTGATCATTTCTCGTTGGTCGTGTCGTGCCGTCACACGCACAGACATCGTTTGAGCGATGTATAATCGGGCACGTGCAAGCAATATCTAACCATATATCATTGCGTGTGACGGCCGCCTAAGGCTGCCTTCACACTGCGGCAGTGTCCGGTCCGGGGCTGTCAGAAGTGACAGCCTGGAGCGGAGTTTTCCTCCATAGAATCCTGTCGGGCTGCACGGAGCTGGATCCCGGCGGGTGGTAATTAGCTGCTATCCGGCTGCTGTGTCGCCGGATGAATCGTGCAGAAGTGGGGATTTTCAGCCGATTCCAAAAACGTTGCATGCACCGGTTTTGGAATCGGCAGAAAATCCCCACTTCTGCAAGATACATCCGGCGACACAGCAGCCGGATAGCAGCTAATTACCACCCGCCGGGATCCAGCTCCGTGCAGCCCGACAGGATTCTATGGAGGAAAACTCCGCTCCAGGCTGTCACTTCTGACAGCCCCGGACCGGACGCTGCCGCAGTCTGAAGCCGCCCTAAGCTAATCTAATTCAGAGTTTTTGGTTTCCAGCAAAACCTATGTGATCAGGGAAAAGCTTTCACACACACACTTTTTTTTTCTCTACAGAAAATGGAAATACCACAGGTGTTTCCACTTTAGCAAAAGTTCAGCAAAGAATTGACATGCTCATTCTTTCTAAAACACAGCAAAACCTGAGGTGTTTCCACTTTCTTCACCAAACAAAAACCAATGTGTTGGGACAGCTAATCCTAGAATCATAGGTTTTGCTGGAAAACAAAAATGCAGCAAATCCTGTGGTGTTTGCACTGTCTCCAGAGAACAAAAACCAATGTGTGTGCACAGCGTTTTTGTGAAACACATTGGTTTTGCTGGGAATCAAAACCACAGGGACAAATTAGCATACATTACCATAAAACCAATGGAAAACTGCAGCAAAACCACAACAAAAACGCACTGTGTGAACATACCCTTATACAGCCGGTTTCACAGCAGAGCTCCTAGGTTGAGTGTCAAAGTGCTTTTAATATGCAAATTCCCTTTTCAGACAGGAAGAGGACTTGAACTCGAGTGTCCCCTACTGGAAGTAGCAATCCTAAAAGTCAATTTCGACCCTTTTCATACATTATGACTTAGGATATAAGCCAAACCAGAAACTGAATTTGCAGACACAGTGTTTCGGGGTTTTGCTCCTGATCAGTGCAAAGTACGAGATCTAAATTGACTAGTTGAGAGGCTAAAACTAAAATGTAAGGTGTAACTTTTCTTCTTGTGGGGAGTGAGATGCCAGGTCTGACCTGCCAGACAATTTGCATATTTAATTTACCTAGGAGAAATGTAAAGTGTTTAAAGGGATCCTGTCACCTCCAAAACACCTCCTAAACTTGCAAAACATGTCCCTGCACCATCCTATCACTAAATCGCACACTTCTTTTGTCTCCTAAAAGCATCCTGTGAAAGTGAATAAAAACGTTTTAATACTTACTCATTAGTGATTATAATTAGCAGTGACTATATTCTTTAGTCACCAAGGCGGGCTGTTGTGCAGCTCCAGGATCCACCCTCTCTCTCTGTGTGTTCTGCTGTGATGTGCAGGCATTGCCCTCCCCCTCTCTAGCACTCACAGAATGCAAATCATTAGTCCTGCCTTCAGTTTCAGTTTCACAGCAGCACAGACAGAGAGAGGGCTGGATCCTGGAGCTGCTAATCAACACTGACTAAAGAATATGGCCCCTGCTAATTATAATCACTAATGAGTGAGTATTAAAACGTTTTTATGCACTTTCACAGGATGCTTTTAGGAGACAAAAGAAGTGTGAGATTAGTGATAGGATGCTGCAGGGACATGTTTTGATAGTTTAGGAGGCGTTTTGGAGGTGACATGATCCCTTTAAGTCTTCTTATACAGGGATGCCAGTCCTGGCATGTCATTCTCCACAAGGAGAAACTTCACCTCATGACACATGTCAGGCCATGACAGTTATAATCATAAAATGAAGTCCATCCATCCATTCAAAAGCCAAAAGGTGACATCCCAGTAAAGTATCGGTGTCAAAGAGTTGGATCATCACAAGGTCTTTCAGTTCTTGCTTGCCAAACACAGCAGTAAGGCCTCATTCACACATTAGTATTTTTTATCAGTATATGTATGCCAAAACCAGGAGTGTCTCCAAAACATAGAGCAGGTGTCAATCTTTCAATTACAGTTTCTCTCTGAAGATTCCATTACTGGCTTTGGCATACAAACACTGATGAAAACATACAAACATGTGAATGAGGCTTACAGGTAGCTCATATGCTTCGTAATAGTGAGACCACAAAACCAGGGGCGGCCGACCGGGTAGGGGACCCCTCAAGCACCTGTAGGGGGCCCCCCGTGACCCTGTGTCAGAGGAGAGGTCAACCGAGGGAAGCTTCCTGCTTCCCTTGGCTGTTCCCGCCCCTCCTCTCCTCTGCAGCCCCGGCTCCCTGACATGCAATGCGCGGCTTGGCGCAGGTAGGAGCCGCACGAAACCCCCCCCTGCTGGCACCCCCCTCCACTCCTCACCTAAAGCTGCAGCGAGAAATTCCTCCCCACTCCTCACCTAAAGCTGCCAGCACCCCCCCCTGCTCCTCAACTAAGAGGAGGCTGCACCAGACCCGCCGTGCTGAAGGTCCGCCACTGCACAAAACGTCCACGCAAGCACCATGCAATTCACATTACACAAGTGGAATGGTGGCCTCAAAAAAGGGTGAAGAAGCCTCAACTTCAATATCATCATAAGAAGACTATGAAAAGTAGACTGTAGAAGATTGGAAGCGGGTGATTTGGAGTAATGAGACAAAAGTCAATTGACTAGGCTCTGATGGGTGCAAATGGGTCTGGAAGAAACAAGGGAAAGGAGGCTGATAGGTCAAGAAACTGTAATTGAACTATCAAGTTTGGTTGGGGAATCCTGATGATATGAGGTTGTTTCACAGCCAGTGGCATTGGATACTTAACCGCGATCGATGGTGGTCTCAGTGCGAGCTATGTTTAGGATCCTACAAGATGAGCTACTTTGTACTGTACATTTGAATACTATGGGTATGAAAAGGACGACATAGTTTTCCAGCACAACAATGACTCAAAGCATATGCCAAAATTGTTGAAGTAAATGTTCAATGACAATGAAGTAGAGGTGCTGGATTGGCCCCCACTGTCCAAAGACGTCAACCCAGTCGAACACTTGTGGGTAGAGTTGAAGAAAAAGCTGTATACATGCCCAAGTGAGGTGACCAGTATGCCCCAACATTGGGAAGTGTAAGAGACCTGAGATCAGATTTCAATCGAGATTGAGAGCAGCCCAGACGGATTCAGGCTCTGTTGAAAGCCAAAGGTGGATTTACAAATCAATACAAATTTTAATTTAGATCAAAACAGTAATAATGCAATGACATGACAAGAACCTGCATAACTAATCATATGCTAAATAGATACAAGTCAAATTTATGTATGAGATATTCAAGATAATTGTCTTTAAAATGAAGGTACTCTCACACTCAAAGCTGTAGTGATCCACTAGCTGTTCTAATATGCAGGTACTGAATGCTACTTTGCTTTTCCTGTCCCTGCTCCACAAACTCTCCCTACACTATTCTGACATAATATAGACTCGATGGAGCTCCTAAAAGAGCTGTTATGTTAGATTAAGATGACAGAAACACTCTCCCTACATGCTGTTCGCTCTGTCCTACGCTAACACTATGCTGTTTCCAGATGCAATATACGCAAGATTGCAGCGGGATGGCTTATATAGACCCTATGATACTGGATGACCAATCAATCATGTAATGCCACAATCAACATGGCTACGGCATAACTGTGGTTGGCTGGCCGTCCAGCATCATAGGGTCTATATTAGCCCTGCCGCCACCATCTTCCGTACATTAGGGAGAGCATTTCTGCCAATTTAACACAAGCCCAGCAAGTATAGTGACTGAAAATCAGGCACCCCAATATGCTGGGCAGGAGATACGAATATCGTGAATATTGTGATGCGAATACACAAATACTCGGCGAAGAGCGTGTAGGCTGAATACGTGCAAGTACCGAATAGTATCAAGCAGATTTGCTCATCACTAGTAATGGATGGTCTAATATGGACTTCTCATGGTGTGGCAGTATTTATACCTTATATGTGGTAGTATTTCATCACTATGTGGTGGTATTGTGTGCTTTGGTCATGGTGTGGCGGTATTTGTACCTTGTATGTGGCATTATTTGGGCACTATGTGGTGGCAATATGCGATCTGGTCATGGTGTGTGGTGGTATTTCTGCCTTCTATGTGCATTATTGATCTTGGTAGAGTGAATTGTGGTTAGTAATTTGTTGTCTAATATGGAGCCTCAAAGTACAAAAGTTTAAAACATTGTTACCTTTAGCTCATCAGAGTATATTGCCATTTTATGGTATATAAAGGTAAAAAATAGAAGTATAAAATAGAAAAAAAAATACAATAATACTAATTACAATTTTACTTAAGTTAACAAAGACATTATATGCCCCCCCCCGCAACTAATAACTTTAAATGTTAACACTTTAACCCCATGAACCCAACATGAGCCAAGAGCACACAATAAAAGGAAAATGTGACTTTAGAGAGTTTGTATAAGATGAAGTCACTGCTGTGAAATCTCACTCTCTGCTGCGCTTTCCAGCTACCTCACTCCTCAATCTTCCCAACAGGCCAGTTAACTTATCTGAGGGAGCCTCACACCTGAACGTATTTACTCGGTATCCCCGTGCCAAACATCTGCCAGGCCCAGACAGTTGCCCCGCTTGGAAGAGTGCATGACTCGAGTGTGATTTCTCAATATTTTTAACCTTTCCAATGACTGTATTTCCTCCCTTTATAAAAAAAAAATCCTAAAACCTGTTTCTATAATATTGTGCCATAATCTGGCATCTTTGCTGGATCCCTCCCAAATAAACGATGACTTAGAAGGATGTTTTGTTTGTTATTTTTTTTATTTCGGGAATTTTTGTATTTTTTTAACTTTAAGTCAGCAGGAAGTGTGTCAAGATCTTTCCAGATGCAAATCAGATCATGAAAGGGTTTGAAGAGAAAAAAAGAGGTTCTAAAAAAATAAAAAGACCTTAATGTGAGGATGATATCATATTTGAAGTTTATTAACACAAAACAGAGATGTGGTCAGGTGGAGACTTAATTACGGAAAGAAATCTGTACGAGTTAATGGAATTGAGACAGTTAAACCACATCTAGCTAACGTTAAGGCCGGGGCTTGGGTTACACACACACACAATGACTCACACGTGAAATGAAAGAGGTGGATAATTAGGAGGATGAAATGAAATGCTTCAATGGAATCTCATCATAAAAGTACCATTTTATCCTCTTGCAAGAGATGGGAAAATATAGTGTGACTTCCCCATTGTATAACAATGCCTCTAATTTAGTAAATTCATGCCAGCCGTCCTTTGGATTCGAGCTGGTGGTAACTAGTTGCACATTGAGTTTTATGGTTTTTAGATGTCTTGTCTTGATTGTTCTTCTTCTTCTGCTCGAGATAATACAGAACACTTAGACTGAAATGAGGGCTTCTACTTTTACCGTGAAGTTGGATCTAATAAAATCATGTACATATGCAATCTGTTCTACGGATTAGATAAACTTTATCTAACGAAAGGAAATGTGTGATTTGTTTGGAAGATCCATACCCTTAAGATTGATGGTTAGTTATCCAGGAATGCCAAGAAAGTGACAAAGTCAATGGGCAGGACAGTGACTCAGTGGTTAGCATTGTTGCTTTAGCAACGTTGGGGTCCTCGGTTTAAACTTTCCATCCCTTATGTGTGTGTGTTTCCTTCTGGTTTTCTTCCACACTCCAAAGACTTATTGAAATACCGTTTAGATTGTGAGTCCCAGTGGAGACCGAGAAGATAATGTCTGTAAAGCTCTGTGATATTGTAATGCTTGCTGGGGCGTACAAGGGGGAGTGGACCCAAGCACCGATCATGACCTGGAGGAGTTTGACTAATTGGTAACCCCGTCTTCACTAGAGTCTCTGATGGAGAGGTTAGACTTGTGGGATGGGAAGCTGCCAGGTGCCACACCAGGGAATATTTAGGACCTTGACAGCTGACTCCGTAGGAGTTTGGGATGCAGGCAGATACAGTGTCTGGTGTGAGTAGGTGCAGTTTGTTGGCTGGTAGAGTAGTGAGTATGGCAGCAGGGCTGATTCAGGCTGGTGCAGCGGGTATGGCAGAAGGGCTGGTTCAAGTTAGTGTATTCAGTACGGCAGCAGGGCTAGTGCAAGCTGGTGCAGTGGGTGCGGCAGTTGGCTAATTTAGGCAGCAGGGCTGGTTCTGGAAGGTTCTCTGTGGTATAGCGATACTAAGGAACAGACACGGGTTAGGTAAGGCACAGGACTCAGGATACAGCAAGGGTAACGGAATCCTGACAACTAGAATCATGTCTCTAGGCATAGACCATATTACTCAGGTACTTCCCATAGCCTTAAACTCAATTAGACTACTTGGCATTTCACGCACGTGGCCTAAGCACACATGAGGGAAACCTATTTGGTGTGTGCTGGCCCCAGAGACAGGAAGCAGGAGACGGAGTGCGGGCAGATTCTGACATATCTTCCTGGTAGTGATAGAAAAATGCCTTTACGTTTAAGACCCTTTAAACAAAAGACACAATTTATTCAAAGTTAGTTGTTTCACAATTACAACTTTATCATCTATGTACAAAATTACTATAATTGATAGCTGTAATTGGTTCCTGAATGGACACGATACCCATTAAAGGAAACCTGTCACCAGTTTTAGCGGTTGTAAACCCTGCCCACCACCTATAACATGATGTAATTGGTGGTCGTGTAACCCCTTTATGTCCCAGAGGTGCCTTTTCATACATCAGAAAACAACTTTTATTCTGTCTCGCGCAAATATTTATTTCTTTTATGAGGCATATGGGGGTCGCCAGATTGCGGTCAGCATTATCCAACTGCATGCCAACCCTCTTGAGTGTGTGGAAGTGAATGACCTAATCCACACAGTTTCCAAGTCTCACGCCTGTGCAGTGGCACCTCACTGTGCCCTATTGAAAAGCCAGTGATTCCACTGTGCATGCACGAGACTTTAGGCACTGTGCGGCTGATGTGAGACCAAAATCTTGCACCTGCGCAGTGCAATCACTGGCTCCTCAATAGTGCACAGCGAGGTGCCCCAGTGCACAGGTATAGGACTTGTAAATTGTGTCGATAGCTTCACGGCATTCACTTGCATACATTCAGGAAGGGCGGAGTTTCCATGGAGTGGGGCAGTGTTGTCATGGAGTGGGGAGTGGGGCGGCGCTGACCACAATCTGTCTTCCCCCATATGACCCATAAAAGTAATTCATTTTCTGAGGTAAGCAGGGTGATGTTTTGGGATATAAAGGGGTTTCAGGAACCTCAATTACATCATGTTAAAGGTGGTGGGAAGGGTTTACAACCCCCAAACAAGTGACAGGTTCACTTTAATCAAGGGTAGAAGGGGAGTGGTTGGCGACACTAAGTAGAGAGACTGGGGTGCACCTCAGAGATAGGATCCGCCTCGGGTGAAATGCTGACAGGTTTTCTTTAAGTGATAGTCCAGAATTATAAATATGTGTCCAGTATTTTCGAGAAACAGCACTACTCTCGTGCTAGCGGTGTACCTTGAATTGCAAGTAATCCCAACTGCCTTGAATACCACAATATCCGATAAAGCCTATGGACACTGTGCTTGGTGGAAATAAATGGATATTTTTGCTTTATTACTGGACTATTAGTTTCATTACTTTTGAATAGAAGCATCAATAAATGTATGAATCCCTTTCAAAATACAATTAGGAAAATTCAAGAGAAGAATATTTCTAAAACGTCCTCATTTACCCTAATTGTCAATATTTCCACATTGAGCAGACTTTCTCGAGAGAGAGCGCAAGCTTTGCATTAAGCTAATACCACTCTTGTTCTAGTGTCTCCAGGCGGCATGTGCGTGCCAATAGTCTCCTATTTGTAGGGAAATGTTTATGTTTGTCTCATCAAGATGTGAATAATCACTAGAATTGCCTTGATTTTTAATTACGATTCATTTATCCTTCAATCTAAAGTCTTTATTGAAAACAAAGAAACAGATGGAAGCACATTGAGATTTCTAGGAAGCGTACGAGTCTTTACAATAACCCTAGGTATTATTCACCCAAAACAGGTTGTTATTAATTATTTGATTGGTAAAACAATGCTGTAAAAAAACCAGGAAATCAGAATGGTGAATGGAATTTTTTTCAGCAAATGATTCATTCTAATCGTTTGGCTTTAATATCATCAGTCTATCCCTTCATGCACTTTTTGATATGGGGGCCTCTTATGAACAGCCCCTCTTCTAAATTAAGATCTCCTGCTCATTAGTTGATTTCTGCTGTTTCAGTATCAGCAGGAGAAATGTGGTATAACATGGGGCAAACATAAAAAATGAGCAATCATGTTATCACCTTCAGAATTAGATTTTGTTGTGAAATGAAATGTGGCATTATTTAGGCACTATGTGGTGGTAATATGTGATCTGGTCACGGTGTGGTGGTATTTCTGCCTTCTATGTGGTATTATTTATCTTGGTAGAGAGGATTGTGGTTGGTCATTTGTTTTACTGGCCTTGTGGTTAATCTGTGGCCTCTTGACAGGAGTCATAAAAATTGCCTTTTACCTGAAGTTGCGCCAAGTCAGCTAATCAACCGAAAATACACAAATGCCATCAGGTAAAAGTCAATTTTCACAGCTCCTGTTCACTGGCCACAGACTACCGACAAAGCCGGTAGACCATCAAAGCCAGTAGAAGCCATGTAAATTGATTCATACCATCTCTACTCACAAGCCCTTATTGCTTTTGCTTTCAGTATTAGATTTGGTTGCAAAGCCGGTAGACCATTGAAGCCAGTCATGCAAATTGATTTGTACCAAGTCTTATAAGACGCCCTCATTGCATTTGCTTTAATAATTAGATTTGGTTGAAAAACAATTTGCACAACCCCTTCCATTGGCTGTTTGGTTAACCTGTGGCTTTTTGACAGGAGTCATGAAAATCTTACTTTTACCTGAAGTTTCGCCAGGTGAACTGATCAAAAGAAGAGACTTGGATGCCGTCAGGTAAAAGTCAATTTTAACAGCTCCTGACCAGCGGCCACAAACTACTGACAAAGACGTAGGGCATCAAGCCAGTAGAAGTCATGTAGATTGATTCATACCATCTCTACTCAGAAGCCCTTATTGCTTTTGCTTTCAGAATTAGATTTGGTTGCAAAGCAATTTGAAAACCTTTCCATTGACAATTTGGTTACTCTGTGGCCTCTTCAAATGAGCCATGAAAACTTCCATTTACCTGAAGTTGCGCCAGACGAACTGATCAAAAAAAGTCAGGGAATTACATCATGTTAAAGGTGGTGGGAAGGGTTTACAACCCCCAAAAACAATCAAGGGAAGAATAAAGTTTCACAGCTACTGTCCAGAGCCTACAGATTACCGCGGACCGTCGAAGCCAGTAGACATCATGCAAATTGATTTGTACCAGTTCTACTCAAAAACCCTTATTGCATTTGTTTGCACAATTATATTTGGTTGTGGAGTGATTTGCACAACCCTGTCCATTGGCCATGTGGATAATCTGTGGCCTCTTGACCGTAGCCATGAAAGCGTCCTCTTACCTGAAGTTGCATAGGGTCAACTGATCAAGAAGATACCGGATGACATCAGGTAAGAGTCAATTTTCACAGCTACTGTCCAATGGCTATAGATTGATGACAAATCCAGGAGACCGTCAAAGCCAGTAGAAGTCATGTCAATCCTTTCATACCAACACTACTCAGAAACCCTTATTGTATTTGCTTTCAGAATTAGATTTCATTGAAAAACAATTTGCAAATTCCCATCCATTGGCCGTATGGGTAATCTGTGGCCTCTTGAAAGGTACCGTGAAAACTGTTTTTTACCTGAAGTGGTGGTAGGTCAACTGGTCAAAAGAAGAGACATGGATGCCCTCAGGTAAGAGTCAATTTTCAGAGCTCCTGTCCAGACTTCTGCCACAGAGTACTGATGAAGCTGATAGACCGTTGAAACAAGTAGAAGTCATGTAAACCGATTCTGTACCAATTGTACACAATTGCATTTGTGTTCTGCTCTGACTGAGAAACCATGTCCCTACCAGTTTTCTAAATACTGCAAATAGGGTTAGTCTTCATTGGGGCAGGAAGGTGTCAGACCTATCTAATCTTTTTCATATAAATTTTAGATGAAGTGATGACAGAAATTTTACGTCTAGTTTAACATGTATGTTTTGGGTAGTCCCTAAGTATGAAAGTGCACTGTATACACCTGCAGCGGCTGAAGAACTGAAATTTCAATTGGAGGACTTTCCTTATGGCATCCACATGTCCAAAGAAATCACTTTGATAAGTGTTATTCTAAACCGGAAAAATATAAAATTGCTTTATGCAACAGATGTTTATAGTCTACAGATGACTAGAGATGTAGTAAACGACTTATTAGAATTCCCTCTAAACCGGAGATGTATTTGTGGAGCCCCACTGGTTTAGCTGACACCAGGAGTACTGCACCCTCTCTGCCAATAGTGTAGTGCCCCTGTTCTCTAGTAGGTGGGATAGTGGATCTGAGACCCTAAGCTGCACCACACACTTAGAACCCCAGGCAGGGACCGTGGGTGGACCTGGGAGGGTGGGCCCAGTCTTAGAGGAGGGTTGGTGGTGAGTAAAAAGGAAGTAGTAAATGGTCAGAGTAGGGGAGAGTCAAAGAGAGCCAAGGAGGAAGGAGGTGTGTGTGAGGAGCTGGCCCCAGTGAACTTGAGCATGGGCACACTCGTGCCGGGGGAAGGGGGAGAAAGGAACTGAAGCTGCAGAGAGCTTGTCCCAAGAGACAGAGGGGAGAGCAGTGTAGCTATGCAGTTGGAGAGCACGAGTTTGGAAAAAGACAGCAGGGGCTTGAGCAGATGGAAGGCTCGTCTCGTGACCAGAACGGAAGAAGCCGTTGGGGTACGGCAGAAGACAGAGATCTACCGTACACCCATATCTGCTGTAGGTACAGAGGGTCTGGTTGGAGAAACAGGGACCGGCCCTGAGTGTAGAGCATCAGCTGTAAGCTGTAAGCCCAAACCCTCGAGCCAGAGGTCACATGTTTTCTATGAACTGTGGCTCACTACCCGACACAACTCAGAAAAGGCAGCCGTACTAAGGCTACACATTAGGAAGCGGTGTCATTGAGGAGACCTGTGGCTGCTGGCTCTGAGTGTTGCGTGCAGAGATGCTGACAGGCGAGGAGAGTAAGTGGCGCTGAGGAAACCCACCAGAGACAGAAAGAGAGGAACGTTAAAAAGAGAGAAAGGGACACTAGAGTAGGAGGGAGGGTCTCGAGTCCACTGTCCCGGTTCTTTGAGAAGAGCTGAATTGGCGTTTGGCAGAGGAAAACACCGGGCGGCCTAGTTTGGACTGTGAAAGTAAAGGTGCGGAACTCCAGCACTTTTCTTAGCGGCGATCACCTGCCCCGCAGGCCGCCTGACCCATCTTGATGCTCAGGCCAGAGCGAGCACCACCTGAAGCATGAACTAGACCCCATTTCCTCACTTCTGCACTGGGGGACCCTTCGCTTCACCCGCGGGGAGCAAAACCATCTCAGCTGCCAGTCATCATCCCCAGAGGTTCTGCAGCAGCAGCGGCTCCCTATAACCATACACTGTGGGTGGCGTCACGACGAACCCCTTTTCCCCGTTATCCATCCCCAACATCCCTGAACTTTTAATTGACACCGCCAGGGTCATGGAGCCGGGTTGCCACCGTGATGTCCCCCCTTTAAAAAGAACCGAAAGATCGGGCTCGGTTCTGAGTAACCCATGGTCCTGGAGTGGGGGTGTCATATTCCTAACAGTGACACTGCCCCTTCACATGCACAGTCAATGGGATGTATGAAAACATGAGGTACACGTGCCTAAATCTGTACTGGTCCTGGGAGAGGGCGTCTTTGTTCGTTAGGTTTTAGAGGTTTCATAGTTTATAATGTTATGGACTATCTTATGGTAGGAAGAATAGAAAATACAAGGTGAAGACCAGCAACCCAATGGCTTGATACTGTCATAAAAACAGCGGCGGAGACTCTGGTGGACCTTATCTAGGCTTGAATAAGATCCTGGTGGACCTATCTAGGCTTGGAGAAGAACCTGGTCGACCTATCTAGGCTTGAATAAGATCCTGGTCGACCTATCTAGGCTTGCGTAAGATCGGTCTTCCTAGAGCGTTTATCCATCAAGTCGTCGTGGTTCAAGATTAAGCTGAAAGATGATAAATAATAATAATAATAACTGAAGTTGTAAAACATGTCTCAGCTGACATATTACCTTTTAAATGCAATTTGTTCCAGCCCATTCAAAATGAAAGATTTGTGGTTATACTGGAGATGAGCGGATATTTTGAAAGTCAAATTTGTGACTTCCCAAACGATATGACTCCTGGTGAATACTTTCATACTAATCTCAACACTGACAGGGTGACAATTAGGGTGGCCAGAAATTCCAGAGCAACCCGTATAAATGGGGCACTTTTTTTCCTTCTCCGTAAAAAAAAATTAAGGCATCCATGATTTCTTAAGCAACCGTCACACACCGCAATGTCGCCTGGCGATCTGAAATGCATCACCTCGGCGAAATTGCCGTGAAATTGCCTCATGGTGGCAGTGTGTGATTGGGCGATTTAGCGGCAATAAATTGTCCTTGGCCCGTCGCCTGATTGCTGAACAGTGCTCAGCAATCAGGCGATTTGCCAAGGCGATTTTTTTGTGTTTTGGCATGTGACAGGGCGATAGTGATTGAAAGAGTGATTTCTGTGATTTCCTGTAGGCGTGCCTCAGCGTGCTGTAGTCCGCGCCCGTCTGAGATGATTGGTGTGGGCTACTGTGTTCCCATTGGCTGTCAGTTGACACCGCGCCATATTTGAAGAGCTGTCCGTTCTGCACCACACACATCATCTGCTACACAACTGTCCGCAAACTCAGTGCAATTACGCGCGCCATTGAATAGCGCAAGCTATGTTGTCCACGTGTATTAAGTTGCGCTGTGTGGAGTATAGTGCCACACATGACAGCTCAGATGTTGGCCTACACATCGAAGATGCGTGCCATGGGCCAGTGTGTGTGTTGCAGGAGCCACAATTGACGACACGAGCATGTATTTGTGACAAACTCCGATAGACAATTGCGTCATGTATTAGCCAGCCTTCCAGAGCAGGCTGACCAATCGTAACGCAGTTGTGTTGTCCAATGAGCGTGTATGGGGCGGGTAAACCACTGTGGCACGCCTATCTCCTTGCCGCGCTGAACTTGTACATTGCCTTTTCAATTGCGGCGTGTGACGTGGCGATGGAATGAGGCAAGATTGATTCCGCTGTAGGTGAGGTGATTTCTGGAGCAACACATCTCCTTAGTTTCAGGGCGATATTGCGGCATGGGACGCCGTCATTGGCGATCTGAGGCAGGCACAAAAAACGTGAGCGCGCACGTCCTATCACCACACATCGCCTGCGAGATTGCGGCGTGTGGCGGTACCTTTATAAAGCTGAAAAAACGCATATAGATCAATAGCACTGTAATCATTACCATTTTACAGTATACAGTATATCACAATTATGAGCTGTAGACATTATCGCTTATCATAATGATTTATTATGGTTTTCTAATATGTCCAATATTGTCTGTCCGTGATTTTTTTTTAACTTTCCAGAAGAATTAAAGGTTGGCAACCTTAAACACTGATAAACTTGCAATTGCTCAGAAAATACATGTGAAGGAGAGTCCGCTGAGCATAGGAGTGAATATTCAATAGGAGAAAAAGAGAGAAAGAGAGGATCAAACTGACCAAAACAGTAAAGGTACCGTTACATGGCACAACGTTGATGTCGGCAACGATCTCGTGGGTGCGCGATCGTTTCCGTCATTGCTTTGACATCGTTGGTGAGATGTTACACGTCTAGAGATCATGGACGACTCACCAACGATGTAGTGAGCAGGTATTGTTCGCACAACCCAGCGATCGATACCTGTTCATTGCTGTGAATGGGCAAAGTCGTAAACGACACCATTATCGCGGTGTCACACACAACGATATAGCAGGTTGGCTGATCGTTGATCATGTGATTTGAGAACATGTTCTCAAATCTGCGATCAATGATCTATTGACTTATCGTAGTTGAATCTCCGTGTTACACGCAACGACGTCCTAACGATGTCGCTTGAACAACTCCAAACCCCAAAGGCCCCGTTACATGGCACAGCACAAATGTAAATACCAAGCCTACCACACACAGGTCCAAACACTAAACAAGCACATTTACAGATTGCTTGTCATGGAAATGTTGCCATTTTGGCTTTTTGCCACAGAGGCTTTCCGAAATCTCAAGGCGGTAGCAGTCCCGTGGTATTAGTTGCCCAGCCACCACTATTTTCCCAGTGTACCATCACTGCCTTGCACCAACATATGTTCCATAACATCACCCATGCCTTGACCAACACAGTTACTGGGTAGGTATACTTACCAACACATGGACAAGTGCTTGTGGCCAGGAATGCCACATTTCCCTGATGGCACACTGGAAGAAGCTTCTGAAGGCTGGGATCAAGTCAGACCCTGGACAGCACCCAAACTACCCTCATTAAGGATTGTGGGCCCTAGTTCTATCAGAGTTTCTTCCACGCTCTACACCAGTTTGTGCACCACCTCCTCATCCTCCATTCCTGAATTGCCATCTCGGAGCAGTCACAAGCAGGAAGCCCTGCAGCACTGCCTCATTAAAGCAGCAACAGGCTCTGCTGAAACTAGGTTGTTTAGATGACAAACAGCACACTGCCAATGAGTTGTGGAAAGCTGTAACAGACCAGTCAGATCTTTGCTCTTGCCGCTGATCTTACAACCAACCATGGTTTTGTGTGGTAATGGCCATAACCTGGTGGTGGCTCTGAAGCTTGGCAAGATCACATGCAACGGCCGCAGGGGTCGGGGAGTACTTGGTAGCTGGGCCTGCTGACTTTCTGGGAGGTCACGGTGGCTGTGGCCCAGCTCCGTGGCCCTAGCCGTGAAGTCGGGGGGTATTTACATGGGATATTGAGTTTATACATGACGCCACCTGTAGTACCTGGTCAGGGGTAACCAGTGCTGCTGTTTTTTGACCTCTGGGGCAGATGGTGTGGCAGCTGGGATTGTAATGCTCCCCACAGGTGGAGTGGGGTGCCAGGGTTGGCATAAGAGTCCCTGAGGATGATGGTGATTGTAGTTGGTTTGCAGAAAGGAGGGCGTGGGAAATAATGGGAGGACAGACTGCTCAGTCTGGAAGCATTCAGGGTCCACCTCACCAGGTGGGTTTGGAGGCTTCCTGCTATGTTTTCAGTTTGGGGTCCTGGCAGCCTGTGAGCTATCCTGCGGCCCTATTCCTACTTTTTTACTCTCACTCCCTTATGACAGACAGCACGAGCCTATCACGGGCACCGACGTGCTGGTGGCAGCTCCAAGCTCTCGTTATCCTGTCGTGCCGCCGTGCTGCTCACTATTAAAGTGGAAGGCCCCTTTCACATCTAATGCTTTGCTGCGTTTTGCTTCATTTGCGTTTCCATGCGTTTTTACTGCAAAAACGCATCAAAACGCATGCGTTTTTGTCCCCATTGATTTTAATGGAAACGCATGCAAAAATGCATGTAAAAATGCATGTGCGTTGTTTGCAACGTTTTGGACGCATGCGTTTTGCGTTTTTGCAAACGCACTTGCGTTTTTACATGCGTTTATGCATGCGTTTCCATTAAAATCAATGGGAACAAAAACGCATGCGTTTTGATGCGTTTTTGCGGTAAAAACGCATGGAAACGCAAATGAAGCAAAACACAGCAAAGCATTACATGTGAAAGGGGCCGAAGCCTTGCATGAAAACTAAGAGGAGATGGAGGAAAAAAGTACACAGTTTGATACTATCCAACCCAGCTTCATCTCATTTTCACAGCAGGAACTGGGTGATAATGAGGAGGAGGTTTATGATGAACAGGAGATGGTTGCCTGCTCTACAGAGGATACTTCCCACACCTGTTTCATCTTGTCTGTTCAGTGTGGATGGACTAAAGTGGAGAAGGAGGAGTAGTAGGAGGAGATGGAAAGTCGTCCTCCTGGTGGAGTCAGGAAAGTCTTGCCTGTTTGGAGTCTGACATAAAGTCGTCCTCCTGGTGGGGACAGGAACGTTTTGCCTGTTGGGAGTCTGACATAAAGTCGTCCTCCTGGTAGGGACAGGGAAGTGTTGCCTGTTGGGAGTCTGGCACTTGTGGTTGACTTCATGTCTTGCTGCTTTTCCAGTGACTCTAGTATTATAAGCAATTTGGCCAGCAACGATTACTGGACGTTCAGCCTTCTCGACCCATGCTACATAAAGAACTCTCCATTTCTCCTTCCTTCAGCGAAGAGGGCTAGTAAAATGGTAGAATACCAGAGGGTCCTAGTCGAACAATTACTACAAAAATTAATGTTTATGCTTTTGTTTTTCTCCCTTTTTACCATTCTATTCTGACCAAGTTATAGCAATTAACTTTTAATGTCATATATCATTATTCAATTATTTTACATTTTCCAGGTTTCTTGCTTCCGCTTTTGGAAGGAAAAATTTGATATTTAGTAGAGGAATTCCAAAGATTTCAATATATTACACATTTTGAAGCCTTTTCTTGTCCTCTGTGTAACCACAGAATAGTTCTGTCCATGTTTGTTTATAATCATTGTACTATCTATAGCATTCTTTCTGTGTTCGTATTTACACAGGTTTTCCAGATTTTTAAGGCTCATAAATTTAAGTTTTATATCCGGCATTTAGATATTTGGGTTGGATAGAAATCGTTCCTTTCCTGAGACCATATTGCTCTGAGTATGAATATTAAGCTGGATTTCTCCTAACGGCATTTCTGTCCTAAATTATTACACATTATTTCACGATTTTTTAAAGCTTTTTACTGTATATGTTTGTAAAATTTCCAAAGATAGCCTACAATACTATAGAAATTATATTCTTGTATATAGGAGCAGTATTATACTAGTTATACTTTTGCGCATAGAGGCAGTATTATATTAGTTACCGTATATACTCGTGTATAAGCCGACCCGTGTATAAGCCGACCCCCCTACTTTTGCCCCCCAAAACTGGGAAAACGTATTGACTCGCGTATAAGCCTAGGGTGGACAATGCAGCAGCTACCGGTATTGAAAATTGTCAAAAATGAAAATGGATACGAATAAAATTTTGAACTTTTAGTTCAAATAAAACAGTAAACTACCAATGCAGCAGACCATCATCCTGTTATAAATCCCCCTTTCACTGGTATACAGCCCACCATCCCTGTATATAGCGGCCATCACTGGTATATATAGTAGTGCCCATAACTAGTATACAGCCCCCCTGCAGTGGTATACAGGCCCCTAGCAGAGGCTATACAGGCCCCTAGCAGAGGCTATACAGGCCCCTAGCAGGGGCTATACAGGCCCCTAGCAGAGGCTATACAGTCCCCTAGCAGAGGCTATACAGGCCCCTGGCAAAGGCTATACAGGCCCATAGCAGAGGCTATACAGGCCCCTAGCAGAGGCTATACAGGCCCCTAGCAGAGGCTATACAGGCCCCTAGCAGAGGCTATCCAGGCCCCTAGCAGAGGCTATACAGGCCCCTAGCAGAGGCTATACAGGCCCCTAGCAGAGGCTATACAGGCCCCTAGCAGAGGCTATACAGGCCCATAGCAGAGGCTATACAGGCCCATAGCAGAGGCTATACAGGCCCCTAGCAGAGGCTATACAGGCCGCTAGCAGAGGCTATACAGGCCCCCCGGTAGGGGTTATGCATCAGAAATCTCACCCTCCACCGTCCACTGGAGCCACCGGGTCCTAGTCTGTCCTCCTTCCTCCGTGCTCTGTTCTCCCTGTATGCACGCTTCTAATGCTGTGGGCGGGTTGGACGCAGCGGCGATGACGTCATGCTGCCGCGACGCCCACAGCACGGGAAGCGTGCATACAGGGAGAACAGAGCACGGAGGACCGAGGATGAGGCTGGAGGAAGGAGGACAGACTAGGACCGAGGACCCAGGACACCCGGTGGCTCCAGAGGACGGTGGAGGGTGAGATTTCTGCTGCTCCTGCAGCGACAGCGGGGTGGGGGGGCGCACTGTATTATGCACGGCTCCCCCTTTCACTGATTGACAGGGGGAGCCGTGCATATTTAATGAGCGGCGTCACATGACCTCCCGCTCCTATTCCAGCCTTCCCCAGCCACCTCCAGCCCCCGGTTACTGTCCCTCCTCACTCAGCCAGTATATGACTCGCGTATAAGCCGAGGGGGGGACTTTTCAGCACATTTTTTGTGCTGAAAAAGTCGGCTTATACGCGAGTATATACGGTATATTCTTGTACATAGGAGCAGTATTATAGTAGTTACAGTATATTCTTGTACATAGAGGCAGTATTATTGTAGTTATATTCCTGTATATACAGATGTGGCCAAAAGTATTGACCACCCTGCAATTCTGTCAGATAATACTCAGTTTCTTCCTGAAAATGATTGCAATCACAAATTCTTTGGTATTATTATCTTCATTTAATTTGTCTTCAATGAAAAAACACAAAAAGAATTGTCCTAAAGCCAAATTGGATATAATTCCACACCAAACATAAAAAAGGGGGTGGACAAAAGTATTGGCACTGTTAGAAAAATCATGTGATGCTTCTCTAATTTGTGTAATTAACAGCACCTGTAACTTACCTGTGGCACCTAACAGGTGTTGGCAATAACTAAATCACACTTGCAGCCAGTTGACATGGATTAAAGTTGACTCAACCTCTGTCTTGTGTCCTTGTGTGTACCACATTGAGCATGGAGAAAAGAAAGAAGACCAAAGAACTGTCTGAGGAATTGAGAAACCAAATTGTGAGGAAGCATGAGCAATCTCAAGGCTACAAGTCCATCTCCAAAGACCTGAATGTTCCTGTGTCTACCGTGCGCAGTGTCATCAAGAAGTTTAACGCCCATGGCACTGTGGCTAACCTCCCTAGATGTGGATGGAAAAGAAAAATTGACAAGAGATTTCAACGCAAGATTGTGTGGATGGTGGATAAAGAACCTCGACTAACATCCAAACAAGTTCCAGCTGCCCTGCAGTCCGAGGGTACAACAGTGTCAACCCGTACTATCCGTCAGCATCTGAATGAAAAGGGACTGTATGGTAGGAGACCCAGGAAGACCCCACTTCTTACCCCGAGACATAAAAAAGCCAGGCTGGCGTTTTCCAAAACTTACCTGAGAAAGCCTAAAACGTTTTGGAAGAATGTTCTCTGGTCAGATGAGACAAAAGTAGAGCTTTTTGGGCAAAGGCATCAAAATAGAGTTTACAGGAGAAAAAAAGAGGCATTCAAAGAAAAGAACACGGTCCCTACAGTCAAACATGGCAGAGGTTCCCTGATGTTTTGGGGTTGCTTTGCTGCCTCTGGCACTGGACTGCTTGACCGTGTGCATGGCATTATGAAGTCTGAAGACTACCAACAAATTTTGCAGCATACTGTAGGGCCCAGTGTGAGAAAGCTGGGTCTCCCTCAGAGGTCATGGGTCTTCCAGCAGGACAATGACCCAAAACAGAGTCTGTAAATGTAGCCCCGGCACACAAAAAAGATGAGGAGATTTGTGGTATCTTTCTGTGTTCTTTATTATAAAGGTTGACAAGAACAAGTTGTATCACACAACGTTTCGGCTCAAGGCGAGCCTTTCCCAAGTGAATCTTGAGGATGTGGTTAGAGTACGTGGGTAGGTTCCCAAATGAGCATCCGCTCAGGCCAGTACCCTCAGGGGAAACTCAGCAGGTGACTCCGTCCTAAATTCTTAGTGCAAGTGTAGCAGCAGCATATTGGCTGGTCTGTATGGAGGGATGGCTCCTGTCCCTCCATACAGACCAGCCACTATGCTGCTGCTACACTTGCACTAAGAATTTAGGACAAAGTCACCTGCTGAGTATCCCCTGAGGGTACTGGCCTGAGCGGATGCTCATGTGGGAACCTACCCACGTACTCTAACCACATCCACAAGATTCACTTGAGAAAGGCTCGCCTTGAGCCGAAACGTTGTGTGATACTTGTTCTTGTCAACCTTTATAATAAAGAACACAGAAAGATACCGAAAATCTCCTCATCTTTTTTGTGCGCCGGGGCTATATTTACAGTCTCTGCAGCCTTTTTTCCCCAGAGCACCCAAACGGTGGTTGAGCTGTACTATATGCTCTCTAAATGACCCAAACCACACTTCAAAAAGCACTAGAAAATGGTTTGAGAGAAAGCACTGGATACATCTAAGGTGGCAGCAATGAGTCCAGACCTGAATCCCATAGAACACCTGTGGAGAGATCTAAAAATGGCAGTTTGGAGAAGGCACCCTTCAAATATCAGGGACCTGGAGCAGTTTGCCAAAGAAGAATGGTCTACAATTCCAGCAGAGCATTGTAAGAAACTCATTGATGGTTACCGGAAGCGATTGATAGCAGTTATTTTGGCTAAAGGTTGTGCAACCAAGTATTAGGCTGAGGGTGCCAATACTTTTGTCTGGCCCTTTTTTGGAGTTTTGTGTGAAATGATCAATGTTTTGCTTTTTGCTTCATTCTCTTTTGTGTTTTTTCATTGAAGACAAATTAAATGAAGATAATAATACCAAAGAATTTGTGATTGCAATCATTTTCAGGAAGAAACTGAGTATTATCTGACAGAATTGCAGGGGTGTCAATACTTTTGGCCACTACTGTATTTACAGAGTCTCAAAATATAAAAATTTACAAAAACCACTGAAAAATATTTGAAAAATAGAAAACAGGCAAGTCCATACAGTGCTAGTCCAATCACTGCAGGCTTTGAAAAAGAAAAAGAAGTTTGTTGTTACACCAGTCCTGTAACCATGGTCCTTTTAAATTATAATCCGGGGAAAAATTCAAAGGGAAAAGTCTTTCAAAAGTTCAACAAGTCCTTACAGGTAAAGCCTCTGTAGGCTCAACAGTTCAAAATACACAACAACATCTACTACGGGTGTTTCGGCGTAGGAGCCCTAGGTACTATAGGGGCCTCTACCGGTCATAAGTGATGTAGGCCTCCAGGCCCTGGGGTCACCTCTTGGCCAAGTTTTTACTCTCCCTAGACAGCTCCTTACGCCAACTCCACTCAGCCCTCTTTTGGTCCTGTGTACCTGGTGTTCTTTGTTCTTGGCCTATTCTTTACCCTTTAGTGCACTACTATTTACATTCTTATTTTACAACTGCTGCTATTTACATGTTACTTTTTAGTTTGTTCTACATTACTTTTACTGTGCCCACTTTCCAAATCTAGATGGGGGTTGACCTTGTGTGCTTCTTTGTGATCTACGCACTACAGGTGTTACTGTTTCATGTGAGGTTTCTAGTGAAGGGCATGGTGTAGGTATGTCAGGTAGGCGTCTGCATGGTCTTAGTCTCACTACAGGGCTAGCAGGTGTACCGATTGCAGCATCCTGAGATTCTCTGGCAATGGGTATTTCTTCCTGATTTCTTTGTACCATCTCTTCGGGCTGGTAGAAATTCAGTACAAACACTAAGATGGCTCCATCTTGCTGAGGCCAATCTTCGGGGAAATCTCCTAGAATTCTTGAGACTACCTTCTCCTTTGGTTCTTCACTTGGATTTAGTTCTTGTACTGATTATGACTCTTGTATTGGTTGAGTTGGGGAATGCTGGTTTTCCCATTCAGTTGGACACTTTTTGATGTGGTTTCTTGACACAGTTTGAGTGGTTTTTCCACCGTTCTTGCTGATGAGACACACTATGTCATTGTCATATCCAGAATCTAATAGGATGTAGGGTCCTTGTTCCCACTGATTGCCCAATTTGTGTTGGATTCTCTTCCTCTTTAATACAATACTTCTAGGTGCAATAGGTTCTGCTGGATCATGTTTGTTATAGTCCCTTTCTTGTTTTTAACAGGCTTTCTCCAGGTTGTCTTCGACACAGACTGGAACCATTCTGTATTGTTCGAGGCGATTTTCATTCCAGTTAGGTATTGAGTCATCTGCTTTGGGATCGACTACTCCGAGTTCCAAGTCTACGGGTAACTTTCCTGTACGGGTTCTCATCAGGTAAGCTGGGGTACAGTTGGTAGAACTTACTGGAATGTGGTTTCTGGATACATCGCATGGAAGGGGATGTCAACACTTCGAACACTTCTACGTCTTATTATATGTTTCACAAAAATATGGATATAATCCTGTTTTGGATTGTATTGTAATGCATTACATTGTCCTGTGTGTATGGTTGGTTGTATGTAACACCGGCCGGTGGATTATGTATGATGGAGTGTCTGTGGTGGTGTGAGAGGAGTAATAAATTGCTACACTAGCACTTTTATGATTGCACAGCAGCACTTTTTGTACATTAATATTGTGACACTTTGACTGTTTTCAGTCTATAACACTATATTTACATGTCCTTTTTTCCATGTATGTATTGCTCTGTAATAAGGGGAGGTGCCTTGGTTTTAACCTTGTTCACTATGATATATATTGGCCTATGTTTATATTTATAACTTTGTGCTATAGGCCCCTGTTTCTTTTAATCATTAAATAATATTTGATGTTTCTGCCCGTGCGTCTCTTCCAACGTGTGACACGGGACCGCAGGATTCCTAATTGCAGGATCGCTGCGGCCCTTTGTGTTCCTCGGTGCAGTGATGACGCAGTGGCCGGAAACAACTGGTCTCCATGGTGACGGCGGTGGCTTGTCTGCCTGGGGACGATCGGCTCCTCCCACTGGTGACGCGGTGCCCGCGTCGCTGTGGGGCGGGGTGGGCGTTCCTAGGTGGATGATTCCTGGCCGGTTTCCATGGAGGCCAGGGAAACAAAGGTGACGCGACGTCCGCGTCACATCCGGCTAATACCGGATGTGACGTCAGACGCTGAATGATCGCGGTCACGATATAAGGAACGATCTGGCATTCAGAGACCACCCTCCTCAGACGAAGCTAACGCGAAACGCGCGTTAGGGGGGCTATACAGACAGGTAATTACACCTTAACCCCTTGGTGTATTTGGCACTGGCCAGTATATATTGTTTTGTTGTGATGTCTACTTTGGGGCTTATGATGGTGAGCTGATTAGCCCTATGCATTGTGCATGTGAAATAGGATGTAGACTTTCTCTATATTGGATTATTGTACCAAGTGGGTTACTCCTGTTCTGTATATTTTATATATCTCCATTTTACCGTGTCTTGTGATGATAATTTAATAAAAGTTGATAATTTTGATTGATGTGGCCTGACTCCTGGGTTTTGTAATTGGAATTTCTGTGTACCGGAGGGCCTAATTATTTGGAGGGTGACCCCTTTTTTGAATTTGCTGTTTGTTGTCTGTTTACAGATTCCCACTCAACCCTTAGTATGGATATTAGATCCAGGGATCAGACTTGGCTGTCCCGTATTAACACGGTTTTTAATGGCGATATAAATGTGGTCCAACCTACTAGTAGTGGATCTGCGGAGCTCAGAAACACCCTTAAAGTTCTATACAGGAAAAGATTAAGATTATGGTGGAATAAGGCGTCACTAGAAAATTATTTGGCAAAAAACCTTATACCACGGGGCCTACGGGTCAAAGTATTACCATCTTTTCCTGTAGAAGATTCTGTTTTTCGTGGAAAATGGGAGGAGTCATGCAACATATGTTCTAGAACCTTTATTGAATTACTAATTGGCCTAAATAGAAAGAGTTTGGAGACCTTGGAAGCGGAAATTGAGCTGAATCAAAACAAACTAAGAGAGACCAGCTCTGGGGATGAAGTTGAGAGCTTTAAGATAGAAGTTGACAAGTTGTTTGTGACCTGGGAGAAGGAGGTACAGGACAACAAGTCAAAAAAGTTTCAACGTGATCTCCATGATTATCAATCACGCACAGTGTACAGATGGAAGCAGACAAACCAGGGTAACCAGACAAATCCTGGTGACACCTCGGTGTCATCAGTGGCCTCCACTGATGAAGAAGGGGAATCCTCCACAGGGGGGTCTAGGTACCCCAATAGAAGAGGAAAGCAGAAAAGGTATTTATCTAGAGATTCAGGAAAAAGGAGACGTACGGGAGTGGTGAGACCCTCTACCTCAAACCTACAGGTAATCAATCTCTCGGAGGTAGTTTTGAGTAAAGATCAAAAAGAGGTGTTGAAATTAGGCTTAACGTTTTCCCCATCTTGTCAATTTGACTCCTTTTCAGCCATAAAAGACCTACACCTGTTCGCCCGTAAACTCATCCTTAAAAAATTGCATGAGAAATCTATGGGCGATACTGACACTTGGACGACACAGGAAGTGGAGGCGATTAAATCTTTGGATAGTATGGAGCAGGAAGTAGAAGGTGATGGAATAAGGGGTAAGTTCCTGTTTCCAAAAATCAAAAAATTACCGGCCCTAAATTTGTATCCAAACATTGAATTGTTTGTAAAACTTGTGACTGAGGAGTTCCTAAGGATCCCGAAAGGGAATTTTGGGAATAACCTATCAGGTGCCCAGAGGAAAGCTCTGGCTGAATTAAAACAGCTTGATGAGATTGTCATCAAACCTTCTGACAAAGGGGGAAATGTGGTGTTATGGCCTACCAAGCTGTATGAGAGGGAGGCACTTAGACAGCTGGGGATGAAATCTTGCTATACCATGTTGACGTATAATCCCACTCTGTCTTTTTCCAGTGAACTGTATCTTTTGGTGGAGGATGCTTACCAATCTGGAGTGATCACTAAGGACATCAAGGATGGTCTGGTTCCCGAGGCCCCAAAAACGGCGTGTCTATACTTGTTGCCCAAGGTACATAAGAATAGGGAGGAGCCACCTGGGCGCCCAATAGTTTCGGGGAATGGGAGTCTGTGTGAACAGATGAGTAAATATCTAGACCACCATTTGAAACCCCTGGTAGAAACGCTACCTGCCTATTTACGTGATACTAATGATTTCCTGAGAAAAGTTGAGGGTGTTTGTTTGGAAGGTGATATGTACTTGGTCACCTTAGACGTAGAATCGTTATATATGTCAATATGCCATGAGGATGGGATTGAGGCTGCGAGGCTGTTTCTTACCATGTCTGATCTGGATACTGCCTTGGTTGAATTTTTATTGAGGCTTCTTGAATTTGCACTAACACACAATTATTTTGTGTTCCGTGATAAATTTTACCTCCAGAAACAGGGTACGGCTATGGGGGCTGCCTTTTCACCCTCATATGCTAACCTGTTTCTGGGGCTTGGGAGCGGGAGATTTTCTCCCTAGAGCCCTCCACTTTGTGTGACAAGGTGGCACTATGGACAAGGTATATTGATGACGTCTTTATGATCTGGCAGGGTCAGGAACAGGAGCTGATGACGTTTATTGAAAAACTGAATGACAACCAGAGAAACATCAAACTGACGTTGGCGTATAGTACATCAGAGATTGAATATCTGGATGTGAAGATACGAAGAGGTGAGGATGGATATTTAACAACTGATCTGTTCCGCAAGAGTACTGCTGTTAATTCTATGTTACATGCCTCCTCTTCGCATCCTTCTCATTTAATTAGGGGGATTCCGATAAGCCAGTTCCTTCGTGCACTCCGAATTTGTTCCACTGATGAGCTTTTCCGTCAGCAGGCAGATGATCTCACGAATCGTTTCCTGAATCGGGGATATTCAAAACGGAGCGTCAGCACTGGATATCGGAGAGCGATACAAACAGACAGGACCGACTTATTGCAATCTAAGCGGCAAAAGGACAAATCAAACTCACAGGTACGATTCATCGCTGGATATAGTGGCCAATGGAGACGAATGGAGGGAGTTTTAAATAAATTCTGGCCCCTAGTGGCCTCAGACCCAGGACTTAAGACCTGTATAAAAGGGATTCCGTCTGTAACCTACAGAAGGGTGCCGAACCTACGGGACATCTTGGTTCACAGTCTTTATGAAGGTCCCCAAAATAAAAGGCTGTTTGGATCTAGAGGTCCAAGATGGGGTTTCTTTCCTTGCAGAGACTGTGTAGCGTGCCCCAACATGCTGCGTAGGTCTGAGTTCATGTCCAGTGACGGTTCATGTAATTTTAAAATTACACAGAACATCACGTGTAATTCAGTAGGGGTCGTATACTATGCCTTTTGCCCGTGTGAGCTGGTCTATGTGGGACTGACCTCCAGGCAGGTTAAAGTTAGAATTAGAGAACACGTGCGTGATATCATTGCCGCCGAAGAGGTAGAAGACATATCCCAGCTCAAACCCATTGCAAGACATTTTAAGCTTTCTCATGGGTGCGATGCAAGCCTTCTTAAGGCCTTTGGAATTGATAAGGTTCATGTTAACATACGAGGTGGAAATTGGAAGAAGACCTTGGCTCAATTGGAAGCGAAATGGATCATGAGGGTGGGGTGTGTGCGACCGAAGGGTCTCAATGAGATCCTGAGCTTCGCTCCCTTCTTGTAGGTTCTATATTGCATTTTATTTAATTTTAATTTACTAATAAATAAATTCTTGCTGTTTGTTCCTGTATGTAGGCACAATAATCCCAATATGAAGAGCATGGATGACTGTTTTCTGGATACATCGCATGGAAGGGGGATGTCAACACTTCGAACACTTCTACGTCTTATTATATGTTTCACAAAAATATGGATATAATCCTGTTTTGGATTGTATTGTAATGCATTACATTGTCCTGTGTGTATGGTTGGTTGTATGTAACACCGGCCGGTGGATTATGTATGATGGAGTGTCTGTGGTGGTGTGAGAGGAGTAATAAATTGCTACACTAGCACTTTTATGATTGCACAGCAGCACTTTTTGTACATTAATATTGTGACACTTTGACTGTTTTCAGTCTATAACACTATATTTACATGTCCTTTTTTCCATGTATGTATTGCTCTGTAATAAGGGGAGGTGCCTTGGTTTTAACCTTGTTCACTATGATATATATTGGCCTATGTTTATATTTATAACTTTGTGCTATAGGCCCCTGTTTCTTTTAATCATTAAATAATATTTGATGTTTCTGCCCGTGCGTCTCTTCCAACGTGTGACACGGGACCGCAGGATTCCTAATTGCAGGATCGCTGCGGCCCTTTGTGTTCCTCGGTGCAGTGATGACGCAGTGGCCGGAAACAACTGGTCTCCATGGTGACGGCGGTGGCTTGTCTGCCTGGGGACGATCGGCTCCTCCCACTGGTGACGCGGTGCCCGCGTCGCTGTGGGGCGGGGTGGGCGTTCCTAGGTGGATGATTCCCGGCCGGTTTCCATGGAGGCCAGGGAAACAAAGGTGACGCGACGTCCGCGTCACATCCGGCTAATACCGGATGTGACGTCAGACGCTGAATGATCGCGGTCACGATATAAGGAACGATCTGGCATTCAGAGACCACCCTCCTCAGACGAAGCTAACGCGAAACGCGCGTTAGGGGGGCTATACAGACAGGTAATTACACCTTAACCCCTTGGTGTATTTGGCACTGGCCAGTATATATTGTTTTGTTGTGATGTCTACTTTGGGGCTTATGATGGTGAGCTGATTAGCCCTATGCATTGTGCATGTGAAATAGGATGTAGACTTTCTCTATATTGGATTATTGTACCAAGTGGGTTACTCCTGTTCTGTATATTTTATATATCTCCATTTTACCGTGTCTTGTGATAATAATTTAATAAAAGTTGATAATTTTGATTGATGTGGCCTGACTCCTGGGTTTTGTAATTGGAATTTCTGTGTACCGGAGGGCCTAATTATTTGGAGGGTGACCCCTTTTTTGAATTTGTTGCTAGAGGCCAGGTAGTGTTTGAACCTCTCTGTGACGGCCCAGACCAAGGCCAGGAATTCCAGCTTAAAGGAACTGTAGTTCTCTGGGTTCCTCTCTGTGGGGTGCAGCTTCAAACTGGCATAAGCGATCACCCTTTCTTTGCCTTCTTACCTTTGAGAAAGGATGGCTCCAAGTCCCACATTACTGGCATCCGTGTACAGCAGGAATGGCAGGTTGTAGTCCAGGTAAGAAAGGATTTCTTCTCCTGTCAGGGCTTCTTTCATTATCTGGAATGATTCTTCTTGTCCCTTGCCCCACCTCCACAGAGAATCTTTAGGCTTGCCCTTCATGGGTTGGCCTGCAAGGAGGTCTTGCAGGGGGAGCAGCTTTCTTGGTGTACTCCTTTATGAACCTCCTATAGTAGCCCACCAATCCCAGGAATTGACTTACTTCCTTTAGGGTCTTGGGTTCTGGCCACTCCTTGATAGCTGTCACCTTGTCTGGATCAGGGCCTTGGGCACTGACTATGTGTCCCAGGTACTGTACTCTTGGCTTTAACAGGTAGCATTTGGATGGTTTCAGCTTCATCCCGTATTTGGCCAGAGCTTCAAACACCTCTGTTAGATGAGCTACGTGTTCCTCATAGGTCTTAGAGTACACGATCACATCATCCAGGTAGAGCAGTACCGTTTCAAAGTTCTTATGTCCCAGGCAACTCTCCATCAACCTCTGGAAGGTTCCGGGTGCATTACATAGTCCGAATGGCATACTGTTAAATTCACACAGGCCCATAGGTGTTGTGAATGCCGTCTTCTCGCGGTATTCCTCGGCTATGGACACCTGCAAATACCCACTAGTGATATCTAAGGTAGAAAAGTAATTGGCAGACTTCAACGCAGCTAAGTATTCCTCTCTACGAGATAACGGGTAAGCATCCTTGTGTGTTATGCGGTTTATTTGCCTATAGTCTACACACATTCTCATACTGCCATCCTTTTTCCTGACTAGGACTAATGGGGCTGTCAAGGGGCTACAGCTATCTCGTATAACCCCTGCGTCCTTCATGTCCTGTAACATTTCTTTGGCTTTCTGATAATGTGCAGGTAGAATAGGCTTGTACCGCTCTTTGATTGGTGGATGTGTACCTGTAGGGATTTGATGTTGCATACCTTTTATCCTACCAAAGTCAAGTGGATGCTTACTAAAGACTTGTTCAAATTCTTTGACTACCCGGTAAACACCTTGCTTTTCGTACACAGGAGTGGTGTCAGTTCCGACATGGAGCTGCTGACACCAGTCCTCCAGTGGCCCTGTTGTGTTATCACGTTTTGTCCCTTTGGTATGGGGTAAGGGTCCCACTGCTTGAATCTTGTTGTCGTTGTTGTTTACTGTGTACAATTTAGCAACGGTCGCATACTTGGGTAATTTAACCTCTTCACTGCCATAATTTAAGATGCGACCCGGTACTCTCCCATTGTGTATGTCCACTACCCCCCTGGCTGTAAACAGTGTAGGTCTGTGCTCAGTGCTGATGGGCTCCACATGTGCCTGATAGTCCTGCCCTCTCAGACCTATAGCTGCTTGACACCAAATCATCATTTCACTCATTAGGGGAATCACAATAGGTATCGGGTCTGTCACCCGTGCAGTACCAATTTCGCCACCTGTAATTGTTACCTGTTGATGGTGCAGGAGGGTTCTTATTTCACGCTGAAGGACCTTCCTTTGACCAGGTTAGGCAATATCTGCAATCTGTTGAAGCAAAGACAAAACTTCTCCCATGCAATTGCTAACAACATTTGTACCAAGTATTATATATGGGTCATTTGGTTTACTTGCTTCTGCTACTACTATGACCCCTTGGTTCTGCAATTCCACCCTCCCCACCTTTATTGGTACTTCCCTAACCCCCATTACAGTAATCGATTCACCGTTCATGCATTGAGGGTAAAGTCTAGGGCAGGCTGTTTCAGTTCTGCATCTGCCCAGTACTTCTTATAAAGGATATAGGGGATGGTGGTCACCTGTGACCCGGTGTCCAGCAGAGCAGGTGTCGGGATGCCATCTAGTACAATTGACAGGAACAGAATGGTACATCAGCTGCTGGCCAGGCCTGACCATGGAAGCCAGCCTGAAGTGCCTGTCAAGGTCACCCAAGTTCCTTCAGTGTGTGCTAAAGGAGATGATCATCCACTAATTCCTCCATCCACTTCTTCAGCGGTGGTCCTGATTGGAGAATGCACCTGGAGGAGAAGCCCCTGTGAGCCCATCGAGACCGGCTGGAAACAGCCTGCATTGTGGAACCAGCACTTGACAGTGGGAGGCCTTTCCAAAAGGATGCCAATTAAAGAAGACTGCCTTAAAAAAGGCCTGGCTGACCTGTTTGAAGAAATGCCCCTACTGGAACCCTGCATTATGCAAGATGAAAATTTGTAGGTTTATAGTGTCACAAAGGTTTCCTCTGAGACTAGTGACAGGTTTTGGAACTGAGGAGAAATGAGCAAACGTTTTAAAGGGAACCAACCACCTCAGATCGCCCTAATACACAGTTAGTACATGTCCCTGCACCTGAGGATACGTTTCCAGCACTGTTTTTGTGTAAAATCTTGCATTAGTATAACTGATATAAAGAGTTTATAAACTTACTAGCCTGGAGACATCTGGGCGTATCCCTCCTTCTGTTATACTTCAGGGCTGTGCATTGCATGGCTGTGCTCCCCCTCCCTCCGTGCCTGCTGCCCTGCCCTGATGGGCGTGATCGTTATCTCCTCTGCACAGAGGGAGGGGGAGCACAGCCATGCAATGCACAGCCCTGAAGTATAACAGAAGGAGGGATACGCCAGATGTCTCCAGGCTAGTAAGTTTATAAACTCTTTATATCAGTTATACTAATGCAAGATTTTACACAAAAACAGTGCTGGAAAGGTATCCTTAGGGTGCACGGACATGTACTAACTGTGTATTAGGGTGATCTGAGGTGGTTGGTTCCCTTTAAAGTTCAGGTTTGGTTCATCAAACTGACACTGTTAGGTGGATAGATAGATGAACAGTTCACAAAACTTGCAAACCCCATTCAAATCAATGGGAGACAAAATCAAGGGCATAGAAAACACCATCAAAGGGGCGCAAAAGCTGCCAAACACAATTTTACAGTGGAACCCCACTGTTTTAGCACAGTCTTTGCCTTCCTAGACTATTACTTATCAAGCACTGTACTGTAAAAATAACTAAATAATTAAAAAAAAAAATTGGCATGTGGTTCCCCCCCCAATTTTTGATACTAGCCAAGATAAAGCGCACGGATGGGGGTTGGTATTCTTACCCCGGGGAAGTACATAGTTATTGCCTCCCCTGGTGCAGTGGCAAACAGGATAATAGATGGTGTTAATGACAGATGAGTATTGCCAGCAGTCATCAATCCCTGGATTGGTAATGTTGAGGCAGTTAATAAATAGTTAAAAAAAACTGAGATGCAGAGAAAAATACTTTATTGTAAATATAACACACAGACAACCTGCTTTAACCCATTTAACTCAAAGTTTTCCCCGAACAAAGCCACATTCACCGAAATGTTAGTAAATTGCTTGGATTTTCTGATCACGAACCGAATCGTCAATGTTCGCGCCTAATTTGTAATTGCCGAACATGTTCAGGTAAAGTTCGCTCATCTCTAGTCTTAAGAATTTTGCTATCTTATTATTACAAAACATACTGACAGCATTGGTTACAGGTGTCAATCTTTCAATTATAGTTTTTCTCTGCAAATTCCTCTCATGGTTTTGAACACACAAACCTGATCGAACCTGATCAGGTAAAAAACTGCAGTGTGAAACCAGCCCAAGGAGATGGACATACTGCAGCATTCTCCCTTGAAGACATGAGTGTTGTAATGTGATAATAATGTTGAAGTGTGTATTGCTTGACAACAGGTAGAAATGATATATGGAGGACTATGGGGTTCATTATAATATATGGAGGACTATGAGGCTGCATTATAATATATGGAGGACTATAGGGGTGCAGCATAATATATGGGTGGCTATGCTGGTGCATTATAATATATGCAGGAACATGGGGGTGCATTATACTATATGGATGACTATGAGGTGCATTATACTTTATGGAGAACTATGTAGTTGCATTATAATATATGGAGGACAATGGGTGTTGTATTATAATCTATGGAGGACTATGGGGATGCAACTCCTCATGGTTTTTGAATTTTTGTTACTCCGTGTTGTCTCTTACTGTTTGTATATCTGAATTGTAAAGGACGGCGTAATATGTTGGTGCTATATAAATAAAATTATTATTACAATTATTCATTATTATTATATATATAGGACTAGGATGGTGCAATATAATATACGGAGGATTATGGCGGTGCATTATAATATTTGGATGACTATGGGGGTTGTATTACAATATATCGAGGACTAGGAGGGTGCATTATAATATTTGGAGGACTATGGTGAGTGCATTATAATATTTGGAGGACTATAGGGTTGTATTATAATATATGGAGGACAAAGGGGGTGCATTATAATATTTGGAGGACTATGTTGGGTGAATTATAATATTTGGAGGACTATGGAGTGCATTATAATATTTGGAGGACTATGGAGTGCTTTATAATACATGGAGGACTATGGGAGGTGCATTATAATATATGGAGGACTATGGGGGTTCATTATATTATATGGAGGAATATGTGGGGATGCATTATATTAAATGGAGGACTATGGTGCTGCTTTATACCATATGGAGGACTATATGGGTGCATTATACTATATGAAGGACTATGGGGGTGCATTATAATGTTTAGATGACTATGGGGGCTGTATTACAATATATGGAGAACTAGGAGGGTGCATTATAGTATTTAGAGGACTATGGTGGGTGCATTATAATGTCTGGAGGACTATAGGGGTTGTATTATAATATATGGAGGACAATGAGGGTGCATTATAATATTTGGAGGACTATGTTGGGTGCATTATAATATTTGGAGGACTATGGAGGTGCATTATAAAATATGGAAAACTATGGAGTGCATTATAATATATGGAAGACTATGGAGTGCATTATAATAAATGGAGGACTATGGGAGGTGCATTATAATATATGGAGGACTATGGGGGTTCATTATACTATATGGAGGAGTATGTGGTGATGCATTATATTAAATGGAGGACTATGGTGCTGCTTAATACTATACGAAGGACGATGGGGGTGCATCATGATATATGGAGGACTATGTGGAGTGCATTATTTTTGTGGATTATGGGGGGCATTATAATAAATAACGGACTCTGGGGTGCATTATACTATATGGAGGACTATATGGTGCATTATACTATATGGAGGACTATGGGCTGTGCATTATAATATAATGACGATTATCGGGGTGCAATATAATATATAGAGGACTATGGGGTGCATCATACTAAATGAAGTACTATTGGCTATGCATTATAATATATGGAGGACTATGGGGTGCAATATAATATAGATGACTATGGGGGTACATCATGCTCTATGTAGGACTATGGGGTGTATTATACTATATGAAGAACTATGGGAGTGCATTATACTGTATGTATAGGACTAGGGCGGGGGGCATTATATTTATATGGAGGACTATAGGATATGCATTAATTAATTTATACTCTTTTGGAGTGGGGGGTTGCACAATTAAAACTTCTATGGTGCCCCATGTTTTATTTGTAAGGTCCTAAGTGGGAGTAGCTTGGATGAGATTGCTTCCTTCTGTCTCCCACTCCGCTTGGTACCGGCTTCAATCTCTTTGAACCGCCATCCCCCAGCGGATGAGTGCAGGCCACAATGTCCTGTACGATATTAAAAATTAGGCATCAAGCCACCTTCTATTTGCCCAAATATACAAATGCACTTGGGTGTCATGAGGTCATCTAACCACATAGAGGCAGTATTTCAATTACCCTAAGGCAGTAACACTATATATATATATTTATCTATCCTGCACACATATTGATTTACAGACAATACACTGTAGAGATGCTCAAATACAATAAACATTGCCACCTAGTGCATATGATTAGTATGACATGACATGTAGAAAGTACATTTTAGTTTTCACATAACGTGTTCTTGCATTTCTCATACTGATGTCCAGTATACATTTCTAAAACTGTAACAAGGTTGACATAGGAGCAGTGCTGCTGTTACTGAATAATAGTTTGTTGCTGTATGGGATTTCGCTTTATGACAGCCACAGGTGGAGCACCATTGACTTATCATAGGGTTAGACGGCTTTTGTTAAAATAGGGTCAGTCATATCTGCAAATTGTATACATGATTGGCGCTAAGTGGCTAATGGATGATGCAGGAGCTTTATGCTGATTCATGTGATCAGTGAAATGGAGAAAATGCTTATTTTACTTGCTTATACAGCATCTGTAATTCCACAGTGCTTTAAAGGGAACAAACCACCAGGATTTAACCACCTGTATCAGTGCAGCAGGTGATTGATACGTGCAGCATTACATCACTATTAGGGTTCTTTTTTTATTCCTCCCCTGTGGGCATGGCAGTATGCTGTAAGCGAAACCCCTTCTCCCCTTCCGCTCATCCAGACTCATCCAAGAGGGATGGTGTTCAGCTTACAGCAGACTGACAAACCCACATGGGAGGAATAAAAAACAAAAAAAAAAATAGTGATGTCATACTGCACACATCAATCACTTGCTGCACTGAAACAGGTGGGTAAATCCTGGTGATTGGCTCCTGTTAAAGACATCAGCATCACTGTCCCCATTGAGACTCACAATCTAAATTTCCTATCATTGTGTCTTTGAACTGTGGGAGGAAACTGGAAAATACGGAGAAACGCACGCAAACATGTGAAGAACATACAAACATTTTGCAGATGTTGTCCTTGGTGGGATTTAAGCCCAGGACCCCAGAGCTGCAAGTACTGACCGCTGAGCCACCGTACAGCACTAACGAATGAGCCATCATACAGTGCTAACCACTAAGCCACCATACAATGTCTAACCACTGAGCAACCGTACAGTGTTGACCACTGAGACACCATACAGAGCTGTTTACTGAGCCACCGTACAGTGCTGACCAATGAGCCACCGTACAGTGCTGACCAATGAGCCACAGTACAGTGCTGACCACTGAGCCACTGCACAGAGCTAACCATTGAGTCACTGTACAGTGCTAACCATTGAGTCACCGTACAGTGCTGACCACTAAGCCACTGCACAGAGCTAACCATAAGCCACCGTACAGTGCCAACCACTGAGCCACCGTACAGTGCTGATCATTGAGCCAATGCACAGAGCTAACCAATAAGCCACCGTACAGTGCTACCCAATAAGCCACCGTATAGTGCTAACCACTGAGCCACCATACAGTGCTAACCACTGAGCCACTGCACAGAGCTAACCAATAAGCCACTGTACAGTGCTAACCAATGAGCCACTGTATAGTGCTAACCACTGAGCCACCATGCATTGCTGACCACTGAGCCACTGCACAGAGCTAACCAATAAGCCACTGTACAGTGCTAACCAATGAGCCACTGTATAGTGCTAACCACTGAGCCACCATGCATTGCTGACCACTGAGCCACTGCACAGAGCTAACCAATAAGCCACTGCACAGAGCTAACCAATAAGCCACTGTATAGTGCTAACCATTGAGCCACAGTACAGTGCTAACCACTGAACCACTGTACAGAGCTAACCAACAAACCACCATGCTATCCTCCAAAAATATTAGTATTTGTGCTGCTGATCTCAAAACGGGAGACATATATTTTATTGTTCTTCAATTTTTATTTTCTTGGTGAAACATAATTTTGCTATAACTGTGAATTTTTTTTGCGTTTTTAAGTCTTATCAGGGTATGACCGCAAGGACAGTTGATGGTCAGTGCAGACAATGGACGGAGTCTGGTCCTACTCTTAGGGTGTCTAATTTTGTGAATGCCAAGAACGTATCATTAAAAACAAATGTCTAACGTGTGTTGTCTGTTGTTAGCGCGGCCTCCTACATTGCATTGCGAATTCCGACCAACAAAAATAGATGAATCATGTTATTTTTTCCCCCATATTTCAGTAGAACATGAGTGAAATAATAAAGTTTGTAATAGACCTTATCAGAGAATTCGGCTTCTTGCTCCTTCTGGACTGATTATTCCTTTTCCAAAGTGCTATGGAATTAATAGCGCTATATAAATGAATAAATATTGTATTGAATATTATTCCAAATTCTCAATTCATGGGTGAAGTCTGTCTTCAGCCAGTACAGATTTTCCCATTACTGATATAGGAGATGACGGTTGGTGCTTATAAAGTTCTATGGAGAACCGTAATTGTTGTTCGGTAATGCTGTGTCGCCTCTAGCTCCTCCCCTCTCCATAGAATTTTGTAAGCACCAACTGTCATTGGACAATCTGTCTTCACTGAATACTGAGTTCAGAGACTTTTACCCCTGAATTGAGAGTGAAAGTAAGATCAGTCCCAGGTGGAGAAAGAAGCAGATTTCTCTGATGGATCTATTAAGGTACCGTCACACGCAGCAATATTGCTTGCAATTTCACTGGCAATTTGCTGGTTGCAGTGAAATCATGGAGACATTGTTCTATTTTGTTGCTGTGTACAAATGTAACAATGAGTCCATGATTTCACTGCAACCAGTAAATTGCCAGTGAAATTGCAAGCAATATTGCCCCGTGTGACGGTACCTTTACCGTTACCCATTTTCTCCTGTGCTATTCAAATAAAGATTTAAAGAACTGGTACATATGTCAGCTTTTTTTTTTACTATCAGAAACAGCACTTCACCTGCCCATAGGTGTCTGGTAGGGATGAACGAGTACCTTATTATTCGTGCTCGCTGCACTCGCAACTAGTAGGTAGCGGTACTCGCTACTCGTTGCAAGTATAGCGAGTACGAATACTTTCGCAGTGTATCTATAGATACACTGCGAAAGTACCCTAAAAGTGAGTAAAAGTTGTTAAAAAACAATAAACTTACATACTCACTTGTCCGACGCCTGCACCGGGACCGGAAAACCTCACCTCCGATCGCTGGGCAAGGACCTTTCACTACCAGCCAATCAGATGGTGCCACGTCACAACTACGTCATCGCTAGCGGCCACCTGATTGGCCAGTTTGCAAGGTCCTGATAGTACATCTAGGACCTTGCAAATTGGCCAATCAGGTGGCCGCTAGCGATCACGTGGTTGTGACGTGGCGCCATCTGATTGGCCAGATCGCTATCGGCCATCTGATTGGCTGGTAGTGAAAGGTCCTTGTCCAGCAATCGGAGGTGAGGTTTTACGGTCCCGGTGCAGGCGTCGGACAGGTGAGTATGTAAGTTTATTGTTTTTTAACAACTTTTACTCACTTTTAGGGTCCCTTCGCAGTGTATCTATAGATACACTGCGAAAGTATTAGGACTACTCGCTACTCCTGAGTACACATAACTACTCAGAGAGTAGCGAGTAGCCCGAGTACCACTACTATTCGGCGATACCGAATAGTAGCGAGTATACTCGCTCATCCCTAGTGTCTGGTATTGCAACTCAGGCTCATGTAAAAAAATGAAATCGAGTTGCAATACTCAACTCAACTTGGTAGTCAACAAGCATCATCATCTGCAACTCTCAACCTTCTCCGTATCACCGCAATCTGTACTGATAGAGCTGATTGCACAAGTCCATTAAGGGGTTAACACTCTACGTAAAGTGTCACCGAGCACCACATCTACATTTGTTACTCACATGTCCTGTACATCAAACAGTTGGATCGGTGCACACATAGCTCATCCCGGGCCTCCGCACGTGGCCTGTAACCGGCCAAATTAGTTAATTTCTTTCAGCAGCAACGAACAAACATTGCAATGACACAAAAGGTGCCACATCTGAAGAGCGGCCAAAGGCAATAACCAAATATCGCATAGGAAAAGTGTTAAACTGCAGGAGATCTTAGGTCGCTTTTAATTACTTAACCTACTTAAAGAGATAGAGGAATTTTAAGACATGACAAGTAACGCTCAATTTAGTGAATCTGAGTAGGAGAAAAAAACCCTTTGATTTGGGATTCTCAGGCCGTGTTCCCTCATTGCGTAAACTCCGCCCTTTTACCAATGTCATTTTGTGCTGAAAATCTTCTGTGTTTGTGAGATCAAGCAACATGGATGTGATTTCATAAAGGCTTCTATGAGGACCCTAAAAAAATGCATCGTAATAACGCAGGGTTTATGCACTAAAACAAAAATATATTATAAATGCAGTTGAATATGTGACAAAAATATACAAAAAAGGGAACAATGCAGAAAAAAATGCAACAAAAAAGTGCTTTGAACTCCTGAATACGCAGCTGAAAAACAGTAACATTTTTTGCATGTGGGATCAAGACCTAAGGGTAGGGTCAGATCATAGACTACCGACAGCTCTTTCTTCATAGACTATAAGGCTGGGAAACACAGTCCGAGAGGCATATGATACATTCGCATGAGTCTCCATGACCCCCCCAGCCTGGCCCGGCCTTCCCCTCTGGACGGGAGCATTAAGCTGTATAGAGATACACACTGCTGCACACACCCGTCCAGATCCGGGTGACTCATGCGAAGCTTGTGCGAATAACTCACATGACTCTCCTATCGTGTTTTTTCCGCTTATAGCTGTGTGCCACGATAAGAAATTCTGGAACATCAAAAAATCCACAAATACTCACCATTGGAACATAGACTAATGAGAAAGGTTTAAGTGTGCAGTCATTTCCGAACAGCCCTGTACTATAACAGCCCAGTTATAGCTCTCGTCCAGCCATGTCTCCATTACTCCCACAATATTAATTCTAATCCTCCATTTTGTTGGTGAGGCTTCTGGCATTAGTGTACATGCACTTTATGTATTCTCTGTACCTCTATTCCTTATAACTATATTGACTGTTCTAACCCCTCCCCCGATGCCACCCCCAATTTCATTATTTGTGCCCAGGTCACTATCTGCACTATCTTCCCTCTAACAATGAATACACCCCAATCCCAAGCTTAAACACTTCTCCAACCTTTTCACCATTTTCTCCCTCAGCACAGTGTCCCCCTCCCCATTGAGGTGCAGCCCGTCCCTAGCGTAGAACCTGTAGACATTAGAGAAGTCGGTCCAGTTCTCCAGGAACCCAAACTCCTGAAAACCTTCAGAACGAGTAGTGAGGGGGGTATATGGTGGCACAAGCCTGGTGATTATTGTATGTGGTGTTTGGTCTGCTTTGTTGTCTCCTCACCGGTTAATGAGCAGTTTATCTGTACTGATGGTAACACGAGCTGCCAGAAATCAAGTGAAGGCATGCTCTGCGGAAATGGTTGTTGTCAGCTGATGGAGGCGGCAGTGAAGGGTCAGATGTTCCCCCTCTCTCTCTTCTGATCTCCCCTCTCACTCCTCCTCCCTCGTCTCCCCTCTCCTCCCTGATCTCCCCTCTTCCCCCTGATCTTCCCTCTCTCCCTCCCCCCTATCTCCCCTCTACTTCCCATGATCTCCCCCCTCCTCTCTCCCCTGAACTCCACTCTCCTCTCCCCTATATCCCCCCTCTCCTCTCTCCCCCATGATCTCCCCTTTCCTCTCTGATCTCCCCTCATGACATCAGCGGATCCAGATGATGGAGGAGCTGGTGCAGCACCGCCTGCAGGGACAGGGGCAGCACAGGGGTGCAGGATACGGGAAGCACAGGGGGCAGTACAGGGCAGGTGCAGGGCAGGTGCGGGGCAGCACAGAGAGGCAGTACATGGCAGGTGCGGGGCTGCATTCTGCTCCATCCGTGTGCACTCTCTCTCTGTACGCTCTGCCCATGTGGTCTTTTTGCCCCCCTCCTCTTTTTGCCCCACAGTGCGCTCTCTACTCCCTCTCTGTGGTCCCACGAGATTTCGCCGACGTCATGTTGGATCTCGGCGGCAATCATGGAAGTGCGGGGATGGCGGCATGAGTATGTCTTGTGGTGAGGAGTGTGATGGTTGGGGGTAAGTGGCGGACAGCGGTGACAGACCGGAGAGTGTAGGGCGCAGTAGAGTCTTCCAATGGCGGTGGTGGGGCTTTGAAAACCCCGCTACCACCAAAGGTCGGCCATCTGGATCACCCACGACGGGTGTACAGCCAGCTTCTGTCACGGATGTGACGTAGCGATACCGTTACATAGTGATGGAAGTTGGCTTAGGGCTTTTATTATAATAGATTATGAAATTCAGTCACCCTCAATAAAACACCACCAGCCATTTATGCCAACACATTAACTTGTCAGTGTCATTTATTTATGGGTAAGTTAAAGTTTGAAGTATTTTATTGAAGGTGTAGGTTTTGTACCACCATCCTTTCTACACCAATTCCTGAACCACCTATTTACCTTTCCAATCTCCTGCTGCCTTTCTGCCATTGCAGCGTAATTCCCAAAACTCATCTTGAAAGGGTTTCTGTCAGGTCAAAAATCCATATGTAACTGATATCAATTTCTAAGTCCTTTCTCTGTGATCTCTGTGTTCTTGTATTTCTAGTATTTATACTTCCCTCCTATCCTGTGTAAACTTCAAAATAAAAGATTAATTCCATCTGTCAATCACAGTGAGTTCTCTGCTGCCCCTAAACTAAGGAATGAATATTCATGAATCATTACACTGTCCTGCCCTCCTCTGTGATCTGTTATTCTGAGTGACTCATTGCAAAGTCTGCAGACAAAGCAGAAAGAAGGGGGGGGTGTGTGCTCTTAGCGCCAGCTCTGACGTAGTCATGTTATTGTGTGTATCTAAAGCATGTGTGTAGTGTGTGCAGTCTGAGATATTTCTATGTGATTATAAGAAGACTAGATGGTGGCCCGATTCTAACGCATCGGGTATTCTAGAATATATATGTAGTTTATTTATGAAGATTTAAGAATAATGCAAAGCGAAGTTGGGTTTAAATCCTGCGCCAATATCGCTGATTGCTGGCAACCGGCCGGGCGCAACCAATCAGCGAAGCATGGTTGAAATTGCGGGCCAATTTGCGGGCAGACTGTCCCTGTTGCTGATTGGTTGTGGGCGGCTGGCCTGACCAATCAGCAACGCAGGATGTGCGTTACAGACAAACAGACAGAAATAGACAATTATATAGTAGATACCTACAGCAGTACCGGTGTGCAGCAGTGCCTGAGTCCAGGAGGGGGCCGGGGGACAGCGGCCAGTTGTGGGCAGGAAGGAACCAGGGAACAGCGGGCAGGAGGGGCCGGGTAAGAGAGGCCGGGTGCGGGCAGGAAGGGGCCGGGGAAGAGCGGCTGGGTGCGGGCAGGAGAGTGCCGGGAAAGAGCGGGCGGGTACGGGCAGGAGGGGGCCGGGGAAGAGCGGGTGGATGCGGGCAGGGGAGGGCCAGGGGGATAGCAACCGGGTGTGGGTGGGAGGGGGCCGGGGAACAGTGGTCAGATGCAGGCAGGAGGGGGCCGGGGAACAGTGGCCGAGTGCGGGCAGGAGGGAGCGGGGGCCCCTTCTGCCCGCACCCGGCCGCTGTTCTCCGGCCCCCTCTTGCCCACAGCAGAGTGCTTAGCAGAGTATAAGGCGGCTCAGTGGTTAGCAGAGTATATGGGGGCTCAGTGGTTAGCAGACTTTATGGCGGCTCAGTGGTTAGCAGAGTATACGGTGGCTCAGTGGTTAGCAGAGTATACGGGGGCTCAGTGGTTAGCACAGTATAAGCTGGCTCAGTAGTTAGCACTGTATACGGAGCCTAAGTGGTTAGCACTCTATAGTGGCTCAGTGGTTGGCACTGTATATGGTGGCTCAATTAGAACTGTAATGTGGCTCAATGATTAGCACTGTATATGGTGGCTCAATGATTAGCACTGTATACGGTGACTCAGTAATTAGCACTCTATGGTGGCTCAGTGGTTGGCACTGTATATCATGGCACAGTGGTTAGCACAGTATGGTGGCTCAGTGGTTAGCACTGTATACGATGGCTCAGTGGTTAGCACTATATATGGTGGCTCAGTGGTTAGCACAGCATGGTGGCTCAGTGGTTAGTACAGTATGGTGGCTCAGTGGTTAGCACTGTATATGGTGGCTCAATGGTTAGCACTGTATATGGTGGCTCAGTGGTTAGCACAGTATGGTGGCTCAGTGGCTAGCACTGTATATGGTGGCTCAGTGGTTAGCACTGTATGGTGGCTCTGTGGTTAGCACAGTACGGTGGCTCAGTGGTTAGCACTGTACGGTGGCTCAGTGGTTAGCACTGTATGGAGGCTCATTGGTTAGCACTGTATGGTGGCTCAATGGTTAGCACTGCAAGGTGGCTCAGTGGTTAGCACAGTATGGTGGCTCAGTGGTTAGCACTGCGCGGGTGGCTCAGTGTTTAGCAAAGAATGGTGGCTCAGTGGTTAGCACAGTATATGGTCGCTCAGTGGTTAGCACTGTACGGTGGCTCAGTGTTTAGCACAGTATGATAGCTCAGTGGTTAGCACTATATGGAGGCAGAGTGGTTAACTCTGTAATGAGGCTCAGTGGTTAGCACTGTGTAAGGTGGCTCAGAGGTTAGCACTGTACACAGTGACTCATTGATTAGCACTCTATGGTGGATGAGTGGTTAGCACTGTATACGGTGGCTCCGTGGTTAGCACAGTATACGCTGGATCAGTAGTTAGCACTGTATACGGTGACTCAGTGGTTGGCAATGTATATGGTGGCTCAGTGGTTAGCACAGTATGGTGGCTCAGTGGTTAGCAGTGTATATGGTGGCTCAGTGGTTAACACTGTACGGTGGCTCAGTAATTAGCACTGTACGGTGGCTCAGTGGTTAGCACAGTGCGGTTGCTCAGTGGTTTGCAAAGTGCAGTGGCTCAGTGGTTTCAAAAGTGCGGTGGCTCAGTGGTTTGCAAAGTGCGGTGGCTCAGTGGTTTGCACAGCGTGGTGGCTCAGTGGTTTGCACACCGCGGTGGCTCAGTGGTTAGCACTGTGCGGTGCACTCAGTGGTTAGTGCAGGATGTAGGCAAAGTGGTCAGCACAGGATGGAGGCAGAGTGGTCAGCGCAGGATGGAGGCAGAGTCGTCAGCGCGGGATGGAGGCAGAGTGGTCAGTGCAGGATGGAGGCAGAGTGGTCAGTGCAGGATGGAGGCACAGTGGTCAGTGCAGGATTGAGGCACAGTGGTCAGCGCAAGATGGAGGCACAGTGGTCAGCGCAGGATGGAGGCTCGGTGGTCAGCACAGGATGGAGGCTTGGTGGTCAGTGCAGGATGGAGGCTCGGTGGTCAGCGCAGGATGGAGGCTCGGTGGTCAGCGCAGGATGGAGGCTCGGTGGTCAGGACAGGATGGAGGCAGAATGGTCAGCGCAGGATGGAGGCTCGGTGGTCTATGCAGGATGGAGGCTTGGTGGTCAGCGCAGGATGGAGGCACAGTGGTCAGCGCAGGATGGAGGCTCGGTGGTCAGCACAGGATGGAGGCTTGGTGGTCAGTGCAGGATGGAGGCTCGGTGGTCAGCGCAGGATGGAGGCTCGGTGGTCAGCGCAGGATGGAGGCTCGGTGGTCAGGACAGGATGGAGGCAGAATGGTCAGCGCAGGATGGAGGCTCGGTGGTCTATGCAGGATGGAGGCTTGGTGGTCAGCGCAGGATGCAAGCTCGGTAGTCAGCGCAGGATGGAGGCTCGGTGGTCAGCGCAGGAAGGAGGCATAGTAGTCAGTGCAGGATGGAGGCAGAGTGGTCAGCGCAGGATGGAGGCAGAGTGGTCAGCGCCGGATGGAGGCAGAGTGGTCAGCGCCGGATGGATGGCCAGTGGTCAGCGCAGGATGGAGGGCCAGTGGTCAGCGCAGGATGGAGGCTCAGTGGTCAGCGCAGGATGGAGGCTCAGTGGTCAGCGCAGGATGGAGGGCCAGTGGTCAGCGCAGGATGGAGGGCCAGTGGTCAGCGCAGGATGGAGGGCCAGTGGTCAGCGCAGGATGGAGGCTCAGTGGTCAGCGCAGGATGGAGGCTCAGTGGTCAGCGCAGGATGGAGGGCCAGTGGTCAGCGCAGGATGGAGGGCCAGTTGTCAGCGCAGGATGGTTCTCCTCTCCCATCCGCTCCGGTCTCACCCGCATCCGGTATTTACATTGCAGCTACAGCAGGTAATGAGCGGTCATGTGACAGGCTCTGTGCACGTCACTTCAGCCCGCCTATCACATGACTGCTCATTACCTGCTGTAGCGGCGACGTAGACACTGGGTGCGGGTGAGACGGAGTGGGGAGGGGGGGAAATGGAGCGCGGGGAAAATGGAGCAGCAGGAGGGGTGAATGGAGCAGCGGGGGGGGAGGTGAATGGAACAGAGGAGGGAGGTGAATGGAGCAGAGGGGGCTGGCGGGGAGGTGAATGGAACAGCGGGTGTCAGCGGCGGGCAGGAGGAGGCTGACAGCGCGGTGTCTGTGTCTGAGCGGCCTCTGTCTGGCGCGCGATTTTGGCTTCAGACAGACGCCTTAGACGATTATATAGTAGATTTGATCATTTGCTCCGAAAATATACACATTACATGCCTGCAGGAAAACCAACTTTCATATATTAGAAATCTTACAGACACTGCACAGTGCAGCACAAAACGCCTCCCCCTCCCAGCACAGAGGGTGTTGGAATATGTTTAGTGCAACAACTCCATTCCTGTATATGTAAGTGTTCTATTGCTAGGTTTGTGTATTGTCTATAAAGTTAGATATAAAAAAAAGGCTCCAAGAGGCTCACACACAGGAAACACCATGTGACTGTTCTCAGTTTCCTTTGCCTGTGCATGAGAGGAGAAGCAGACTGCTGATGCTGCACAGAGACACTTAAGACATGTATATTCCTGATTCCTCAAAGTCTATCATATATGTACCTGTTTATTGATAATTAAAGCTTTGTTCTGTTGTCAACACGCTTTGAGAGTATCCTGAATGATCTGCTGCCAACAGACGGGAGGGAGAGATAACAGCTTGGATGGGCGTGGATATTTAAATAACACTTATACAGCAGCTGGACTATTCGGCTGTGAATATATTGGAGAGGACTAATGCAGAAGCTGCCTGCAGGGTGTGAAAATGCTTATAGCATGGAATCCAGAAAGTGTACAATAATGAATTTACATGTTTTTAAAAGGTCTGTCCAGGCACTATTCAAGAGTAATATTAGTATCATACTAAAAAATGACCTGACAGAGTCCCTTTAAGGACCTTCCACCTACCTCTAACTTTGTCATTTGTTCCAACATGCACCATGACCTCACCAGCCCCTCCCAGTAATGTCAACCAATCAGCGATGTACCGGACTCAAGCGCCAGGTAGGCAGCACACTGTTCAGGGGTCCCTGTCTTTATGACAGATTGCTCTATCTGTTCCCCTAATAAATGAGTCCCCAACACCCAACACCTGTCTGATCTGCCTTGCTCTCCTATTTTAAAATTTGCAGCATGCAGAGTATGGCTGCAGATCTCGCCAAGATTCCCCCAATGTAAGTGAATAGGTGTGAGGAAAAAAATCGCATGGCACAGGGATGGAGTTTTAACATGGTCTTTCTCATGCTGTAAAAAATTAGAATAGATAGATAGGATAAATAGATGATAGATCATTTTACCAGTCTCCCACTCCTTGATTCCAAGCTGCTCATTAAGCTTCATGAGTCAATAAATTTGTGGCCTGTTCCAACATAACTTACTGTACATGATCCGTGTAAATCCCCTATGTGTAAAACCGAGGCTGCTCATTAAGCTTCATGCAAAATCACTGCACCCAACAATAATGGCCAATCACTGATGCTCACTATCTGTGATTTGTGACAGATAAAGCGGACCCTGTGCTTGATACTCAGCCAATATAAAGTGCATAGTTGGGGGCTGCAGCCTGCAGCTGTCTGCTTTATCTGTACTGAGAATGAAAAATACAGTGGACCCTACACATTTGTTTCTCATTATGTTTTAACACACATATGACAACAGGTTGGTTGCCATACACTAATATGTATGGCAACCAAGCAAAGTCACCGGTATAGATTGTCAGGGCACAGTCTGAGTGCAACAGCCAATGACAGATGCTGTCACACAGACTGAGCATCAGTGATTGGCTGTTGTCGTTGGGTGCAGTGATTATTTATGAAGCTTAATGAGCGGCCCCGGTTTTACACAAAGAGGATTTACATGGGTTCAGTACAGAACGTTATGTCAGAACAGGCCATGAATCTCCAGACCCAAACTCAACAGCCATTTATATGCCTATGAGGCATTTGAGTTTGGGGCAAGAAACCTTCTTCAGGTCTGAACATCTCCATCTGTACTCATACTGTGAGTGTTGGAGGTGTAAAACCGGTCTCAAATTGGTGACTATGTTTAGGGGTTTTAGTCGCTGTAGCCTTTATCAATCCAGTACATATTGGTTGGAAATAAAGTCTCATTGGTAAATCCATGAACCCTATGCCTGGTGTATGGGGGTTATATGAGGGTGTCACTAATAATTTGGTATTACCTGTATGAGTTCTCCTTACTACACGGAAAACACAACATCCCTCAGGTGCTGATCCCAATGCTTGTTATTATTAATATATGACTTTCAGTGCTTTAGACTAATGTTCATAGATAATTGTACATTTCCACTCTTTTTTTTCCCTGCATTTTGATCACTACCACATGACGTTCACATATGTCCTGTCTTATACATTTACACATAACAACTCTGATATTACAATAAGCAAAGCTGAATAATGATGCAAAGGCCCTAAGTTTAAACAGATCCCATACAGCTTTACTATGCGGTCCATTACAGATCCTATCTGCAGGAAAGTCTGCTTCTAATCATACACATGTGAACGAAAAGAGTAATCCTTTCCATATTTCATGTCTCAACCAATACGTTTTTGCTGGTGCAAATAATAAAATGCATTAAATGGCAACTCTTCTAGATAATGCCAAGAGTTGGCAAAATGATCCACAGGTGGGGTAGTTACAAAAATTGTCAGACCCCATCCTGTCTCTCATTGAGGCACAATGGCAGACCCCATCTTTTCTCTCATTGAGGCACAATGGCAGACTCCTAGACTTAACCTGGTTCTCCCTATGGAGTGGCTTTCTCAATATTATACCTTTTCTTATAGGTAGACCCATATTGCTATGCCCAGGATAGTCAAAGAGGCAATCTACCCTCACTGATGTAGCGTGGGGAAGCACACAGTCTCTACAGAGATAGCTGTCAACTGAATATCGGCAGTATATTGTAAATCAGTGGACAGTCCCTTTAAGGGACCCCCTTTTTAAGTTGTCAACTTTTATGTTACAATGATCACCCCATTCAGTTTACACCCATTTAATCCTATTCAAGCTAACCCATAATGCTGTGTGTTATTGTGGCATCCCAGTGATCCAGTTGCCACAGTGGCATTGTCTCCCTCACAGTGAGTGATGTCATGCCTGGAGGTCCCCACACTAGGTAACACCCAGCATGCAACACAATTCCTGACTCCAGGTCAGAAGGCGGAGCTCTAGAACACAACTTCGGGGCAACTGCTCTGGTTCTTGCCAGGAGGGGGGTTAGTTAGAATGTCTGAGGAGAGGGAAGAGAGAGGATGTGGAGAGAAGTTCTCTGGGGAGTGGAGCTGCGACTGAGCTCACCCCAGAACGGAGTGCTGGAGGAAAGGACGCCAGAGTCCTTGGTTGTGCAGGTGCTGTATGCCCCGAAAGCCGAAACAAGAGGGCAGGAGACTGCAAGTCTCCTGGACACACCGAACATACGACGGCACGGCAGCATCCTGAGAGCCCAGGGTAGTCACCAGTTCAGTGGTACCCGTGATAGGCTTGTGCAGCCTGCCATATGAGTCAGAACCAACGCGCAGGAAGGGGGCTGCAGCATATCTACAGGCAGCAGGGACCTGAAAGGAGAGCGCAGCAGGAAGGCCTTTAATCCCACCTAGCGAAATGGATCCCCAATTGCTTCCAGGCTGTCCGGACCTCATCTACCACCTGTAACCTTTGCCCCGGACTGCACCAAGAAATGCCAAGTAAAGGTAAAGGAAACTGCACCCTTCTGTGTCCTCTGCTTATTTTACGCACCCTCTGACCTGCACCCCAACGACCATCACCACCATCCTAATAGATGGTTTCACTTATCCCTGGGGCCCCGCTCCACCTGTGGGTAGCGATACAATCTTGTCTGCATCACCATCTGCCTCATCTGCCATGTGTCCACCTGGAAGCAGCATGGCAAAGTATAGTTTTTTGCACAACTGTTTATTAGACTAATTTAACGTCCATGCTTGCCACACCAACACTGTACCCTGTAGCCACTAGTGTTTTTTGTACAGGTGCTAAGGATTTATTGTTCATTCCTGTATGGGAAGGATGGAACAATTATGTTTAAAAAGTAGAAAAGAAAATTAAAAAATATCAGACTTGTTATGGCAAGTGTCTATCTCACAAAGTGTGCGTGTCACAAAGTGTGCATATTACAAAGTGTGCGTGTCAAAAAGTGTGCATGTCAAAAAGTGTGCGTGTCACAAAGTGTGCGTGTTACAAAGTGTGCGTGTTACAAAGTGTGCATGTCACAAAGTGTGCGTGTCACAAAGTGTGCGTGTTACAAAGTGTGCGTGTCACAAAGTGTGCGTGTCACAAAGTGTGCGTGTCACAAAGTGTGCGTGTCACAAACTGCTATTTTTGCACATTTGTTTTATTATTCAAATTTGACATTTGGAAACATCACTACAATGTTGCAGCCTACAATGGCAATGGTACCCTGTAGCCACTAGTGTTTTTTGTACAGGTGCTAAGGATTTATTGTTCATTCCTGTATGGGAAGGATGGAACAATTATGTTTAAAAAGTAGAAAAGAAAATTAAAAAATATCAGACTTGTTATGGCAAGTGTCTATCTCACAAAGTGTGCGTGTCACAAAGTGTGCATATTACAAAGTGTGCGTGTCAAAAAGTGTGCATGTCAAAAAGTGTGCGTGTCACAAAGTGTGCGTGTTACAAAGTGTGCGTGTTACAAAGTGTGCATGTCACAAAGTGTGCGTGTCACAAAGTGTGCGTGTTACAAAGTGTGCGTGTCACAAAGTGTGCGTGTCACAAAGTGTGCGTGTCACAAAGTGTGCGTGTCACAAACTGCTATTTTTGCACATTTGTTTTATTATTCAAATTTGACATTTGGAAACATCACTACAATGTTGCAGCCTACAATGGCATTGTTCACACACATGCGTTTTTTTGACCATCTCTGCGTTTTTTGGGCTGTTAAAAAAAAATGCAGGTGCGTTAACGCAGGGTACATTTGAGTGTACATGCGTTTTTTCACCTGCACTTGCAGGGGTGGTTTCCTAAAAACGTATGCGTTTTTTTAACATGGGTTCCTATGGGAAACGCATGCGTTAACACAGGGCACATATAGACACCTGCGCTAACGCATGCGTTTCCCATAGGGCCCCATGTTAAAAAAACGCATGCGTTTTCTAAAACACGCATGCGTTTCTATAACATGGGGCCCTATGGGAAACGCATGCATTTTTAAATGGCACATTTATGCACCCTGCGTTAACGCTTGCGTTTTTGCCTTTTTTTGAGGAAAAAATGACAAAGTCCAAAAAGGCTGTATTTCCTTTCAGACACAAAAGAGACAATTTTTAGCACTCTTAAAAAAACGCATGTGGTTTTAGGAGTGCTAAAAAAAAACGCAAATTGTGTGTGAACAATGCCAATGGCTGCTTGTTTTTGGGGCGTGCATCTAGCATTTCTTGTTCATACTATTCAAGGAAGGGGTAAATTATTGTGTTAACAAATTAAGAAAGACAATTGTTTAATAATCCAGACATTTAACTGCGTCTGTCTATCTCACAATGTGGGCATATCGCAAACAACTGTTTTTTGCCCACATGTTGTTAGTCAAATTTGATACCCATACATGCTACATCTGCTCTTTTTTGTGTTGCTAATTCCCTTTCTTAAAAAAGGGAAATTAGGAATGAAAACAGTGACAAAAGTTAATTATAGAGTAGTAAAAAATGAATGCTAAAAAAGAAAAAATGGTAATGGCAATTGATTGGGTAATGTGAAAGAAACTAAAAACCCATCTTGCAATAAGAAAGTAGGTATTATGAACACATGCACTCACACATGGGTAACGGAAAAGGGGAAAAAGTGAAAGGCCCACTATAAGGAGAAGACAAATTCACACCCAACTGGTCCCCATAAAGACAAATAAGGTCCTAGCCGCACAGCTAACAACATTGACTTGGACGTGACTTCCTAAATGACTGTCAAGAGGTTTCTCATACTTCCCGAAGGACCAGTGGGGAGCTGTGTGTAACGTGTATCTCTGTAATTTGCTATGCAGTAGTTAATGTCATGTGTAGACTGCAGTCTGTGTGAATTGTTCTGCAGTAGTTAAATGGAGTTAAGTTCTTTTAGTCTATGAAGACTTACCCTCTGGCTCTGCAGTTCCAGTTGCTGTGTGTATTAGGTGATGTGGCAGTCCACTCCTCCAGCTTTAAGTAGTCCCATGACCCATCAGCTGGTGTCACTGATAGAGTTTAGAGCTCATTCTCTGCAAAGACCGTGAGCTGTGTTGATACCAATTGATCTTCTACCAAAGCCTTCTTGATTTGTAGTTTCGTGGAGATTGCCATCTTTGTGAGAGTTGCTGCGCTTATCCTGATTCCTGGGTGGAGGTGAGGTGGTTATTACCTAAGGCTATTAAGGAGCAGGGCTGTCACCACCTCACGGCCTGGTGCCCTTGCCCTGCAGCCTGCCTCCTCTCCTCTTATCTCCCTTACCTCCTCACGTCCTGTCCAGGGGCAGGGGGCCCGTGCTCCGATTATCCACCGTCGGTATATACAGCAGCCCCAGTGGTAGTATACAGCAGCAGCCCCATTGGTAGTATACAGCAGATATACTGGAAAAATCACAAACTAAATTAAAGTGAATCCTATGTATCCATCAATCTAGTGTCACAATGGGACACCCTGGTCTGTATATGTCTACCCAAGTAGAATTTGCAAAGAAAGAAAGAGAACCCTATGTAAACCACAAAGTATTACCATGTAACCTGTGAGCCCTATCAGTCTAACCAGCAACAGAGCTCATTGGAACCTTCATTCTAAACCTAGTTTAGAAATTCTGTAACCAGTGGCATCAGTGAGTTTAGCAACAATAAGATTGCGAAGGTCTGGAGACAGCTCACTGCTTTTACCCATCATGAGATGTTTCTTGTGTGGCCCCTTGGTAATGAGACTCCTTTTTATAGGCCGTCAGTTGAACCAGCTGATATTATTTTTCATTAAGTGGCAGAATTGTCATTACTTATAGATTTCAGCTAGAGTCATGATTTTCTATGGCTTTTTTCACCTTTTTCTATTTGTGTTCAATCTTTTTTCCCTGTGTCTCACTATTACACATCACTGTATGAATAGACATCAATGGTTTGGTTTATTTGCCTATGTGGATTGGATGGGTTGTTACTGACATGTGGTGAGAAATTTATTATAACAGCACCTCTAGAAATATGCTTACTTTTGAAAATTGGTGTCATGTTCAATACTTATTTCAGACTAGCTGTGAGCCCGATGCAAATGCATCGGGATTTTAGAACGTGCATTAATTTGATTATAGTAGTTATAGCTGTTAGCCTGATGCAAATGCATCGGGTATCTAAAATATGTTTATTGTTTTTTTAAAGATTTTTAAATAATAATCGCATCATCAATAGCAATAATATAAAGCCATAGCATTATTATTAGCAGTAATAGCAGTATTAATAGCATTATTAGCAGTATTATGAGCATTAATAACAGTATTAATAGCATTAATAGCATTATTAGTAGCATAAATAGCATTAATAATAGCATTATTAGCATTAATAATAGCATTAATAAATTATTAATAGCATTAATAGCATTATTATTAGCATTAATAGCATTAATTAATAGCATTATTAGCATTAATAATAGCATTAATAACATTATTAATAGCATTAATAGCATTATTATTAGCATTAATAGCATTAATAGCATTATTATTAGCATTAATAGCATTAATAATACCATTAATAAGATAAATATTAGCATTAATAGCATTAATAGCATTATTAATAGCATTAATAGCATTATTATTAGCATAAATAGCATTAATAATAGCATTATTAGCATTAATAATAGCATTAATAACATTATAATAGCATTAATAGCATTATTATTAGCATTAATAGCATTAATAATAGCATTATTAGCATTAATAATAGCATTAATAACATTATTAATAGCATTAATAGCATTATTATTAGCATTAATAGCATTAATAATAGCATTAATAAGATAAATATTAGCATTAATAGCATTAATAGCATTATTAATAGCATTAATAGCATTATTATTAGCATAAATAGCATTAATAATAGCATTATTAGCATTAATAATAGCATTAATAACATTATTAATAGCATTAATAGCATTATTATTAGCATTAATAGCATTAATAATGCCATTAATAGATAAATATTAGCATTGATAGCATTAATAGCATAATTAATAGCATTAATAGCATTATTAATAGCATTAATAGCATTATTATTAGCATTAATAGCATGAATAGGATAAATATTAGCATTAATAGCATTAATAGCATTATTAATAGCATTATTATTGGCATTAATAGCATTAATAATAGCATTATTAGCATTAATAATAGCATTAATAACATTATTAATAGCATTAATAGCATTATTATTAGCATTAATAGCATTAATAATGCCATTAATAGGATAAATATTAGCATTAATAGCATTAATAGCATAATTAATAGCATTAATAGCATTATTAATAGCATTAATAGCATTATTATTAGCATGAATAGCATTAGTAGGATAAATATTAGCATTAATAGCATTATTAATAGCATTAATAACATTATTATTAGCATTAATAGCATTAATAATAGCATTATTAGCATTAATAATAGCATTCATAACATTAGTAATAGCATTAATAGCATTATTATTAGCATGAATAGCATTAATAATAGCATTATTAGCATTAATAATAGCATTAATAGCATTAATAGGATAAATATTAGCATTAATAGCAGAATTAATAGCATTAATAGCATTATTAATAGCATTAATAGCATTATTATTAGCATTAATAGCATTAATAATACCATTAATAGGATAAATATTAGCATTAATAGCATTAATAGCATTATTAATAGCATTAATAGCATTATTATTAGCATAAATAGCATTAATAATAGCATTATTAGCATTAATAATAGCATTAATAACATTATTAATAGCATTATTATTAGCATTAATAGCATTAATAATAGCATTATTAGCATTAATAATAGCATTAATAACATTATTAATAGCATTAATAGCATTATTATTAGCATTAATAGCATTAATAGCATTATTATTAGCATTAATAGCATTAATAATACCATTAATAGGATAAATATTAGCATTAATAGCATTAATAGCATTATTAATAGCATTAATAGCATTATTAATAGCATTAATAGCATTATTATTAGCATTATTAGCATTAATAATAGCATTAATAACATTATTAATAGCATTAATAGCATTATTATTAGCATTAATAGCATTAATAATAGCATTATTAGCATTAATAATAGCATTAATAACATTATTAATAGCATTAATAGCATTATTATTAGCATTAATAGCATTAATAGCATTATTATTAGCATTAATAGCATTAATAATACCATTAATAAGATAAATATTAGCATTAATAGCATTAATAGCATTATTAATAGCATTAATAGCATTATTATTAGCATAAATAGCATTAATAATAGCATTATTAGCATTAATAATAGCATTAATAACATTATTAATAGCATTAATAGCATTATTATTAGCATTAATAGCATTAATAATAGCATTATTAGCATTAATAATAGCATTAATAACATTATTAATAGCATTAATAGCATTATTATTAGCATTAATAGCATTAATAGCATTATTATTAGCATTAATAGCATTAATAATACCATTAATAGGATAAATATTAGCATTAATAGCATTAATAGCATTATTAATAGCATTAATAGCATTATTATTAGCATAAATAGCATTAATAATAGCATTATTAGCATTAATAATAGCATTAATAACATTATTAATAGCATTAATAGCATTATTATTAGCATTAATAGCATTAATAATAGCATTAATAATAGCATTATTAGCATGAATAATAGCATTAATAACATTATTAATAGCATTAATAGCATTATTATTAGCATTAATAGCATTAATAGCATTATTATTAGCATTAATAGCATTAATAATACCATTAATAAGATAAATATTAGCATTAATAGAATTAATAGCATTATTAATAGCATTAATAGCATTATTATTAGCATAAATAGCATTAATAATAGCATTATTAGCATTACTAACATTATTAATAGCATTAATAGCATTATTATTAGCATTTATTTATTTTATTATTATTTTTATTTAATTATTTATTATTTTTTATTTATTTTTTTATTATTTTTTAATTATTTTTAATTTTTTTTTTTTATTATTTAATTTATTTATTTTTTTAAGTGAGAGTGAGACACAGTTCTCATTCAGGTCCGCATTTTTTTTTTTTTATTATTATTATTTTTATTTAATTATTTAATATTTATTATTTACTTTTTTTATTATTTTTTAATTATTTTTAAATTATTTTTTTTATTATTTAATTTATTTATTTTTTTAAGTGAGAGTGAGACACAGTTCTCATTCAGGTCCGCAGTTTTTTTTTTTTTTTTTATTATTATTTTTATTTAATTATTTAATATTTTTTATTTTTTTTTTTATTATTTTTTAATTATTTTTAAATTATTATTTTTATTATTTAATTTATTTATTTTTTTAAGTGAGAGTGAGACACAGTTCTCATTCAGGTCCGCAGTTTTTTTTTTTTTTATTATTATTTTTATTTAATTATTTAATATTTTTTATTTATTTTTTTATTATTTTTTAATTATTTTTTAATTATTTTTTTATTATTTAATTTATTTATTTTTTTAAGCGAGAGTGAGACACAGTTCTCATTCAGGTCCGCATTTTTTTTTTTTTTTTTATTATTTTTATTTAATTATTTAATATTTTTTATTTATTTTTTTATTATTTTTTAATTATTTTTAAATTATTATTTTTATTATTTAATTTATTTATTTTTTTAAGTCAGAGTGAGACGCAGTTCTCATTCAGGTCCGCCTTTTTTTTTCCCCATTGACATACATTAGCGGTGTGTCGGCGATTTTATGGCCGGCCACCTGGTTCTATTTGTCGGCCCTAAAATCGCGGACACACCGCTAATGCATGTCTATGGGCAGTGAGCTCGAATTCTGATTGGTCGGCGTTCAATCCGAAATCGGGCTGACTGCCCATAGAGATGCATTAGCGGTGTGTCCGCGATTTTAGGGCCGACAAATAGAACCAGGTGGGCGGCCATAAAATCGCCGACACACCGGTAATGTATGTCAATGGGTAAAAAAAAAGGCGGACCTGAATGAGAACTGCGTCTCAGTTTTGAGGGGCTCTTCTGATTGGCTGAGGGCAGTATACCGCGACCAATCAGAAGAGGGCCTGAGATCTCATTGAGGTAGAATGGGGGATTTTTCTTCCATTCTATCTTAATGAGAAGGAAGAGAAGACGTCGGAGGTGGAAGATCCCCGGGGCCGGACGAAGAGGCGAAGATGGCGGAAATAAGAGAGAAGACCCCCGGGGCTGGAGGAAGAGGACGCCTGGCCGGACGGAGGAGTTGAGGATCGGACGGACGATCAGATGACTTGAAGGGATGTAAGTGATCGACGGGGGCGTTAGGTTAGGGGACAGCGGGGGCTTCGGGTGTAGGGCCTTAGGTGACAGCGGCGTTAGGTTAGGGGACGGCGGGGGCTTAGGGGATAGGCGGCGGGGCTTAGGGGGTATCGGCGGGGGCCTAGGATGCTACGGGGCTTAGGGGGTAGGGGCTTAGGGGCTGCTGCGGGGCTTAGGGGGTAGGGCCTTAGGGGCGGCGGTGGCTTAGGGGGTAAACGGCGGGGGCTTAGGATGCTGCGGGTCGGGGGTTAGGTGGTCGCGGCTTAGGGGATAGGGGCTTAGGGGGTATCGGCGGGGGCTTAGGATGCTGCGGGTCGGGGGTTAGGTGGTCGGGGCTGCTGCGGGGCGGCGGTGGCTTAGGGGGTAAACGGCGGGGGCTTAGGATGCTGCGGGTCGGGGGTTAGGTGGTCGCGGCTTAGGGGATAGGGGCTTAGGGGGTATCGGCGGGGGCTTAGGATGCTGCGGGTCGGGGGTTAGGTGGTCGGGGCTGCTGCGGGGCTTAGGGGGTAGGGGCTTAGGGGCGGCGGTGGCTTAGGGGGTAGACGGCGGGGCTTAGGGGGTATCGGCGAAGGGTTAGGATGCTGCGGGTCGGGGGTTAGGTGGTCGGGGCTTAGCGGGTGGCGACTTAGGGGTAGGGGCGGCGCAGGTGTTCGGGGCTTAGCGGGTGGCGACTTAGGGGTAGGGGCGGCGCACTGAGGGCGGCGGTGGCTTAGGGGGTAGACGGCGGGGCTTAGGGAGTATCGGCGGGGGGTTAGGATGCTGCGGGTCGGGGGTTAGGTGGTCGGGGCTTAGCGGGTGGCGACTTAGGGGTAGGGTTGGCGCAGGTGGTCGGGGCTTAGCGGGTGGCGACTTAGGGGTAGGGGCGGTGCACTGAGGGCGGCGGTGGCTTAGGGGGTAGACCGCTATGGTATACTACAGTGCCATGGCCATACGCCTGTCAGGTGTAAAGCGTATGGCCATGGGACTGTAGTATACCATAGCGGTGTACACTACAGCGCCGGGCGGCGGGCTTAGGGGGTATCGGCGGGGGGTTAGGATGCTGCGGGTCGGGGGTTAGGTGGTCGGGGCTTAGCGGGTGGCGACTTAGGGGTAGGGGCGGCGCACTGAGGGGGTGGCTAAGAGCATGGGGCTGTAGTGTACACCGCTATGGTATACTACAGTCCCATGGCCATACGCCTGTCAGGTGTAAAGCGTATGGCCATGGGACTGTAGTATACCATAGCGGTGTACACTACAGCGCCATGCTCTTAGCCAGCCCTGGCTTTGTTAGCGAAGCGACTCGCAATGCCCGCTTCGCGGGCATTGCTTCGCGGCCACGGGGAGAGTCCAGGAGAAGCAGCTCGCTCGCGCTAACAAAGCCACCGGAAGTTGCGCCGCTCCGACGGAAGTCGCTACGGCAATTATATAATAGATACATCCATCAGCCTGGATGATACATTGCTCTGAATATTCTACTGCAACATTACCTAGAATGAAATAGTTATTTATATTGGGCAAGGAGGATGACCATGGCATTCATGTGTCAGCACCACGGACAGCAGAGAGGATTGTAATTTACCTGCGAGCATTGCATTGTTAGTATTGTACCAGGATTGGCATACCATAGGAAATATTAAATCCTTCTCTTCTTGTCTATCATGGAGCAAGTAACCCAAAATCTAGAACAAAGTACAGCTATTCATTAATAGGCAAATAGAAAAAATGTAATTTCTCAGCAACGTATTATCATGTTTTGTTACTTTTTTCATTTATTTTGGAGTCTTCTTAATGCTTGATATGAGAAAACTGAAAAAGCAGGATAAGTGCTCCTGACGGATCTCATGACAATCGAGGGAGGATCTCCGGTTGTTAATTGCCCACTTACTCGTTATCCCCAACCCCCTTTTTGATTAAAATAAACACACCACACTGCAGTGACTTGGTTTAACAAATTGGCCACAGCAGCCTTTATTGCCTATTGTTTTCACTCTAAACATCAATAACTGGGTACACCGTCCAACGGGCGTCCCAACTAAAAACAATAGGCCCACCCTCATTTTACCCAATGGATAGGCCCGGTCCATAAGCCTTTAAACCTTGTCCCTTGCCGCAATAACACCGACCCCAGGGACGAGGTATTGGTTACCTAGAACCAATACCCCGGCCTTGCAGAACCCCGTGCCTGCAAGGTACCTTTAACCTAAGCCCCTCTACCTTTGAAGTGGCTCATTTCCCCATTCCAAATGTAAAATCTCCTGCCTCTGGACCAGACCTACCCCCGCTGCCGTGACAACAACCGAATTTACGAATCAACCCATTCTCATGCCATTCATAAACCACACCTCCAATCGCTTCCCCACTGAACTCAACAAGGGAGGGCGGGTGGTAAACTGTTCTCACTGTCCCCCGGAAATAGAGTGAGGGGACTTCCTTTCTTGTCCCCAGTATCTTCCCCACAAACTCGCCCTCTTACTCTCCAACGCCAACCCCCCCCTCCACCAGTTAGCTCTGTCCTCTGCATCGTATAAGTCCCCCAATAGCAAATCTGCTCTGATTAACTCCCTATCTCCCAGAATGTCATGTGGCTCCTCAACCCTATGGGTTCCTCGGTCTGCTTTATGTTGGTTTTATTATAAGTGTGGCTTGTGTGAGGCAATAGGAGACCTAGATCTGGGGAAAAAATCAATCTTATCATTAACAGAAAATGATAAGGTAACCAAATTAATATATAGAAACACCACATTTCTACTGAAAGAACATACCAATGACCTACAGATGAAAATGCTAAGGCTAGCTTCACACCACGGTTTGTGTCTGTCTGGGTGGATCCTGTTTTTTGCAAAACCTGACAGGACAAGATGAGTACAAAAGTGTGGCCAAATATGGTCCCGAATCCTGAGTTTTGCCAGATTTGTTTTCTGCTGCTGGTGCTAAAGTCTGCCTGTGTCTGCTCTGCCTCTGCCCTTGGTGCTGGAGTCTGCCTGTGTCTGCTCTGCCATTGCCCTTGGTGCTGGAGTCTGCCTGTGTCTGCTCTGCCTTTGCCCTTGGTGCTGGAGTCTGCCTGTGTCTGTTCTGCCGCTGTCTTTGGTGCTGAATTCACAGCCTGTGCGGGAAGTAGTGCTGTCCATGGTGCTGAAGTTTTGACAGCAGGATTTCTGAGCATGCTCAGTGCTAAAAATCGGATCCGGGAAACGAATCAGGTTTTTCACCGGACACCATAGACTCCCATTTTATAGAAACCGGATTGCGTCGGCTCCAGTTCTGTACAGTTTTGTCCGATTTTTGCACCGGAGACAAAAAAATGCTGGAGGCTCTGATTTTGGGGACTGTGAAAAACCTGACAAAACTGGATCTGACACAGAATACACAAAACCTGATGGCCAAACATGACCAATCCGACACTATAGGGATACATGGGAGGCAAAATCGGATCAGGTTCTGTCTGATTCAAACGAGACAAAACCTAAGGCGAAAAAATGTGGTATGAAGCTAGCCTAAGGCAATTTAGAAAGAATTCAATTTCCATAATTGCTTTATAGATGTAAAGGGCTATTGAACTATATATATTTTGAGACCGAGATACAAGGATGCTACAAATGTAGGTTTAGAAAAAGGCACAGGAGAGGCTGCAGCCTGCCCTGCAGCTTTTATTATACTCACCTACAGGGAAGAAGGTCCATGGGCATTGGTGGTCTTGATTTGGTGCTTCTTTTCTCTTGCGTTGTGTGGATGACTTGTTTTACATTATTCACACAGCACCCTCAATTGTACTCCTGCGCACTTCTCTCTGCCCTTCCAAGGACAGAGCAAAGTACTGTAATGCTTTGGGGTGGGGAAAGGTCAAAAAACGCCTACATGCTCACTGCAATACTTTGTTCTGCTCTCAAGCAGGGCAAAGAGAACTGCATGTGTGCAGGAGTGCAATAGAGGGCACTGTGTGGATGACATAAGATGCATCATCCACACAAAGCAAGAAGAGAGGATGTGCAGGATCAAGACCAGTGACACACATCGGACCGGACCGCCCATAGGTGAGTATAATAAAAGCTATAGTTTTATGTTATGCAGAACATATTAGGTACATATATACTGTATTATAGAATGCATAAATAAGTCTCCAACCTGCTCTATTATAAGTGACGCACCCCAGGGTATGGGAACTCGGGTATCTGGGCCCTCTGCTGCTTTTGGCATGTCACTGGTGGCCGGCCCAGACCTGTGACCCTTGCGGTCTGCTTTAAAAAAGGTGTAGTTGAAATGGGAATAAAGTTCAAAGTTCACGTGATGCCACCTGTGGTATCTGGTGACTGCACCAGCGCTGCGTGGGGCCTCCAGGGATGATGGATGGGCAGCTAGGTGTTGAAGCTCCCCACAAGCAGAGCTGGATCCCTGGGGAGTTTGGTAATGATGATGAGGTATGGAGTAGGGGTTTGGCTGGGCGGTTAAATAGCGGGACAGCCTCTGTGGATGGCAGGGGCGCGGTAAGGAACCGACACACACACATCACTGGTTGTTTCTTTACCTTTTATTGGTGGGATTGCAGGTAAACATCCAGAGCACTGCCAGGTGTTCAAGATGCACTTCTGGGTCTCCACAATGATGGGTATAAGGCCTCCTTCTCTCTTTTCCTGTGTGTGTGAAGCCCCTGCCCCATGTGAAACTTGGCTGGCCTCCTCTGCTCTCTTATCACCTGTGTTGTCATTGGGAAACTCTCGATGGGCTACCGCTATTCCTCTCTCCGCGGTGCCTAGCTCCCTGGTTGGTGACTGCACACATGCCCGGGAGACTGAAGTCTCCACGGTAGACCGGTATTCTCTACTGGGCCAGGTGCTCTCTAGTAGACTCAGACTCCGGTGTCCGGTGTTCTGTTTAGGGTGAACCTAACAATAGCTCCTCAGTTCCCACTCTGCTCTCTCTTCTCTCCTCGCCTTCCGACCCCACTCATGGGCACTGCAGGACTACTTCGAAGGCTGTTCAGGGTCACTAACCACCAGAACGTCTTCACACCTCTTGTAGCGACTGCACACTCTAACTAACTCCGCCCTCAGCACCAGTACTTAAGGGCAGCAAGTTGGGCTCCTCTTACTGTGCTGGGGTGGAAGGTGTTGTTTGTGTCTGTGTACCCACTGTGGAAACCCATCTGTTCTGTAGGTGAGTCTGTGGTTACCTGTGTGAGCAGGGAGCCACATAAGCATCCTCCTTCTCTGCTTTGTGTGGATGACGCGTTCTACGTAATCCACACAGTGTCCTCCGTTGCACTCCTGCATACAAGCAAGGGCAAGGCAAACTATTTTACTGTGAATGTGCAGGGAAAGGTAAAAGAGTGCCTGCACATGCGCAATACAATACTTTGCTCTGCTCTCAGCAGGGCATAGAGAAGTGCGCATGTGCAGGAGCCCAACCGAGGACACTGTGTGGATGACAGAGGACATGCCATTCACACAAAGCAGGAAATAAGGATGGAGATCGCAAGAACAGAGGAAGTGCTGAATCATAATGATTATTATTATTTATTATTATTATACATAATTATAGCACAATTTATTCCAAGTCGCTTTACATGTGAAAATGGGCATACATAGACCAGTACAATAATTATAAACAATACAAAGCATAGACTGGTACAAGAGGAGAGAGGATTCTGCCCGTTAGAGCTCACAGTCTAAAAGGGTCAGGTGAGGATACAGTAGGTGAGGAGAGAGGACCCTGACTGCAAGGGCTTACAGTCTACAAGAGATGGGTGAGGATACAGGATCCTGCCTGTGAGGGCTCACAATCTACAAAAGATGGGTAAGGATACAGTAGGTGAGGAAAGAGGACCTTGCCCATGAGGGCTCATAGTCTACAAAGGATGGTTGAGGATACAGTAGGAGAGGGTAGAGCTAAAGTAGACTGAGGATCACTGCAGGTTGTAGGCTTGTCGGAAAAGGTGGATGTTCAGCTTCCTTTTGAAGGATTCCACAGTATACAGGAGTCTGATGTGTTGGGGCAGAGAGTTCCAGAGTTTGGAGGAAAAATGGGAGAAATCTTGTATGTGATTGTGGAAAGAGGAGAAAAGAGGGAGGAGAAAAGGAGATCTTGTGGGGATCGCAGTAGGTAAGTACCTGGAGACCATATCACAGATGTACAGAGGAGACAGGTTGTGGATGGCTTTGTATGTCATGGTTAGAGTTTTGAACTGGAGTCTCTGGACAATGGAGAGCTAGTGAAGGGATTGACAGAGAGGAGAGGCTTGGGAATAACGGGGAGACAGGTGGATTAGTCGGGCAGCAGAGTTTAGGATAGAGTGGAGTGGTGTAATGGTGTTAAAGGGAGGTCAGAATGCAGCGACACCTATTGGTCCAGACTGCCCGGTAGGTGAGTATAATAAATGGTATTTTTTACATTATTCAGATCAAGTTTGGGGCAATATACAGTATTCTAGAATGCTGTATATAAGGGATGACTGCTGGTGGCCTCACTTTATATAGGAAAAACCTGGTGGCAAGTTCCCTTTCTATTTGTCAGTAATGCAACATAACAATATAGTTCATTTCTGAACAGCAGGCTTTACTTTAGTTTGTGTCTGTTACAGGACATTGTTTTCTGAGTGAAGGGGCTGGCTGGGTGATCATTTTAATAGCCGAGCAATCCCTTTTCTGTCTGTACCCCCCGTGTCAGAGAGGGGGCTGGTTTACCTTTTTAGCATTTGGAACCACACGTTGTAGCTGAAGATCAGGGTGATTTCAACTCAGGTCCTTACTAATTCATAGAGGAACTGACATCAGGTCAACACCAGCTAGCATATAAAGAGGATGAAGGGTTAAATACCGCGCTGCCGTATTCCACGAGACATTAAAGGGTGATTATAATATAGATTTATTAGTCAATGCGCTTTAGGGCTCCCTGGAACGCCCTGAAACATGAAATATGATATTGATTTGTCCTGAGGAAGGGGCCAGGGAGCCCTGAAACATGTTGATTAATAAATCAATATTATTTTCACCCTTTGATGTCTTGTGGCATACGGCCCTTCATTCTCCCTACTCTATATGCACCACGCTGGGGACTGCAGCAGCTGTGATCTGCTTTTATAGTGGTTGTGACTCTCACCACCACACAAGGTGAAGCCTCTGATACCTATTTAGGGAATATTTTATCTCTCAGACCCTACATCCTCCCTACTTTAATTTTCTGAGATAATGACCTTTGTGTTTTCATTGTAAACTATAATTGAGTTGCCCGGGGCAGTGGGGACTCGGGTATCTGGGCTCCTTTCCGCTGTGGTTGGGGATGTCACTGGTGGCCAGCCTGGACCCGTGGCCCCGGAGACCGAACTTAAAAAGGGGGAAATAAAGTTTATAATATAGTTCACGTGACACCACCCGCAGCTTCTGGTGATTAAGCATCAGCACCACTTCAGTCCTCTGGAGAGTGGTGGTATAGTGGCCTTGATGGTACAGCTCCCAGCAGGTGGAGCGAACCCCCCGGGGCAGGGATGCACCGGTGATGATAGGGGTGCTGGTGATGGATGGATGCAGCAGAGCAGGGTGTAGCAAGGAAACTAATACACGGAGACTTGATCACTCTACCCAGGTAGGTACTTTACTGGAACAATGCAGGTGATGATACAGATCACAGCAATAAACCGTCTGAGGACGGAATCACTGGCCGGGTAGTCACAGTGGGCTGCAAAGTCTCTGGAAGTCTCCCGTGGTATGCTCTCTTGGATCTACCCTGTGTCCTGCTCTCAGTGCCTGTCCTCAGGTAGCCCACTTTGTACCAGGCCCGTTGGGGTGCTCTGAGGATCCTGGATTCTGCTTTGCCTGTCTCCCACCTGCTCTGGGACTCGACCCCGGTGGGAATCCTGGTGTGACAATTCCTCTGGACAGGGTGTCGGGGCCGGTAAACGGACCGCAACCTCCGATGTTCTCGGTGAGGGGCTGAACTCCCTCCCCGTCTTCGGAACCGGTGCTCCAGTAAAGTAGACCAGGGTTCCCTCCTGAGTATGGGCGCTCGGGGGGTTCCCTCCTTCCATCTGGGCTGCCTGTTTCTCTCTCTGCAGGATCCTCCCTGGAATCCTCTTTTTCTCATTCGGAGGATCCCCATTCTCTGACTCAAACTCACTGTGTGTCCTCCCTCCTCCCCTAACTCCCCCCCTAGGGTATGGGCCCTTTCCATCTGCCTAAGTGGGTATGTGTGGGAGTCCTAGGATGGGAGCCTCCCAAAGGACATTTGCATTCCATTGTGACAGGGGTAACCGCACACTCATTTATAGGTGTAGTACCCCAATTGTGATGCCTGACCAGGTCGGGTGCCACATAATCATCAATATTAACAGAATTAAACACTTAAAATAGATCACTCTGTGTAATGACTCTATATAATTTATGTGTTTCACTTTATGTATTGAATTACTGAAATTCATTTACTTTTTAATGATATTCTAATTCACCGAGATGCACCTGTATTATATTAGCCGTCCTAGAAGTCATTTAACATCCTCAAGGAGACTCAAAGACTCAAGATTTAACCCTCTGATCCATGAATGTGCTTCATGAAAATCAAGCACCTTTTGGCATTGCTTGGTCCAATTTTAAGGGTCGAGTTGCCGCAGTCACAGGTTCCCGTCTTGCTGGCTGTATTACTATACTTGGAATTGATTTCCTAGGTTAATCTCTCATACTCCATATATCATTTAGATAGAGAGAATACAAGGTTTTTGCTAGTGAGTGGTGCTGACTACCCGGCCGACGGTAAATTAAAACTGGTTTATTGAAGACAAGATGAACATTTTGTATACAAGTGTTTCCCTTTTGTATGAACCTTTGCCAGCTATCCTCCCATCTCCTATCTCTGGTCTATATTGTTCTGAAACATAGGTTTTTAATTTTGGAGTCGTTAAAACGTCAGGACGCTAACGTCCACCAACTTTTAATTATCTGGTCGTAAGTCAAAAAACAGCAATGCACTTCTCCTCTGTGCAGATAGATGTCGAATGCAAATGTGAAGGAAGATTACACCGAACACTCAGCTCTATAATTACTGACTGCACTACCTTCTGCATTAACAACTAATGGTGCCCTCCATCGGGCCAAGGAGCAAAAGTAATAAAAGCTATAAGGCCACTAGACCACTAGACAGGAGGACCAAAGGACTTGGCTGCTAAGGAGTTTAAAAAAAACAACCTTTTTGCATCTCTTGTGGAATGCTAACCGAAGGTGATCAATTCCAAGCCACATACCATTTAAGGTGATATTACTAAAAAGGTAATTGTTGGCCTGTTGGAAGTAGTGGTCTGGCTTTGTAGGTGCTTGTCCTCCAATAAAATTGATACCTTCTTTTTAGTGATCCGATGTGTCAGTCATGAGGAACGTAGAGTAGAAGCCATATACACAAGAGGCTGTAAGTGCATTGGGTGTGTCTTTGCACTAAGAAGATGCAGATGTAGTGTATTAGGCTGCCTTCACACTTGCATTTGTGTCTGCATGCAGAGGGCATGTAGACGCAAACGCAGGCAAACGCAGCCCATAATAATGTGAAGCAGCGGAGAATCTCCGCATGCGTTGACATTACTATGGTGCCCCGGCAGCCAATCAGCTGTCTCTGGGGGCGGCCGGGAGGAGGAGATCAGCGGCAGAGATCTCTTCCTCCCGGCACAGCTGATCTCCCGCCGGTGTCAGCGGGGAGATACAGCTGATCTGACAGCTGTTTAAATCACCGAATAGGGTGATATCAGTGCAGGAGATATGAAACAGCTGATCGCTGCTTCAAATCTCCCGCGCCGGCATCACCTATTCGGTGTCAGCGCGGGAGATTTAAACAGCTGTCAGATCAGCTGTTTCTCCCCGCTGACACAGGCAGGAGATCAGCGGCTGCTCTGCATGATCTCCTGGTGGCCGCTGGTGATAACCGGCGGCCACCGGGAGAGATTTCAATGAGATCCGCAGCGTTCTCCTTCGGTGTCATGCAGAGGACACTGCGGATCCATTGAGATCAATGCATTTTTGTGCGCTTGCAGATAGAACAAGCACCGCGAACGCACAAAAAAATGCTGCATTTGGAGTGCGGTCGGAGGGTGCATAAATTATGCGCATCCGAACGCAAATGCGGCCAAATGCAGCCATACGCAGGCACATGCGTTCCCATGTTAAACATAGGAATGCATGTGCGCAAGCGTTTGGCTGCGTTTGGTGTGCTGCGCTCCAAACACAAATGTGAAGGCAGCCTTAAAGCGGCCCCTGTGCTCATCAGCCTGATTTGCACATGGCTTCAGTCTTTAAGTTCTCATAACTGGCATATCGGACCTCTACAAAAACAGTATAATTATTTGTGGACTGGCATCTACACAGCTAGACCACTTCTTCCACATGGTGTTCAAATAAACCTGCCAGGTTGAACATGTTGTGCTCTTATCTTACAGCAGCATTTTGTAGAGTAGGAGGAACTGAGAAGATTGATAGATTTATGTTCGTAGGAGAAAATGTAACTTGCATTTTGTTCATTTAAATCTTTGCTTCTTATTAGAGATGAGTGAACCATCCCATATTTGGTTTGGGTTGATTTGCCGAACTTGTCGGTTTTTGCTGAGTAGTTCAGAAAACAGTTTGACGAACTTTCTGCACCTCATTGAAGTCAATGGGAGGCAAAATCAAAGGTGTAGACAACACCTTCAGGAGGGCCCAAAGATGCCAAAACAGCTCAAGGAGCAGACACCAGGAAGAGTGGTATCAATTGACCCAGAGTACAAAAAGTGTAATGGCACAGCATGGATTGGCAGGATCTAGGCCAGCATTTACAGCTTTCAAATTAAGCTAAAATTAAGAGATGAGTGAGTGAACTGTGTAGGCCTGCTGTGCTAGGGCCATGATACCTCATGCAACAGCTCAAACTACTTTTCTACACAGCCACACTTGGGTGGCACAAATATCAGCTTAATAGATTATTAGTACTAATATAAGAAATGTTGAGGTAGATGAAAGCTAAGTGTAGGCGTGGTGGGCTGGGGTCCCTCACACCTCATGTAATGGCTCAAACTGCTTTTCTGCTCAGCTACACTCAGGTGGCAGAAATATCAGCTTCACAGATTAATAACATAATAAATATTGAGGTGGATGAGTGACAAGTGTAGGCCTGGTTGACTTGGGCCCCCATATGTCTTGTAACAGCTCAAACTGCTTTTCTGCTCAGCCACAGTCAGGTGTCACAAATATCAGCTTCATAGACTATTATTGCTAGGCACATTTAAGGATAATAAGAGAGGTAGATGAGTGAACGGTAGGTGCATACCAGCCTGTCTGGGAGCCTTACTGCTACCGGCAACACACAACAAGAAGACCCAAATACGAGTCTCTATTTACCAAAAATTTGTCATGTCGTGACTCAGGAGAAAGCCAAAGGAGGAGGAATGGGAGGGATATTATGCGCTTCATACATAAAAAATGCCAAATTGTAAAATTAACAGTGGTGGACACACCTTTTGATTGTTACGCCACCAAGGTACTTTTTAGTAACATCAGCAGAAGTAGCAACAGCAGCCACAGAAGACATGACAAAGGTGTAATGGACTGCAATAATGCGAGAACAATGCAGCACATTGCAAACTACACCATTGCCTAGTCTGTACAGTCTGGGACTGGGGTGGAAAAGTCCATAGAGGTCCATGACTTGTTCATCTTGATGAAAGTTAGGCGGTCTACACCGGATGCACTTTTCCGTCTGGACACCACTAGCAGTGCTGAAGACACGTTCTGAAAGAATGCGGGCTGCATGACAAAACCTCCAAGGAGTGACTGGCAAACTCAGGCTACTCCTCCATTCTTGAAGCCCAAATGCAAAAGGGTCCAAACCCCGGCCCCCCTCCTCCCCAATGGCATCAATATTGAGCTGTAAATACTCCTGACCCATCCTCATAAGTCGTTCAAACTGTGTCAGACTTGTAGTCTGTTCTGCTGGTGGATGTTATTGTGTAAAAAATGTGTGCCACAACTCACAGAAATTGCTTCTGCCATTTAAACTGCGGTTGCTGCTAATGTTTCCGCACTGATGACTTGACGAAACCGGGGTTGAAATTGAAAGTCTAGAACTGTGATGTGTCATGTGTGCCTCACTGCTGACTTTTGGAAAACCTCTGTTAAGATTTTCTACAGGCCTGTTTTGATACTCCAGCATGTGTACAACCCTTTCCGGGGAGGGGTTTTGGCAAAATTTACTGTTGTGCCATGGACCTAATAGAGTGGCAATCCAGTAATCTGCACTTCTAATTTTTACCAGTCCATCAGGCTGTCCATCCAACCAGTCCATCAGGCTGTCCATCCAACCAGTCCATCAGGCTGTCCATCCAACCAGTCCATCAGGCTGATTTAAGAGGTGTTACATGTTAGATTAAAAGGTCTTAATGTACACAGAAACATTGCTATCTATTATATAATTGCCGTAGCGACTTCCGTCGCACACGGCGCTACTTCCGTGGCTTAGTTCATGGCTTTGTTCGTGGCTTTGTTCGCGGCACGCGACTCACTCGCAATGGCCGCTTCGCCGTTGCAAGGGCGCGAGGGCGCGTCCATTATATCTCTATGGCAAGTGAGGCGCTATTCTCATTGGTCGCTGTGTGCTGCCGGCGACCAATCAGAATAGCGCCTCACTTCCCATAGAGATATAATGGACGACTTTGAGTTTCAAATTTACCGCTGAAAGTGAGGCGCTATTCTGATTGGTTGCCGGCAGCACACAGCGACCAATCAGAATAGCGCCTCACTTCCCATAGAAATATAATGGACGACTTTGAGTTTCACATTTACTGCTGAAAGTGAGGCGCTTTTCTCATTGGTCGCCGGCAGCACACAGCGACCAATCAGAATAGCGCCTCACTTCCCATAGAGATATAATGGACAACTGAGTTTCACATTTAACGCTGAAAGTGAGGCGCTATTCTGATTGGTCGCCGGCAGCACACAGCGACCAATCAGAATAGCGCCTCACTTCCCCATAGACATATAATGGACGACTTTGAGTTTCACATTTACCGCTGAAAGTGAGGCGCTATTCTGATTGGTCGCCGGCAGCACACAGCGAACAATCAGAATAGCGCCTCACTTCCCATAGAAATATAATGGACGACTTTGAGTTTCAAATTTACCGCTCAAAGTGAGGCGCTATCCTCACACCGACTAATGAGAATAGCGCCTCACTTCCCATAGAGATACATAGCAGTGTTTCGAACAATGCATGGCCGGCCCCTTGGTTCGATTTTCGGCCACGGCGCTCGGCTGTCGCTGGCCCAAGAAAATCGCAATGGACCTACGTGCCGGACTTACCGCGGCTGCAACAACTCACCTATCTATCTCTATCTATCTCTCTATCTCTCTATCTATCTATTTCTCTATCTCTCTATCTCTCTCTATCTATCTATCTATCTATCTATCTATCTATCTATCTATCTATCTATCTATATTTATCTATATCAATCTATAAAAGTAGAGAGAAAGAAATCAGCACAAACTTCCACTCAAAAACTGGGTGCAAATATCCCGTAAGTTGCAATGTCCAATGCAAAAATAATACTTCCCAAAAAACAGGCAGCACTCCAACGTTTTAACCAAAAAACGACAGCTTTAATGCAGCCCCTTGTGGTGCAACGTTTCAACCTATACCAGGTCTTTCTCAAGCATGGTTGAGAAAGACCTGGTATAGGTTGAAACGTTGCACCACAAGGGGGTGCATTAAAGCTGTCGTTTTTTGGATAAAACGTTGGAGTGCTGCCTGTTTTTTTGGGAAGTATATCAATCTATATCTATCTCTATCTCTATCTCTATCTCTATCTATCTATATCTATCTATCTATCTTTACCAGGTAAGGATGTTTTTCCCTGAGGAAGTAGTATGTTTGCTACAAAATGCGTAGACCAATAAACTACCTGAAGAATACCCTTGGTCTCCTTAATTGTCAGGGCAGGATTGAATTCCAGATCTTTATCTAACATTGCAAAAGTCTGCTAGTCATTAGTTCATAGCTTGCTCCTCACAATTATATTTACCTGAGGGATGGTCCGGCTCAATGGGTGATGCTGATCTTGATCTGGCACCTCCTCCCTTCTTGTTTCACATCCTACATCACCCACCCACATTTTCTAGCAAAGTACTGTAATGTGCAGGCGTGGGGAAAGATCACAGAATGCCCGCCTAGTGCGCAAGTGGATGTCCTTGGTTGTATCCCTCCCCTTGATTTGAGCTCATGCGCTGAACTCAAATCCTCCCGCAGCTGATCTCATGAACTGAGATGTGTAGCTAACAGCATCAATCGGATCAGCTGTTAACCCTTTGGATCACACTGTCAATCACTGACAGCGCAATCCAAAGCCCCACGGTGGGAATTGAGCTGCTCCTTGCCATGATTGGAGGTGCAATGATCGCATCTGATGACCTCGGAAGCTGTATGGAATCATTTTCTACTAGTGATGTCACTGGCAGGGAGTCATCATTTCCCCTGTGTTCAGATTTGCTCTAGCCCATTGGAACACAGGGGGAAGTGATAGTGAGCCAAGTAATATAAAGAATAAACGTTTTTTAAAGTATGAAAAAAAACAAAACACTAAAGTTGAGATCACCCCCTTTTGCCCTATTGAAAATAAAACTATTAAAAAAATGTAAAACAATCACAAGTGGGTATTGCTGCATTCAGAAATACCCCATCTATCAAAATATAAAAGCAAGTAATCATATCTGTAAACTGCGTAACGGGAAGAAAATCCAAACACCAAAACTACGTTTTTTTGGTCACCACAACATTACAATAAAATGCAATAACAGGCAATCAAAGCATTGCATCTAGGCAAATATGGTATCAATAAAAACGTCAGCTCGCGACCCAAAAAATAAGCCATCACACAGCCCCAGATCACAAAAAATGAGGATGCTACAGGTTGCAGAAAGTGGTGCAAAAGTGCAATTATTTTTCTTTAAAAACTTCTGAATTTTTTTTCAAAACTTAGATTACAGTAAAAGTATACATGTTTGGTATCTACAAACTCGTACTCATCTGAGGCATCATACCAAAACATTATTTTTACCATATAGTGAACATGGTGAATAAAAAAACAAACAAAAATCAAACCTGTATTTGCTGTCACGATCTCCACACTGTCTTTGTCTGTTACTAGGTTGTTGTGGAGACTCTCAGTCTGGGCTGGCTCTGTGCTGCAATCACCCTCATTCAGGTCACTTTGATTAGGTCTCTATTTAAGCAAGCTTACTCTCTATTGAGTGTCAATTGTAAACTTGCCTTTGGCTATGTAGTATTGATCTCTCTGGGCTCTGAGCCAGACACTGTTGGACTTTGTTACTTTACCTGGACTTGATGCTCTGCTTGTGACCTGATTTCTGCCTGCTCCTCTGTATTCTGTTTTGTCCCTCTGGTTTCCTGACTTCGGCTTGAATTGGACTTCGCTTCTGGATATCCCTTGCTGTTACTGCACCATTTCCTGGACATGACCCTGGATTGTTTTGACCTCTCTTTAATGCCAGCAAATAGTAATATTATTATATTTACTTTCTGTTATTGCAGTCTGTTTTCTGCACCTCAGAGATTAGTTATTACTGTAGTGACCCGCATCACAATTGCACTTTTTTTGCAATTTCACTTCATTTTGATGTTTTTCCCATATTCCTTTACACTATATGGTACAATAAATTACTTCATTGAAAAGTACAACTTGTCCCGCAACAAACAAGCCTCATATGTCTATATTTGCAGTAAAACAAAAAAAGTTATAGCTCTTGGAAGAAGGGGAGGGAAAAACGAAAACAGAAAATTAGGGGTTAACTGAACACAGATTTCACCAATGAGTTGAGAGAGAAAGATCAGTCCAGGAGGAGTAAGAAGCAGATTTCTCCTATATGACAGATTAAAAAGTTTCTTATTTTCATGTGTCCTGTTTATTTAGGAAATAAAAATGAAAACAGTGATTACTCTTTTAGGTTTGCATTCACCCTAATGTATTGTGGTCAATGTGCTGACCACTAATAATAATTATTTCAGCAAATTACCTTCTGCCTCACCCTAATTGCTCAGCACATTACAGTATATAAAGGTTACATTGGGCCGCCTTCCTTTAAAAAATTTCTATGGTATTTTTCCTCCTTCCGAGGCAGTGCATATCATGATTAGAGGTAGACATCTGGTTAGCGTTAATACAGTATTAGGTGATATTTTCGAAGAAGTTCTGCAAATGTTTAAACCTGCTATACAGTAGATGAAGATTCTTTCTTGCAGTTCAAATATTTAAAGTGGAACCTTCACCTAAAATAACACAACAAAGTTGACGGCCTCCTTCTAGGAGGGCGAAATATAACAATGTCTCCTCTAACCGAGCACCTCACTAGTCATAGGCTGCCAAAGACTGGGAACTTTAGATTGTTTGAGAATACAACATGGGAATGAATGGAATAAGTGGACACTAGAGAATAATCTATAAAGTCATGAGGCTTTTGGAACTATACAGTTAATACCACCTAACTACAAGCATCTCAATTCATCCAAGAGATCAGAAGCTTTGGAAAACTGGATCTACTGTGGTGAATCTTGGTGTTAACCAGATATTCGTAATGAATGACACCAGAGTAATCTAATGATAATCAGAAATCATAGTGGTCAGGCAACCGGGGTTAGGCAGATGGGTATTTCAGTAAGTTGTTGAGAGAATAGGTCAGTTCAAAACAGGTCACAGGCAACAGAGCACAGAAATCACTCACAAGCCAAAACCATAATTGCCTTATGTTGTCTGTCGCTCATTTGCATCGGGATCTCTCAGAATCCCACAATCCACCACGCTGGCCAGAAGTATGCTGGATGCCATATTGGAACACCCAAGCGATTGGTCTCCCAATATGGCGATCGCTGCACTCACGCTGCCCGACACCCCAGCTGCCTGCCCACAAACACCACCCCTCCGCTGCCCAATACACCCCCTGCCCATGCCGACCTCACTCCAGTACATGCTCCCCCCTGCCCGCTCCCAGCAGTCCACCCGGGCTCCCCCGCCGCTCGGTTTCTCCCCTCCCCTGCCGCTCGCCCCCCCCTGCTTGCGGTGTTACCACTGCCCACCGATGGCCTTGTGTTACCACTGAGACTGAAGGACCTATGTGATGTGGCCAAGTCACGTTATCGATCCTGCTAGTCACTTGAGCCCTCTGCATCACACATTCTTCAGCCTGCAGCAGTAACACAGGTCCTTCAGCCTCCAATGGTAATACCGGGTGGTAATACCGGGGGACTGGTGTGTGTGTGTGTATGTATGTGTGGGTGTATGTGTGTGTATATGTTTATGTATGTGTGTATGTATATGTGTGTAATTATATGTGTATGCATGTGTGAGTTTGTGTATATGTGTATGAAGTGACCCACCATGTGTGTATAGGTGTGTAAATATGTGTGTATGTACATGTGTATATGTGTATGACATGACCCATCGCATGTATATATGTGTGTATGTATATATATGTGTGGTTTGACGTGACCTGCCATGTCTAAAAAATTAGGAAAAAGGGCACAAAATAGGGTCTTTTCTGATGAAGGAGTGAGGACATGCTCTGAAATGCACTGAATAAAGGCACCATTATCCTCTGATCCATTGTAACCCATCATGTCATGTGACGTGGCAGGTCACATCATAAACATATATACACACATATACATACACAGACAAACATGTGGCGGGTCATGTCACACAGATACACATATATATATACACAGATATACACACATGCGGCGGGTTGCGCACATGCATACACACATATGCACACACATGCGGCAAGTCATGTGACAAGGCGGGGACATACACATAGACACACAGACACATATATATACACACACGCATACAGTATATACACATACATACATACATGCGGCAGGCACGTACACATATACACACAGACATATTTATATACACAGATATATATACACGGCCAGTCACGTGACGAGTCATACACATATACACACACATACACTTGCTGTGGTTCATGTCATACACACGTAAATATATATATATATACACACACATATTCACATACGGCAGGTCACGTGACGCAGTGGGGACATAAACTTATACCAAGTTTCCCCGAAAGTAAGACCCTGTCTTACATTTTTTTGGGGGCCAAAAGTGGCCCCCGGTCTTACTTTCGGGGGGGTCTTATATTGTGTGCCCAGCAGTGTGGCCTACAGGCCCCCTCCTGCTGGGACACTGCGGGAGCGGGTCGCACGTCACGTGCGCCCGCGTCAATACATATGCACTGCATCCCCCTGTCAATCAGCGACAGGGGAGCAGTGCATTATACGGTATATATGGGCCCCCTCCTGCTGGCACACTACTCCCCTGTTCTGAGGCCCCCCCCTGCTGCTGCTGCAGACATCTTACCCTCCAGGGTCTTCTTGCAGCAGCCAGTGCGTCCGTCCTCTGTCCTCGGCTGTCTCCTGGATCATATGACCCGTCGCAGCGCATGACATCACCGCGACTGCGACCGGCCGGTCACATGATCCGGGAGACAGCCGAGTACGGAGGACGGACGCGCTGGCTGCTGCAAGAAGACCCTGGAGGGTAAGATGTCTGCAGCAGCAGCAGGGGGGGGGCCTCAGAACAGGGGGGTAGTGTGCCAGCAGGAGGGGGCCCATATATACCGTATAATGCACTGCTCCCCCTGTCGCTGATTGACAGGGGGATGCAGTGCATATGTAATGAGCGGGCGCACGTGACGTGCGACCGGCTCCCGCTCCCCCCCCCCTCCGCTAGGGGCCTTACATTAGGCCCCCCCGGTTGTAAGGCCTTATAATCGGGGGAGGCCTTACATTAGCAGGCCCCCCTTTACCCCCAGGCGGCCTTACAATCGGGGGGGCCTTACTTTCGGGGAAACATGGTAGTAACTTAGAAGCATAGTAACATAGTAACATAGTTTTTAAAGTTGAAGGAAGACATTAAGTCCATCTAGTTAAACCCATAGCCTAACATGTTGATCCAGAGGAAGGCAAAAAAAAACCATGTGGCAACACTAAGCTCCACATTGGGGGAAAAAATTCCTTCCTGACTCCAGATACGGCAATCAGACTAATTCCCTGGATCAACGCCCTATCAAAGAATCTAGTATATATAACCGGTAATATTATAGTTTTCAAGAAAGGCATCCAGGCCCTTCTTAAATGTTAGTAGTGACTCACTCATTACAACATCATGTGGCAGAGAGTTCCATAGTCTCACTGCTCTTACAGTAAAGAATCCGCGTCTGTGATTATGATTAAACCTTCTTTCCTCCAGACGTAGAGGATGCCCCCTTGTCCCAGTCTCAGGCCTAAGAGTAAAGAGATCATTAGAAAGGTCTCTGTACTGCCCCCTCATATATTTATACATTATTATAAGATCACCCCTAAGCCTTCGTTTTTCCAAATGCCCCACTTTTCAGTTTTTTATTTGTTAAAAAAGATTAAAATATCCAATAAATTTTGTTCCACTTTATGATTGTGTCCCACTTGTTGTTGATTCTTCACAAACAAATTTGAATTTATATCTTTATGTTTGAAGCCTGAAATGTGGCAAAAGGTTGAAAAGTTCAAGGGGCTGAATACTTTCACAAGGCACTGTATACTTCAGCAATTGTCTTGCTCCCCTTGATGGATTTCCAGACATGTAGAAAATGGCATGCTCAGGAGAAAAGAACAAAAATGTCTGCTACTCCTGACCTACCGAAATTGGTTCCTATTTTTGCCCTCTTGTTCTCTATTATTTACCTACATTTGTACTATAACTTTTGGCTTCACATTTCAAAACACTTGAAAATGACTAAAAATGATCTAAACTAATACATTTGTTTTTCAATCATTTCCTATTCTTAATTCTTAAATCTACATATAAATTTACATTTAGCAATCCAGGATAATCTTGTATAATTTCCGTTAATTATTTCAGTTTGTATTGTATGTGACTTCAAAAGGACTGGAAAAATTTGTGGCTTCAGCCACCTGCTATTCTCTGCTCCGACACTGCCAACATTAAGCATAAAATAACACGTCTGTAAATAATCATTTCTATCCAGCTATTGCAAAAATGAAAAGAATTAAGTGAAGTTGATAGAGATTTTGCATATTTTCTGGGTATGTTCATTGCAAATTTACTGTGAAACAGTTTGCAAGATTGGGTAGTAATATAAAGAAGTAAAAAAAAGAAAGATTGATAGATACCGTGTTTTCCCGAAAGTAGGACCCCCCCCGATTGTAAGGCCGCCTAGGGGTAAAGGGGGGGCCTGCTAATGTAAGGCCTCCCCTGAATATAAGGCCTTACAACCGGGGGGCTAATGTAAGGCCCCTAGCGGGGGGGTGGGAGAGCGGGAGCGGGTCGCACGTCACGTGCGCCCGCTCATTAGATATGCACTGCATCCCCCTGTCAATCAGCAACAGGGGGAGCAGTGCATTATATATATGGGCCCCCTCCTGCTGGCACGCTACCCCCCCCAGTTGGTGTTCTGAGGCCCCCCCTGCTGCTGCTCACATCTTACCCTCCAGGGTCTTCTTGCAGCAGCCAGCGCGTCGGTCCTCCGTCCTCGGCTGTCTCCCGGATCATGTGACCGGCCGGTCGCAGTTCGCGATGACATCATGCGCTGCGACGGGTCACATGATCCGGGAGACAGCCGAGGACGGAGGACCGACGCGCTGGCTGCTGCAAGAAGACCCTGGAGGGTAAGATGTGAGCAGCAGCAGCAGCAGGGGGGGCCTCAGAACACCAACTGGGGGGGTAGTGTGCCAGCAGGAGGGGGGCCCATATATATAATGCACTGCTCCCCCTGCCGCTGATTGACAGGGGGATGCAGTGCATATCTAATGAGCGGGCGCACGTGACGTGCGACCCGCTCCCGCAGTGTGCCAGCAGGAGGGGGCCTGTAGGCCACTCTGCTGGGGCACCCAATATAAGACCCCCCCCCGAAAGTAAGACCGGGGGCCACTTTTGGCCCCCAAAAAAATGTAAGACAGGGTCTTACTTTCGGGAAAACACGGTAGATATGCAAAGGAGTGGAAACAGCAGAAGATACACTTCATTAGATCTGGCAGTGTTTGTGGAAGAGCATCGCCATCTGCTGGTGAGAGAGACCATGCGGAACTCAATGACATCAGAACTGTTTCCTCAAGATAAGAGATTCGGAGAGATGCGGGTCAGGTGGTAGTTTTGGAGCAGCTACAAAGTATAAAAAAGCCAAGGATGTCAGAGAAGGGCAAAACTTGGCGAGCAGTGGACTGGCCCTTGAACAACAGATTGGGCCCACAGTCACCAAGGACGTTTCTATAAGAGACCAGACCTATGTGAAGTCAGAAGCATACTCCCCTCCAGAAGGAACCCAAAGACTGATTATTGAACATCGACGCCAGAATGAACCCAAAGACTGGACATTGAACATCGACTCTAGAAGGAACCCGAAAACTGAACATCAACTCCAGATTAGAGATGATCAGACACTTGGAAGTTCTGGTCCTCAGGTTTCAGCTGGACTTTATAAAAAGTTCTGTTCTGGACCCAAGGCTCTTGCAGTGTTTAAGTGGCTGTAATGGGGGTTAACTAAGCCAGCATTATCAGATCTAGTGTGTATTAATTAAAAGAAAATGACAAAACCATGCCCTGTGGGCTGAGATCCAAATTACCCAATTAGTGACTTCTGATGAGGTTTGGGTTAAGATTGGGTCACAAACAGAACTTTTTATAAAGTCGGGCTCAATCCCCAGAACACAAACTTCCATGGGTGCCCTCATTTCTACTGAAGACCAAACACCCAAGGCTGAACACTGAACATCATCTCTAGATGATCCAAAGACCGAAGCCTGAACAAAGAACATGAAATTTGATGGAACCCGAAGACAGAACACTGAACACTAAACATTGACTTCAGATGAACCCAAAGATTGAACACAGAAGACTAAACACCAAACATAAACTCCAGACAGGCAGAGCTTGAAGAACGAAGACTAAATAACAGCACCAGAAGCCAATATATATATATATATATATATATATATATACCGGGATGTTGCTTCTTGTCCAGGCATATGGTACTTAGCAGGAGAAAGTTATCCACTAATATTGGACTTGCTGGTTGGTGGGTTATCCTATAGTGCCATTACTGCTAGTTTGTTAACAGGTTGAATTATCATTGGATAGGTGAGACTAACTGACACCAAGGGGACAATGATGCTTCCAACACAGAAAGACCCTGACAAAGGTTCATCGTAGAAGCATCTGATTCTTAGTATTATATAAGACTAGCGGTGTCACAAAACATCCCATCAATATAATGGGTTTTTGTCAGCTTGCCCTGGCAGACCTGGTCAGCAGGGATGTTAAACGATGCAGTACAGTTGGGTTAGTAAAATTAGCAATTCATGGTACTAGTGTAGCTGCCAACTACCTGCATAATCAGGTGGTGCACTACCACCAGTTCTAGCAAATAAAGCCTGAGAGCATTACATCAGAGTAGCACACCATCTTACCAGGGCACCTTGACGTACAGTAAGAGCAGAGGGAGTCAGCCTAGGTAGAAGGATCCTGAACCCAATATTGGAGCCAGGACAGGAGAGTAACAATGAGTTAATGTTAAATAAGGAAGATTGTAAGTGAGTTTATGATAATTTTTCATCACTATGGAGAGTAATGGACTCATCAAAAAAGCTGACCCTCTTGTACTTGACAATAGTGGAAGTCATAGCAACATAAAACTTTATTAACATGTAAAGCATTACTTTTATTTGAAACCAAAAAATGTGCTTTACAAAATACAATGCATTTGTCTAAGGCGTTAAAGGGAATCTGTCAGGTCAAAAATCCTTATATAACTGCTATCATTTTCTAATTCCTTGCTCTAATGTCTCTCTATTGATGTATTTTTTTTTATTTATATTTCCCTTCTATCCTCTGTAAACTTCGAATAAAGAGATTCATTCCATCTGTGTATCACAGGAAATGATCCGCTTAGTTCTCTACTGTCCACTCCCCATAGGATGAATATTCATGTCACATATTCACATCACTGCACACGATATCAGTAGGGGAAGGGGCTGTATCCTCCTCTCTTCTCTCTTTGCAGCAATACAAGAGGTCAAATAAAACAGAATCTCTCACAAGACAGCATGGATTCCTGCTTAGATAAACAAATGGAGTAGATATCTTATCTACAGTCAAGGCCAAAGGTTTTGAGAATGATACAAATATTAATTTTAACAAAGTCTACTGCTTCAGTTTTTCTAATGGCAATTTGCATATACTCCAGAATGTCATAAAGAATGATCAGCTTAACAGCAATTACTTGCTAAGTCAATATTTGCCTAGAAAATTAACTTTAATCCCCAAAACTCATTTCAACATCATTGCAGTCCTACCTTAAAAGGAGCAGCTAACATCGTTTTAGTGATTGTTGCATTTACACAGGTGTGGGTGTTGATGAGGACAGGGCTGGCAAACAATCAGTCATGATTAAGTAAGAAAGACACCACTGGACACTTTAAAAGGAGGCTGGTGCTTGGTATCATTGTTTCTCTTCTTAGAGATAACCATGGTTAACTGAAACACGTGCAGCCATCATTGCACTGCACAAAAATGGCCTAACAGGGAAGAGTATCGCAGCTAGAAAGATTGCACCTCAGTCAACAATCTATCCCATCACCAAGAACTTCAAGGAGAGAGCTTCCATTGTTGTCAAAAAGGCTCCAGGGCGCCCAAGAAAGACCAGCAAGCGCCAGGACCATATCTTAAAACTGTTTCAGCTGCGGGATCAGACTACCAGCAGTGCCGAGCTTGCTCAGGAATGGCAGCAGGCTGGTGTGAGTGCTTCTGCACGCATTGTGAGGCGGAGACTCTTTGAGCAAGGCCTGGTTTCAAGGAGGGCAGCAAAGAAGCCACTTCTCTCCAGAAAAAACATCAGGGACCGACTGAATTCTGCAAAAGTTACAGGAGTGACTGCTGAGGACTGGGAAGGTACAGGGAGTGGACTGCTGAGGGCTGGGGAAAGGTACAGGGATGGACTGCTGAGGACTGGGAAAGGTACAGGGAGTGGACTGCTGAGGACTGGGGTAAAGTACAGGGAGTGGACTGCTGAGGACTGGGTAAGGTACAGGAGTGGACTGCTGAGGACTGGGTAAAGTCATTTTCTCTGATGAATCCCCTTTTCGATTGTTGGGACATCTGGAAAACAGCTTATTCGAGAAGAAGAGGTGAGCGCTACCACCAGTCTTGTCTCATGCCAACTGTAAAGCATCCTGAAACCATTCATGTGTGGGGTTGCTTCTCAGCCAAGGGAATCGGCTCACTCACAGTCTTGCCTAAAAACACAGCCATGAATACAGAATGGTACCAGAATGTCCTCCAAGAGCAACTTCTCCCAACCGTCCAAGAGCAGTTTGGCGTCCAACAATGCCTTTTCCAGCATGATGGAGCACCTTGCCATAAAGCAAAGGTGATAACTAAATGGCTCAGGGAACAAAACATAGAGATTTTGGGTCCATGGCCTGGAAACTCCCCAGGTCTTAATCCCATTGAGAACTTGTGGTCAATCATCAAGAGACGGGTGGACAAGCAAAAACCAACAAATTCTGGCAAAATGCAAGCATTGATTATGCAAGAATGGACGGCTATCAGTCAGGATTTGGTCCAGAAGTTGATTGAGAGCAGCCAGGGAGAATTGCAGAGGTCCTGAAGAAGAAGGGTCAACACTGCAAATATTGACTTGCTGCATTAACTCATTCTAACTGTCAATATAACCTTTTTGTACTCACAATATGATTGATTTTATATCACATACAGAATATAAATTGCAGACAAACACAAATAAAAACCAGAGGGCAGCAGATCATGTGAAAATATAATTTTGGTGTCATTCTCAAAACTTTTGGCCATGACTGTAGATCAGGTAATATGTGTGCCTGCAATCTCTCCCTCTGTCTCCTCATCAGAAGCTGACAGTGAGAGCAAAGGGAAGAGGGAGGAGAGAGCTGCTGAAAAGGCGTGTATAAATAATGAACAGTTTAACACACCGGACTAATCATCTGTGAGTATAATGGAGAGGAGTAATGCACCAGCTCCCTGCAGGGTGTGAAAATGCTTATAGCATGGAAACTACAAATGGTACAATAATGATTTTACATGTTTTTAAAAGGTCTGCCCAGGCACTATTCAAGGGTAATATTAATATCATACTGAAAAATGACCTGACAGAGTCCCTTTAACCATTGAGAAGAGGAGAGTGTTCCACAAGCAGGGGCAGCACGAGAGAAGTCTCGGTAACAGTGATAGAAATCGTCTAAGAAAAAAAGCCTTTATGTTCTCAAGATTTTTTTTTTTTTACATTCGCAATGATTTCTCTTAAACATGGTGTCGTATAGTGTTACTTGATATCTAATACCACAAAAATGTTGATTTTCTAAAGCCAGTGACAGGAACATTCTAATACATTTCATTAATAGATGCCATGTGGCGGTAACCCACCTTATAACATGCTCTACATTGTCCAAATATTCAATAAAAATAGAATATTTGGTGCACCTGTAAAAACATATTTCCTCATGATGGCACATTTCACATTCTTCTATTAGGATTCAGATTTCAGAACCGTTTCAGGTTCAAATATAAAAAAGCAAAAAAATGTTCTTTTAAGTATTTCCTGAGTTTACTTTGATTGATGGCAAAATAAGTATCTTTCACTCATTAACGTTCATATTTCTATAATTTAATAAATGAATGTAATCCACAGATGTTCAGGGCGGCTTTATCAGTGCGCCCATTAATCATCCTCCTTATAAGCCATCCCTTCTAGATCTGAAAGCAACAAGAGGGAGCCAACACTTTATTGGATGCACATGGCAGTGCCGGCTATCGAATATCACCTGCACGCTCTGAATCATGACAGGTAATCACGGGCAGGTTTCTGATTGATGTATTTGTAAACCGTCACATATTTCGCTGTGCGTTACTCATGCATCATTCATAGGGACAACGTGCGAAAGTGGGACTTCACAAGTGCAGGTTGGAAACCAGGTGATTGACAGAGTAGGTTTTATTAAACAGTAAATATAGAATTATTTGCATGATCACTGGGTTTTTGTATAGTGATGAGCGAGCACTACCATGCAGGTGGATGCTGTGGATGGGCGCAACTCGAGTACCCTAGTGTAATGGAAGTCAATGGGAACTCGAGCATTTTTACAGGAACTCTTCCCCATTAACTTCCATTATACTCTGGTAATCGAGTCACGCCCATCTCACATCCAACTGCTTGTTATGAGTACAGAGCACCTGAGCATGGTATTGCTCATTCATCACTACTATCTATCTATCTGTCTGTCGCTGTCTGTCCATCGAAGACATAATTAAACATCGTTAATAGAAATAGTCATCATAATATTAAAGGAGTTGTCCAGGCTTGGGGTTCAAGTCTATTTGACTTCAGAATTGTGGATCCTCACACTGTGCACACTGTACACTGTTCGGATTCTCCGTTGATGGTGCTGGGAGCAGGTATTCATACCTCTTGGTCGCATTCTGACTAGCCATGTGTGGCACCGCTTAATTCACTTGTATTGAACGAGGTTGTGCACATCTATTTGGCACGTGATTGCAATCCCGCACCAGCCTGCTCCTGACAGAGTGCATTGTTCACACTGTGATGATTCACAAGTCTAAAGATTAAAATACCCCATGAGCTTGGTATTCTGTGTCACACCAGCATCTCGCACAGGTGGTAATCCCTACTCACTGTGGTCACTGCTCTGCTCTCGTCTGCTTCAGATTATCTCTCTGCCTCCTGTAGCCTTTCCAACACTACTGCATCCTTCTGCTGCAGGTGAGTTTCCACATGTCTATAGGAAAATGCAGCCACATTGTGTAGAAATTTAACCCCAAGCAGAAATTAGGTTCTGTGGCCTATCCGCAAGCAGCAGAGGGTTTATTAGGCAGCTACTCCCAGCACTCCTCACCTGATTTAAGGTTTTAGTTTGTTTTCTGTCTAGATTTCTGCAAGGTGCTTACTTTATTGTGTGGTCTGTTTTCTGACCCGGTTTGCCTGCTCGTTTATCCAGACTTCTTTGTTCCTGATCTCAGCTGTGTATATTGAACCTGTGCTGCTGGCCCTAACCTGAGACAGCCTGATTATGTATTTTGATTTCATCTGCCTGTACCTTGCATGCGTGTCTGTGACCCTCCGGTAAGCTTTTGCGGTCTTGGAGACTGTCCTGGAGTGGTACCTGGTGACTAAGCCTATGGTCACTATCAGAAGGTCAAGTGAGTACCCGGTAGTCACTTAGTCAAGTACTTCCAGGATAAACCTGGTCTTGGTGCAGTGGGTCCACTTCCACCAGTGTTAATCTATGACAGCCATTGCACATGTCAATATAGTTATATTAACCCAAACAGGAAAAGAATAGGTCCTGTGCAGTCAAAGATGCTACTACATAGGTGAGTTGGTCGACAGGGTAGGGGGTATTCAGATACCGGGACAGGTGGTTAATTCAGTGGGGATCACGGCTGGCCGGCTCATGATTCCGTGCCCTGGACCCTCAGTGGCAGGGTGGGGGTGATGATGATGGGGGAATCGTAACGTGACGCCACTTGTGGTACCTGGTAATAGGGTTTCCAGCACTGCAGCTGGCCGCTGAGGTGATGTAAATGCAACTTTGGTAATACAGCTCCCCACAGGTGGAGCTTTACCTCAGGGCAGTGGGTGGATGAGGGGAGTGGTAGTCCTCACCTCCTGTGATGTTGTAAAAGCCCTTCGGGTGGCGAATAACTGACACAGAGTCCAGATTAGCTCGAACAGTTCTTTACTGGTACCGGGCAGATGTTAAGGTACACAGTACAGTCTGGTTGAACAGGGTTTGTAGCCGCAGATCTTGGAGGACTTTCCAGGGTCTGTCGTGGTGCCTTCAATATGGCGTTCCTGGTCCCGTCCATCTGTCTCTGTCTGTATTTGCCCATCTTGAGCCAAGTCTCTAGTCTTCGGGGTCTGTTACCTAAAGCCTCTTACTTGTCGGCGTCGTGGACCCAGCTGTGGGACTCATGTTGGGCTTCTTTAGGGGTGCTGTGGCTCCCTTGTGTTGGGCCCTCAGCTTGCCATTTCTGCAGTTAGGGTTGGACCTTTTACTACGTGCCTCGGCTCCGGTATGCCGGTGGTGACCTGGGCCTCCAGCTGGCTCCAACCTGTCCTGGAATAACCCCCTTCAGAGTTTGGGTCACCCCTCTCCTAAGAAGTGCCCTCCAGTTGCAGCCGCAGGGTCCCCTGCATCTGCCTTTGCTGCTCTCCTCACACCGTCTGCCTGACACTATTGTCGCTCCCTGTCTCCCTCTCTGTAGGCTCCACCCCCTGGGACCTACTAAATACCAGTCCCCTGTGTTAAAGTGGCCTACTGTTTGGATGCAGGGTGCAGACTCTGTAGGGTCCTCCATATCCACGGCTACGAGGCACTACACCTGCTGTTTGGGGTGCAGTACCTCCCTTGCCATAGGGGCACCACATAGGCGTGAGACTTCTTCAGCTATATGAATGATGTAGGACCCATCATCAACATCACTCAGTGCAAGAGGACAGATTTTATGCACAGAGAGGAGGAACAGACTCTGTGAGAGGCACTGCTATCGCACTGGACCAGCCTCACTTAAATACAGTGCAGGAGTAAATGAAATATTATTTTTGGGGTGTACAGGAGGAGTCAGGGGACAATGCAATCATTTGTGAAATTCCTAAGAAAGGTACAAAAAAGTTGTGGCATTTGTTGAGATAAGAAAAGAACTGGTGACGGGTTCTCTTTAAAACTTGAAATTTTTTTTTTATTTTAGACAAACATGGGGGACTGGAACTTCTAAGGGTACCTTTACACGCCGCTACTATCCCTGGCAACCGGTATCAACCACACGTGCACGTTTTTAACGGTTGCTAACGATCGCGTAATGTACGCGCCACCAGTGCGTTGTCAACTGAAGGTATCGTGGATCCCCAGAAGTTCCCACAGATCCTGCCGATAACTTGCTGTTGAATACCGTCGCCGCTTCACACGCCGCTATCCACAAAGGAATATGGGCGTGCATCTTTCGTGCCGCAAGTACATAGGCGTGACAGAGTTGTGTATTCCGTGATGCTAACACGCTGATTGGACAACGCAATAGCGTCATAATTGGCCAGCCTGCGCAGGAAGGCTGGCTAATACATGACGCCATTGCAATTGTGTAGTGTGAAAGGACAGCTCTTTAAATATGGCGCCCTGTGAAGGGACAGCCAATCATAACACAGTAGCCCCCATCAATCATCGCTGATGGGGCGCGGTATCCAGCACGCTGGTGCACGCCTCGGGGAAATCACTAAGCGACGCAGATTCCATCCCTGTCCCCCGTTTACACGCCACTACCAGGGCAATTGTCCCTTTGTGTTGCCTTGGATTTTTGAACACGGCTCGGAAACAGCTACCCGAAGCAACAGCGAGGAACCTGATCACTTTCCCAAATTACACGCCGCCACTTCGTAGCAATTTCAACGCAACAGGCACAAAAATCCCCATTACCAGGCAGTTGCTACCACACAGTGGCGGTGTGTAAAGGTACCTTTACACGCGGCAACTTTTCTAGGAGTTTCACTGGCAACTTACTGGCTGCAGTGAAATCATGGAGACATGGTTCTATCTTGTTGCTGTGTACAAATTGAACAATGTCTCCATGATTTCACTGCAACCAGTAAGTTGCCAGTGAAATTCCTAGAAAAGTTGCCGCGTGTAAAGGTACCTTAAGAGTTTTCTCTTCCATATAATACACTGTGATACTTCTGCATTGTGTTCTGTTGTACCTATCGGTATAAAATCTAGTACTTGCTTCTGATAGGCTGCACTAAGATTTCATACCTGAGGGGCATTTTTAGAACCTGACTTTCACAGCAACGAATTAAGACCCAGTTTTCACAATGCTAATGGAGTAACTAACCGCTTAGATGCCGCTGTCGGTATTGATTGTATATAAGTGATTAAACTACCAGATTGGAGTTAGCGCTGATCTTGGCAGTTGCAGGAGGAGAAAACTTAGGTAATACGGGTTCCTCTACTGGTTCTGGTCTTGAAGGTCTACTGACAGCATCTGTTTGGTAACTGTTAATCACCCATGACATACATTAGTCTGAAAAGACGTCCAGTGGTATTCCGAGAATGGTAAACCTAGCTCCTCTAATAACGTCCTGAACCAAAAGGACCATGTGCTCATTTTAATGGGGAAATAGCAAAAGACCTCTCCAGTAGTGATTGTCTGACATGTTTGAGAAGACACTGTTGCGGAAATATTACATTACTAATGATCTCCTTTCTTTTGTCCTAACTCTTCCTAACACTTTCCCAATATACTTCTGCTATTTACCTTGCTCCTGTAAATGGTGGGTTTACACGTTTCAATATCGTTGCGATATCGCAACTCAATGGCGCGGGAGCGCGCATTTAGTGCACGTTTCTCCCGCATCGCATCGGAGGTTTACACACTGCGATATCGGAATACAACGTCCGTGCGATGTCTACGCCCCCCAACCCAGGAACGACCATTTAACATGGGAGTGAATGGGTGACGTAGAATTTCACATCGGAATTGGGCTGCCACACAGCACGATCCGGCTCCAATCTCCTTCAATATCGGGGCATTGAATAGCACGCTCATTCAATCCCGATATCGCATTGACATCGTTTCCTGCATCGTATTGGACGTTCACACCATACAACGCAGGAACGATATCGGGTCCAACTATTGAACCACGTGACTTTTCATTGAAATTGAACTCCGATATCGCAACGTGTAAACCCGCCATAAGATTGTCTCTCTGAGGTTCATAAATATCTTTATTGTAGATTTGATCCGTCTGGGCTGCAGACCGGATTTGGACTAACTGAGTAGGGCACGTCACTGGTGGGAGCAGAGCTACATCTCTGTGAGTGACAGTACTCCAGGGCTCAGATAACATTTCACTCTTCTCTTAGCCCCACCAGTGATGTGTCCTGCTCAGTTGCTCCAATTCCGGTCTTCAGCCAGAAGGATCATAGCTACAAAAACAATAAGGTAAATATGAGCCTCAGAGAGATCAGCTTACAGGAGCAGGGTAGGTAGCAGAAGTATATTGGGAAAGTGTTAGTTAGGAAGAGTTAGGACAAAAGAAAGGGGATCACATTAGTAGTGGAAAACCTCTTTAATATGATTTCTGTTATTATCAATTCTTTGTGCTTGGAAATAGATGATAATACATTAATGCAGGAGATAAGCATAGACATTTTTATGTACGTAACTGCCAGGATGAAAAGAATATCAAAGAAATATGCGTCTGATACATATCACCAGATAAGAAGTAAAAGGGATTTTCCGTGAGAGTGAAATACATAGGCTGCATGGAATGAATAGTAATTGTTTGCTGTCAATCACACTCCAGTATTTGGCTAGTTCCCCAGGAAACGTCGTACATTGTAATGGGATTGTTTGAGATTTGAAAAATAAGAAACTGCCTTTTTTCTACAAACAGCCCCATCCTCACGATCAGACTATGTCTGGTATTGCAGCTTTTCCATATTGTGTTAATATGACTGAATTGCAATACCAGACACATCCTGTGGACAAATGGAGCGCTGTTTCTGGATAAAGAACAAATCTTTTCCTGTCATATAACCATTTAGCTCTCTAGGACATGGTGAATCCCAGTTATCTAGAAGGTTAAAATAATCAAGAACTGATAATAAGGGGTCTATGATTTTTAGTGATCAAAGCAGAGCTTCAGGTAATGATCTGTGTTTAGTAACGGGGTTAGGTTATGCCGCCACAGCCTATAAAGTTGTTATGAGCAACATAACTGTAAATACGGTCCATCAGTGGGGCAGAATTACATCAGTAGACATACAAAATAAGCAATTTAGTGCAGGGGTATATACACACAGACGGGACCCCTGGGCAAGGTGTGGGCCTACAACTTATATGTTCTCATAGCTCATCAGCATACTTTCCAGTGGAAAACACATGGACAGTCATAATCTCTGGTAGTCTAGGATAGTCAAAGGGTTAAAGTTAAGATTTTGTGTGTGTGGAGAGCTAAGAGCTGGAGTACCCAGCAACTGGGCAAGGGTTGTGTTCAGGTGGCTGTGCCCAGTGCTGTAGCCCTGGCTCACATTGCAAAGGGAAAGGAAGAATGGAGTAATAAAAACAATAACTTTTTGACTCCAGGGATATTTCGGCCCATAGGTGGCCAGCACTTCAGAGGCTCCCTGAGAGATAGGTGGTGTGGCAGCGCAGTTGTTTAACCCTTTCCAACCAGGGCAGGCTCCCAGGGGATGGTGATGTTGAGGGTGGTAGTAGTAATAATGGGTGCAGAGAGAAAGGAGGCAGACAGAGTCAGTCTCTTTGCTTTTACCTTTTACCAAAGATTGCTGCAGCAAATTCAGGGTATACAGGCACCACCAGGCATTGTGGTCCGGCCAGTCTGGAAAGAACCACGGTTTGCTCTGCTGGTGAGTATTTTGGCTTACCCACTGACTTGCCCTTGTAATAGGTTTCTAGGTGTCTTTGAGCTGTCCTTTACTCTCTCTTAGTTGTTGTGGTAACCTGCACGTATGCTTGTTCCCTCAGAGCAGATCCCTGATCCTATAGTACTACAAACACCCTGGAAGGTTCCACTTGAGTGGTTATGAAACTCACTAACCTCTGTCATTAAACCTTAAAATCTTAGTAACTAGGGCCTGGTACACTGTTCTGCAGCTGGTCCCTCAGTGCAGCCTTCTGGCTCATTCCTGACTGAACCTCTCCTGTTGCCTTTCTCAGTCTTACTACCCTAACCTCTCCCTGCAACCATAAATTGGTTCACAGCATAATCCAGGCCCTTCAGTGCTCAACTTCCTAGCTAGAGATCAGGCAGTGTTGGATGCTTTAGACTTTCAGCAGAGGTATCTCCAATTCTCCTCAGACATGGCATTACAAATGATTGTGAAGAAATATCATCTGTGGCAGCCAAACCGCAGGGGTGCCACATGTGTGTGGGCGGGGATTTAGTGCAGTAAAGGGAGTCTATGATTTCATATCAAATACCCTGGGGCAGTGAAGGGGTTAATGATAGAATCACTGGTGTTCTGAATAAATAGTCTTATTATAGCTTTTTTCTGTAGTAACGTGATATGAAACCTGGATGATAAAGGAACAAGACAGAAGGAGAATCAACCCCTTTGAAATGTGGAGCTGGAGAAGGATGTTATCAATACCATGGATGCCATGAAGAACAAACATATCAATTTTAGAACAAATGAAGATAGACAGGTCACTCAGAGCAAAGATCACCAAACTACGATTTGCCTACTTTGGACACATCATATGAAGAGAAAAATCACTGCAGAAGGACATCATGATGGGAAGAATAGAAGGAACAAGATGAAGAGGAAGACCAGCAACCCGATGGCTTGATACTATCAAGATAATGATGGAGAAGACCCTGATGGACGTATCTAGGCTTGGAGAAGACCCTGGTGGACCTATAAAGGCTTGGAAAAAAACCCTGGTGGACCTATAAAAGGTTTGGAGAAAACCCTGGTGGACCTATAAAGGCTGGAGAAAACCCTGGTGGACCTATAAAGGCTTGGAGAAAACTCTGGTGGACCTATAAAGGCTGGAGAAAACCCTGGTGGACCTATAAAGGCTGGAGAAAACCCTGGTGGACCTATAAAGGCTGGAGAAAACCCTGGTGGACCTATAAAAGGCTTGGAGAAAACCCTGGTGGACCTATAAAGGCTGGAGAAAACCCTGGTGGACCTATAAAAGGTTTGGAGAAAACCCTGGTGGACCTATAAAGGCTGGAGAAAACCCTGGTGGACCTATAAAAGGCTTGGAGAAAACCCTGGTGGACCTATAAAGGCTTGGAGAAAACCCTGGTGGACCTATAAAGGCTTGGAGAAAACCCTGGTGGACCTATAAAGGCTTGGAGAAAACCCTGGTGGACCTATAAAGGCTGGAGAAAACCCTGGTGGACCTATAAAGGCTTGGAGAAAACCCTGGTGGACCTATAAAGGCTGGAGAAAACCCTGGTGGACCTATAAAGGCTTGGAGAAAACTCTGGTGGACCTATAAAGGCTGGAGAAAACCCTGGTGGACCTATAAAGGCCGGAGAAAACCCTGGTGGACCTATAAAGGCTGGAGAAAACCCTGGTGGACCTATAAAAGGTTTGGAGAAAACCCTGGTGGACCTATAAAGGCTTGGAGAAAACCCTGGTGGATCTATAAAAGGTTTGGAGAAAACCCTGGTGGACCCTGGTGGACCTATAAAGGCTTGGAGAAAACCCTGGTGGACCCTGGTGGACCTATAAAGGCTTGGAGAAAACCCTGGTGGACCTATAAAGGCTTGGAGAAAACCCTGGTGGACCTATAAAGGCTGGAGAAAACCCTGGTGGACCTATAAAAGGCTTGGAGAAAACACTGGTGGACCTATAAAGGCTGGAGAAAACCCTGGTGGACCTATAAAGGCTGGAGAAAACCCTGGTGGACCTATAAAAGGCTTGGAGAAAACCCTGGTGGACCTATAAAGGTTTGGAGAAAACCCTGGTGGACCTATAAAGGCTTGGAGAAAACCCTGGTGGACCTATAAAGGCTGGAGAGAACCCTGGTGGACCTATAAAAGGTTTGGAGAAAACCCTGGTGGACCTATAAAGGCTGGAGAAAACCCTGGTGGACCTATAAAGGTTTGGAGAAAACCCTGGTGGACCTATAAAAGGCTTGGAGAAACCCTGGTGGATCTATCTAGGCTGCCCAAGATCGATCGTCCTACAGAACGTTCATCCATCATGTCGTCATGGCTCGAGATCAAGCTAAAAGCCGTTAAAATAGAAAAAAATCATTGGTGGTCTAGGGTTGTAAAGGGTCTACATACCTGCTAGTAAAGGGCATTGAAGGGTTTATATCCCTGGTATTCTAGGGCAGTGAAGAGATTCATTATAATATACCTGTCGGTTTGGCACAGAGATAGTTAATAATAACTGTGCATCTAATCTAGAGCTGTTAAAGAGCTTAAATTCCAGTTGGTCTAGGAAGTACTGGTGAGATTGTTTTTGATATTGGGGCTGGATAAGTTTTATGGTTACATTGCTGTTGGTCCAGGGCAGTGAAGGGGTTAATGATATTATGCCTGCTGGTCTGATATTGTGATGACATTTATAGGATCATTGCTTATGATCTAGAACTGTTATAGGATTTACACCACTGTGGTTTGGGTAAATGGGGAATTTATCCTTGAGTTCTAGGGCAGTAAAGGACTTGATTTCTTGGTGGTCTATGGTTGCAAGAAGGCTTATCATATCCATTGATCCCGGACAGTATGATGGCTTATACCCAAGTGGTCTATGACAGCCAAAGCTTTACATCACTGATAGTTAAGGGCAAGGAAAGGATTACGTTTCTGATGACTTAGTGCAGTGTAGGAGTAATTGTACCATCCCAGGCAGTGTGGAACATAGATGAAGATAATAAAGTGACTGCTTGGGATAATAAGGATTCTGTATAATTTGTGAGATCGTTCAGGCAATGCATTTATGGCCGCCTCTGGACAAATTACGATGACCCTAGAAATCTTCCTCGGCTATGCTTTTCATATCGACCGTATGTCTTTAACTATTGTAAGATCATTCAAGTTCATTGAAAAACACGTCAAGATGGGACAAGCGTTCTGGTTGCATTCTCAGCTCTTTGGGTGGCTTGGGACCGAGTACAATGTGCTTAACATATTGTTATTATTTATTACTCCTCCATTCAGGTTTGGATATAAGCCTGTTCTATTCGTTGGAAATAGAAAACAGTCTGTCATGGTCAAAAATGATTCCTTGTTTAAGTTCACATCCACTTCACGAGCCCCGAGGAAAGGTACGAACATTAACGGAGGGAAGAAAGAATGTGAAATATGTGAGGACAAACAGACGGATCCACGGCTACTATTTACTGTGAGGTCTCTCGTTGTGGGGCAAAAATTTTCAAAAAACAAACTGGGGTTGGAAGCTGTGCAAAGCCGGACACAGGAACGGGGAGTGTAATGTGTGCCCTGTGCAGTGATGAGCATGGAAGATAGGGGGCACCATAGCAAAACGCAGCCCTACGTCAGTGCCGCCCAGGACAGAGGTAAGTTCTCAGTTTTTTAGTGTAGCGCATGAATCCAGCATCCAGGCATAGATTATCCTTCTGTTAGCACTGCTTTATTTAACAGATGTACGTCTCACAACAAGCTTCGGAGAATATACAGTTAATCTCTAAAAGGGGGGAAGAGAAAAAGAGCCGGCGCAGATCTACCGTAAGTGTAGAGATTATTTGATCTTGGTCTAGGTGGTAATGATCAAAAAATGCTCACCTTTTTGGTGTCTTTTGTTCATATGGTATAAGGTTTTCTCTTAGGCTTACAGCCTTCCTCTCTGGAGGGATCAGGTCTTCTCAAGGGAGCCTGGTTCGTCAGTATATGGTTCAAAAAACACCGGACTTTGAGGAATAGCGCTTCCTTAATAGGCACAATAATTTCTTCCAAAAATTCTTTAATTCATATAAAAGTCAATAATTCCATATATTGCAGTACAGTACAACGCGTTTCGAATTACATACAAGTCTTCTTCAGGTACATGTGATAATGGCATAAGAAATAGATGTGTGCTCTCTAAAGGTACCGTCACACGCGGCAATATTGCTAGCAATTTCACAGGCAATTTGCTGGTTGCAGTGAAATCATGGATACATGGTTCTGTTTTGTTGCCGTGTAGAAATGGAACCATGTATCCATGATTTCACTGCAACCAGCAAATTGCCAGTGAAATTGCTTGCAAAATTGCCGCGTGTGACGGTACCTTTATAGGATTCTCATTACAACTGAGCTTGAGATGTTGGGAGGTTGGTCACCGCCCCAATCTGTAATTATGGTAATTAGTCCACAATTAGTGTGAAGTTGTTCCTCCCCTGGGCTCAGTGAAATGGTTATTCATGAGCCCAATGAGCGGCCTCGAAGGCGAGAGGAACAGAACCAAAGTAAGACGAACATGAAATTCCTTATTTTAAAACTTAAAAGTTGTGTCCATCGTCCATGCACATGAATGCTCTACTGTGAACATCCGCGTGCAGGACGTATGGACATCACGTGCCTGAGGCACGGATGTGTGAATGAGCTACTATACTGCATTATATACTATTGACTTTTATATGAATTAAAGAATTTTTGGAAGAAATTATTGTGCCTCTTAAGGAAGCACTATTCCTCAAAGTCCGGTGTTTTTTGAACAAGCTTCAGAGGGTCACCGCCTTCATCAGGTGCCACCCACAGTATGGTATAGACATTTCTTATAAGCCTTAAACCATTGAAAAACACTTAAAACAATTAGCAACCATTAAGTAACAGGTGACAAGTTAACTATCGATTGTCCATCAAAGGGTGCCTGAACGTCCATTCCCTGGGATAGGCTACATACATCTTGACTGATAACAGAGACAATAGCACGATTAAAAATGTGTATAATTTGATTAAAAGGAGGTATTATTTACCTATTGATGTATGGATATATCTATATATATATATATAAAAGACTCAATATAAAAGCTTAAAATTGCTCTAAAATGATAAAAAACAGTTCTACAATGTAAGATTTTGTAAGAGACACAGAACTTGATATAAAAAAATGCAAAAAAAAATCAACAACCCAAAAACCTAAAAACAATTGGATCGGGGCTTGACAGTATTATTATATATTTATTCACAAGATAATTATTATTATTGTGAGAGCCACATTTGTTCAATAAAGCAGTACTACCAAAAGGATAATCTGTGCCTGTATGCTGGATTAATGCGCTATACCAAAAAACTGCATACTTACCTCTGTACCATTGATATCCCCCTGGGAGCGGTAGGAGCGGCAGCTTACAGCACCTGAGAATAGAGAGTGAAGGACCTGTGGTGTCATTACTCCCACGTGACTCGCCAAGCCTGAACGCCGGAGGATCGTGCGGTGTGTGATTACATACTGGAGGCCTACACTGTGGTTGAGCAGAGGTGCACAACCACAAAAGGTGAGTGATCTCACAAACCCCGTCCCCCACAATCCCCACTAGACCACCAGGTACAGACAAGAGCGCTTCTCTGTATGTTTTAATTTTCATACCTGGAACGGAGGGGTCTTGTTATATTTCATCTTCACGCCCCTTTTAAAGACCTTTATTTTTTACTAGAAATACATTTTCGATGCAGAAGGGATTTTGCCCAGGTTCTCATCCACCAGCATCAAATCAGTCTAAATATGTTAAGTTCAAAAGTTGAACTAAGTTAAATTCCAAAATGTTTGTTCTTTTATTAATTTTCAGGCCCCTTGACAGATGAAAAAACGAGTTGAGTTGCTTAAATAACGTATATGTAAGTGTGGCGCCCCACTACGTAGGTGCCACAGAAGGGGTACTGCACCCAGAAAAGCGGTGTAGTACTCCACTGCAATTGGAACAATGGTCACAAGATAGAGCCCTAGAGCTGACACCCACACACTAGGACAGTAGGTGGGAGGGAACCCTGGGAGGAGATAATTAGTGATATCTAGGGGCAGGGCTGCCACTAGGAATTTCGGGCCCCTTACTGGCAAAATTTTGGGGCCCCCTGAGACTCCACCCAATCTCCGCCTTCACCCAGGCTCCACCTCCACCCAAGCTCCGCCTCCACCCCTCGAACCTTTCATAATTTCACTGCCCACTATTGGAAAAACTCCCCTTCTGAACTACGTCTTCCCCAGTCACACATTAATCTCTTTCCATATATTGTTCTTTATGTGAGCAGAGGGATGTGAACAATAAATGCCACATGAGTCAGAATAATACTGGTGCTGTTATTTATTACCTTGTACAGGGGTGGGGAACCTTTTTCCTGCCAGGGAAAGGAACATTTTGAAATTTCTACACATCACCATGACAATTACCCGGCTACATTTAATTAATTAGCTCACCTAATTTGATGGCTGCAGCTGCTTCTCAGTGTCCTGCAATGTTCGGTGATATCTGATCTTCCAGGCTTGTGTTGGTCTGCAGCGCAGTCAATTCTGTGACAATACGTTTTGTAAATCAAATACATCATATAGGAGACTGCTATATATACATCATACAGGAGACACTGAGAGCATATACAGCACTGTAGAGGGCTAGGAGCACATAGACTGGGGGTGAGCTGAGCTCTGCAGGAGCCACAGGGATGTATGGTCTCTCCCCGGGCCCCCACCCATTGAGGGGGTGAGCTGAGCTCTGGAGGCAGGGGCCACAAGCTTCCAGAAAACGGCAGCTTCTTCCTCTGTGGCTCCCAGTCTCCCGCTCACCAGCACCAGGCAGCTTCTTCCTCTGAGGCTGCCAGTCTTTGGCACTAGGCACCCGGCAGCTTCTTCCTCTGCAGCTGCTGGTCTATGGCACCAGGTACCCGGCAGCTTAGTCCTCTGAAGCTCCCAGTCTCTGGCACCCGGCAGCACCACCAGGCACCCGGCAGCACCAGGGTCCTGGCAGCACCAGGCACCACGAGGCCTGGCACCATGGGGGCCTGGCAGCACCAGGGGCCCAGCACCATCCGGCACCCTGGGGGCCCGGCAGCACCAGGCACCCTGGGGGCACAGCAGCACCAGGCACCACAAGGGGGGCCCTGGCCCCACCAGGGGTCCAGCAATGCCAGGCACCACCAGACACCACCAGTGGCCCAGCAGCACCAGGCACCACCAAGCATCCAGGGGGCCCGGCAGCATCAGGCACCACTATGGGCCAGGCAGCACCAGGCACCTTGGGGGCCCGGCAGCACCAGGAGCCCAGCACCATCAGGCACCCTGGGGCCCGGCACAATCAGGCACCCTGGGGGCACAGCAGCACCAGGCACCACCAGGAGGCCCGGCACCACCAGGCACCACCAGGGGTCCAGCAGCACCAGGCACCACCAGACACCACCAGTGGCCCGGCAGCACCAGGCACCACCAAGCATCCAGGGGGCCCGGCAGCACCAGGCACCACTATGGGCCAGGCAGCACCAGGCACCTTGGGGCCCGGCAGCACCAGGAGCCCAGCACCATCAGGCACCCTGGGGCCCGGCACCATCAGGCACCCTGGGGGCACAGCAGCACCGGGCACCACCAGGGGGGCCCGGCACTACCAGGCTCCATCAGAGTCCAGCAGCACCAGGCACCACCAGACACCACCAGTGGCCCGGCAGCACCAGGCACCACCAAGCATCCAGGGGGCCCGGCAGCACAAGGCACCACCATAGGCCAGGCAGCACCAGGCACCTTGGGGGCCCGGCAGTACCAGGAGCCCATCACCATCAGGCACCCTGGGGGCACAGCAGCACCAGGCACCACCAGGAGGCCCGGCACCACCAGGGGGGCCCGGCACCACCAGGGGGGCCTGGCACCACCAGGCACCACCCGGAGTCCAGCAGCACCAGGCACCACCAGACACCACCAGTGGCCCGGCAGCACCAAGCATCACCAAGCATCCAGGGGGCCCGGCAGCACCAGGCACCTTGGGGGCCCAGCAGCACCAGGAGCCCATCACCATCAGGCACCCTGGGGCCCGGCACCATCAGGCACCCTGGGGGCATAGCAGCACCAGGCACCACCAGGAGGCCCGGCACCACCAGGGGGGCCCGGCACCACCAGGGGGGCCTGGCACCACCAGGCACCACCCGGAGTCCAGCAGCACCAGGCACCACCAGACACCACCAGTGGCCTGGCAGCACCAGGCACCACCAAGCATCCAGGGGGCCCGGCAGCACCAGGCACCACCATGGGCCAGGCAGCACCAGGCACCTTGGGGGCCCGGCAGCACCAGGAGCCCATCACCATCAGGCACCCTGGGGCCCGGCACCATCAGGCACCCTGGGGGCACAGCAGCACCAGGCACCACCAGGGGGGCCCGGCACCACCAGGGTCCTGGCACCACCAGGCACCATCAGAGTCCAGCAGCACCAGGCACCACCAGACACCACCAGTGGCCCGGCAGCACCAGGCACCACCAAGCATCCAGGGGGCCCAGCAGCACCAGGCACCACCATGGGCCAGGCAGCACCAGGCACCTTGGGGGTCCGGCAGCACCAGGAGCCCAGCACCATCAGGCACCCTGGGGCCCGGCACCATCAGGCACCCTGGGGGCACAGCAGCACCAGGCACCACCAGGGGGGCCCGGCACCACCAGGCACCATCAGGGTGCAGCAGCACCAGGCACCACCAGACACCACCAGTGGCCCGGCAGCACCAGGCACCACCATGGGCCAGGCAGCACCAGGCACCTTAGGGGCCCGGCAGCACCAGGAGCCCAGCACCATCAGGCGCCCTGGGGCCCGGCCGGCACCATCAGGCACCCTGGGGGCACAGCAGCACCAGGCTCCTTGGGGGCCTGGCAGCACCAGGCATCCTTGGGGCCCAGAAGCACCAGGCACCCTGGGGTCCGGAACAACCAGGGGGGCCCATCACCACCAGGGGGCCCGCACCACCAGGGGGCCCAGCACCAGCAGGGGGACCCAGCACCAACAGGCACCCTGGGGGCCCGGCAGCACCAGGGGGGCCCAGCACCACAAGGGGGGCCCAGCACAGGCAGGGGGGGTCCAGTACCAGCAGGGGGGCCTAGCACAGGCAGGGGGGGCCCAGCACAGGCAGGGGGGCCCAGCACAGGCAGGGGGGGCCCATTACCAGCAGGGGGGCCCATTACCAGCAGGGGGGGCCCATTACCAGCAGGGGGGCCCAGCACCGGCAGGGGGAGGGGGGGTCCAGTACCAGCAGGGGGGCCCAGCACAGGCAAGGGGGGTCCAGTACCAGCAGGGGGGCCCAGCACAGGCTGGGGGGGGGGCCATTACCGGCAAGGGGGCCCAGCACAGGCAGGGGGGCCCAGCACAGACAGGGGGGGCCCAGTACAGACAGGGGGGGCCCAGCACAGACAGGGGGGGCCCAGCACAGACAGGAAAGGCTCAGTACCAGCACCCCCCCTCCTCCTCCATACTCACCACGGTGCAGGCAGCCGCTGCCTGGGGCGGTCTCTCCTCTCCTCTGCAGCGCCCTGAGCGCCGGCTCCCGGTGCGCACACAGGAAGCAGTCTCAGGGCGATGACGTCATCACCCTGAGACTGATTTCCTGCGCACGCGCTGGCAGGAGCCAGAGGGGCACAGCAGCGGCAGCAGGCAAAGCAGGGAGATCGCTCTCCCTGCTTTGCAGCTGCAGAGGGGCCGGGCACAGCATCGCTAATCATATCGGCAGTGCTGCCGATATGATTAGCAATATTACCAGACCGGGGGGGCCACCGTCACGCATCTCAGGGGGCCACCTTGCTCTAAATGGCCACGCCCACCACCGGCATGGCCGGGCCCCCCTGCCCCTGTCCAATAGCCACGCCCCCTGCAGTCAGGCCCGGGCCCCTTACTGCAGTAAGGGCTGTAACCCCCTAATGGCGGCCCTGAGCTCAAAGCTCATGCAAGCGCTGCCATCAATGTTATGCCCTGTCACACACAGGTGGGACAACTATACGTTTCGTGGAGTATTACAGGAAGAAATAGTCAGGTAGGTCAGTGACCTGTTTGGGCCTAGTAGGCCAGCTAAACTCAAAGCTCATGCAATCGCACTTATCAATGTTATGCCCTGCCACACACAGGTGGGACAAGTCTAGGTTTCGTGGAGTATTACTGGAAATAGAGAGGTAGGTCAGTGACCTGTTTAGGCCTACTGGGCTGGATAAAATCAAAGCTCATGCAAGCACTCCATTCAATGTTATGCCCTGCCACACACAGGTAGGACCACTATCAGTGTCATGGAGTATTACTGGAAATAATAGAGAGGTAGGTCAGAGACCTGTTTGAGCCTAGTGTGCCAGATAAACTCAAAGTTCATGCAAGCATTCCCATCAATGTTATGTCCCGCCACACACAGGTGGGACAAGTATACATTTCATGTATTACAGGAAATAATAGAGAGGTAGGTCAGATACCTGTTTGGGCCTAGTGGGCCAGATAAACTCAAAGCTAATGAAAGCGTTCCCATCTGTTGCATATTGACTGCCTTGCAGTCTAGAAATGCTGCAGATGTTGTTTAAGCTTAGCCTTTTTTTTGCTGTCATTCAGTGTGCGGCTCTTCAGGTGGAGATTGCTGCAGGTGTGTGTGATGGATATGACTCATGCTTAAGTGAGCTGAGGGGCTTGCCTGGGCTGGTTGCTCCCCACCCCATAGCCATAAATAGGTCAGCTCACATCCACCTGATATCGCTGATTCAGTTCACTTCTGTTCTGTGACCTTGGAGTGCACACGTTGATCCGAAGCTGCTAATGCTTTTCACATTGGAGGTTGCTGGGGTCCGTGGGTGGAGGTAGGGGCTTATGCCTAGGGCTTCTTAGGAGTTTTAGGGTCTTAGGAAGGTGGCTCAGACCTCCTCACCTTCAGAGGTACCTCCAAGTACAGGGCGAGTCAGAGACCCCAGTATCAGGGCCAGAGCAGGCTCCCCTGACTCCCTACGTCCAGTTCCGTCCTTCTTCTGGGTACCCCAGCATGACACCATCAATGTAATGCCCTGCCACATAGAGGTGGGACCACTATCAGTGTCATGGAATATTACAGTAAATAATAGATAGGTAGGTCAGAGACCTGCTTGGCCCTAGTGGGCCAGATAAACTCAATGCTCATGCAAGCCCTCCATTCAATGTTATACCCTGCCACACACAGGTGGGATCACTGTCAGTGTCGTGGAGTATTACAGGAAATAATAGATAGGTAGGTGAGAGATCTGTTTGGACCTAGTGGGCCAAATAAACTCAAAGCTCATGCAAGCATTCCCATCAATGTTATGTCCCGCCACACACAGGTGGTACCACTATCAGTGTCATGGAGTATTACAGGAAGAACTAGTCAGGTAGGTCAGTGACCTGATTAGGCCTAGTGGACAGGGAAAATTGACCAAACGATGCTTTTAAGGGCCCAAATTCTGTTAAGGTGTATACATCACATTTCCCAAAGCCCGATTTGATGGCGAAAAGCAGTTTACGCAAACATTAAGGGAGATCTAGTAATCAACTTTTAAGCACCCAAAAATGGTTGATGTGAATACAGCAAACTTGTTAATCACTGGTTCGATGGACAAAAAGGTTGAATATTCAGAAACAGGGGCAGGAGTGTCAAGGATAGGTATTGAGCTCAGAGGGCCATACTCTAGTCAAGCAACAAACAGTAAGGAGACCCCAACAACAGTCTCCATTTTTTTTTTTAAATTAGACACAGCCACCACTTAAGTGGC